>JAVRKA010000007.1:13580000-14180000 GCA_034508555.1 Venustoraphidia nigricollis
TTTGTTATAGTTGACCTACAGAGACTGTAATTTATTCGATTTTGGTCTGTCGATAGTTCAGGAACAGATAATCGAGATATAAATTCGTCTACAATTCATCACATCGAGTCGCTCGACACGGCTCCGCAGTTTTTATATATCCACCCCCCTTTTTCTTAATTCCATTTCCGTTACGAGAATATCTATTCGTTCACTGCTACCTTTTTTTTCTTATATATCTGTGGGCAAATTGCAAAACATCTTATTACGAAATTTTCGTAATGTTTTCACTCTCCTCAGGTGCAAAAAAAAAATCGCAAAATTTTAAGCTCCATAAGTTTTACATTTTTTCAATTTTTACGCACAGTAACCCCAAATATTTCCAGGACAAAAAGTAATCTAAAATATTTATTGAAAAGTCCTCTACCTGTAAATGAAAGTCTTATCAAAATCGGTTCAGCCGTTCCGAAGATTAGCCCGACACCAAAATTGCGAATTTGGTTTTGGTAGTGGATAACCGTGTAAACTCAGGAAAAAGGATTTGTTTCGAAATCACAGACATACTTCAATTTTATTTATATGTACATATAGAGGCCAGTTTTCATCTTTTTACATTTTGTTTTTTTTTGTTTATGTCAATATGCAAATAGACCGCTCAATACCTTTGTGTTGCCTCCTCTAGCCTCCAACTATTGTCTACACGCGTGTAGACAAATATATCAAGACAAAGAGTTAAGAGTAAAAAAATTACGAAAATTTCGACATAAGTCCTTTTGTCTTTTGATCACAGATATAATATCTGATTCCTTTTCAGTAGCGCTTTGTAACTTAGTAATTTGTATTTTCTCTGATGTTGCATTAAAGTCCTTGTGAATAAAAGATCTAGTATGTGCTTTTTCAATTCTCATCTGAAATGTTTCTGAAAAAAAAACTGAAGTTTGTATTTTTCATTCGTATTTCTTAATTAAAAAGACTGTATCTACCTAAGGCAGTATGTTTCTTTGCAACCTTTTTTTTTCTTTTTTGATGTATAAATACCTTTCCTGTCTCTCTCCTCAATAAAAATATTTTCTTTAGTTCGTGACGCATGGGTTAGCGCTCTACGAGAGGTCATGTGATATGACCAATCACCTGAAAACCTGTCACCTGACCAGTCGAAACTTTTAAACAATATCCGTGTCTTTACGTTTTAAGTTCGATAGATTATAAAAATCGAGATGTGCGACTAGAAGCTTATAAGTCAGTTTATGCGACGAAATGGTATACATCAGTACCTACGATAGAAAGCTAACTGTGAATGATTTTCTGATCCATACTGATTTTTTTTTAATTTCCTATTTAAAACTGACTATTTTGTCTTCTAAAACTGATGTTATTTCTTTTATGACAAGAGCATATAAAGCTTCAATCGCTATATTGATTATTAACGGGAATAAATATAGTATATTACACCGCAAAGGCAGAAAGTTGAAATACCTGATACTACGCAACACTAGATGTTCTAGGCGAAGTCGAGGGCATATGTCGCGCGGTGCAAGAATTTCAATTTTCTGGCCCTGTGGTGAATACTATTTTTCTTTATACTCGGTCGAAAGTACGTACTTTCGTATTAGTGTGTACGAGAAAACCGTTTCAGCCCGCCGTTACAGATGGCGTGTAAGTAATTCCAGCAGTGCATAAATGTTAAAGGCTTTCTGCTTTAAAATCGAAGCCGAATGAACGTACTTTCGACCGGGTATAAAGAAAAAATAATGGTTCAACACCTACATGACTTTCAAGTAATATGAATTTAAGTTAAGTGACTTGATTGTGTCACTTGACCAGTGGCAACGCCAGCATAACTTGAAAACTATCTACTCAAGGAACGAAACTATGAAATATTTCAATTTCTCCACAATCACGACAGGACGAAACCTTCATGAATGATTTCAAAGGGTACCTACACTAAATAGAATTCTAACATGACTAGTGAACAATGCTTTGAAACATTATTAAATAATATACACTCTGTGTTTGTACAGTCCGTGCATATATTTCATCTATAAACTAGCGGAAATGTAGTAGGTATGGGACCCTTTGAATTGTGATATTTGAACATGTAAAATAGTCCGTCAAAACAGCTACTATGTCCCAAACTTCGCGCGACTATTATACGGAGCGAATGGTTATTTTGTTACTTATGTAGTAATCCAACCTTATAGAGGGTTTATCAATACATAGACACTATACCGAATGTTCTAAAAAAAATAAACCAATTAGATGACGGGATCAATCCAACTTCAAAAATACTGACATTTGACAATAAATTAAACATTGTATAAAAATGTAATACTTTTATATTTTATAATAAGCAGATAATAGCGATCGTTAGCTATAATTGTTAAGAAACATCCATTGTTAATACTATATTAGAAAAATGTATTTTTCAAGCAACTGTCACCCTCGAGACTCAAACCCGAATGTTTCCACATTCGCGGCGGAATAAGTTATATCAGTTACTATATAGTGCCATATCTTAACAGTTAATCCTTCATAATAAAGCAATTGCAACACTAGAACACATCATGCGAGAGCTAATATTAACGCTAGATATGAACCTTCACAATGGTGAGAGTTACAAATGAATCAAAGATGAAGTTATTTTCATTCGTTAATACACCTAATCACAGAATTATTTCTATTTCGTTAGGTTATAACAATAAATTATTATAATAATTTAGATGATTGGAGCTTTGTAGAGGGCTTTTCAAGTATTTTTTAGAATTTTAACTCTACCATCGCTTGTTATTTTACAGTGAACATTATTTGTCAAAAAGAATCGGTATATATATTATTTCTCAAATGTGTTTTTTGTCGGTATGAAATATCTCCCTTAATACTGCATCAAAATTAATGTTAGGAACACCATTTGGAGATTATTTTTCCCTCTAATAACGAAAACTAAGTTGTTTTCTTAAAAATAATGTGTCATTGAAAAATTACATTCAGAAAAAAACAAATGTCGCCATCTGGTGGCAATCTGTTTATTTTAACAGTTGTCGTTAACATTAAGTGACGTAGTGTCACTGGTCTTTGAACAGAATGGAATAAATATAAAAATGATTTTTCGGGAAAAAGGACTTTTTAAGTAAATACTTATTTGTTATTTACAGCGACGTTTCGTTCCTTGTTTGGAACTTTTTCAAGCTTTAATAACTATTAAATGTTTTGATTAAGTAGATATAAAAGTTAAAATACACACGTAAATATAAATTTGAGTTAAACAATTATTAATAAAAAGTTCATAATAATTCCGTTTTTAAAAAATGTTTTTACGGTTGATGTTCAAATTAATAATTTTATTGACTTGTTCCCGACAAATCATTTTTATATTAATTACCAAGGACAAAAAAAGAAAAAACCCGGGTCGCAGTGCCAAAACCCTGCCGACAATATAGTGTATTTGCTGATATAGGCAGTGGCTTTATTATGCGAACTTAAGTTGGTTTTTGGGTAAAAAGAAATTTTACTCCTTAATACAGCCCTTAAAATAACATTTTTTTTCTTAATTGCAATATTATTATCAATCGAACCTCTATACCAAATTATATGCAACTTTCAGTAAATAATTCACTATCTGCAAACTAGTGTTTTCATAAAATTTGTAAGTCCGGTCCTGTCGGGCCGATTTTATTAAAATTTTAGGAACACTTTTTAATTACTACCGAAGGGTTAAATTTCAATTTTGAAACGATTCGGAGAATTTTTTCGGTATTTTGGGCCCCAAAAACATTTTTCAACCCCTAAAAACTACCCTTAAAATGGCCCGATTGGGCCCATTTTAAATAGGCTTCGTGCGGTGATGGATTTCAACATGTGTGCCAAATTTCGTTAAAATAAATTAACTTCTTCGAAAGTTATAGCCCGCACACATATATACCTATATATATAAATATATATATATATATATATATATATATATATATATATATATATATATATATATATATATATATACATATATATATAAACATTTTTAAAAATGGTGGCAAAGTGTTTAGGAGGTTATGAAACGTCGAGAAATTTTGGTCCGACCCCTAGGTCCCGCCATCCGACCGACGCCAATAGTGTATGTTGCCATATGACAAATACACTAATAAAGTCAGAATGGAATAAAATTTATTTCCATCTTATTATATTACGTAACTGACCACTGATGGGCGACTGGAGATTCTTTTCTACATACTGGAATGTTTTAAAAGGACAAGCTGTAGAAACGACGGCGAACATCGCGTACTGTGATTACAGCGTACGGCTGTGACCCCTCGTTGCCTTTTGCGAGCAGACCTTATCTAAACCCGCGTACATAACTCAATTATTAGAACTCGGTGCTGGGTTCCTGGTATATACCTACGCTGCAACGCTCGGACTTCCTGTATATTATAAATATACACTGAAATCTCGTTTCGTACCGAGCTTTAAAACCTCAACCAAAAAAGAAGAGAAGGTTGTTGAAGGTATTTTAAAATTAGACATTATATGGCATCCAAAATTATTACATAATTCAATAATAAATCTCAGGTGTTTGGATTAATAATACAAAACAATCGTGTTATTATTGTTAAAAAAAGTAGTCAAAACGTAGCAAGATTAACAATAACACGATTGTTTTGTATTATTAATCCAAATACCTGAGATTTATTATTGAATTATAGTGTTTTAAAATGATTTAAACCGAAAATTATTACTCCTTATCTATCTATAGATTCTGAGGCTCTGAAAAAATTTCAATTCGAGTCATTAGATAACAAAATTTGACATAATTTTACGTGGACAACATGTCATCGTGTTCATTCAAATTGAATAAATATGTAGAAAAAACGAATTAAAAAATTGCAATGTTTGAAAATAAAGAGTGTAGGCATTAAGGGACATGGCTAGTGAGAAATATTAAAATCTTACAAGTTTTATTTAAAAAATATAACCGTAATTATGATGAATTTGTCATTAATTTTCGAGTTATCAAGCCATTCTGAAAGCGTGGCAACAGAGCACTTATATAATATATAAACATTTTTTAACTTCCGTCCACTTTTGACAACCAACCAAAGAAATTGATACCAAAATCAGATAATATTTTATAAATTCCAATTCATACCATTCATAGACGTATCGATTTTGCAAAGCTATTAAAGCCACTTGCAAACTTGCGTTTAGATCGCTGACTGGAATTATTGTTGGCCAAGTGGCGTTTATACAGTCTGGCCGCCCTAAATTTTAAAAAGTGAAAACGGTTTTTCATCGAGTCAGCAATTCTTGAGAATACGCGCCTCAACCATACAAAATTTCCCTCTTTATAATATTACTAGCCGCGATTCCTCACGCGATTGAAATGAAACCATGTTGTATAGCAGTAGTGGAGCCTTCGGCTCTATCGCATTACTATATTAGGCACTGGTAATATATGCCCGTACTTCCACCATAATATTACTGTACCTGCAGCACGTGCTCGAATTGAGCCAATTTATTTGGGCATTTCATTTTTTTCCAAAATAAAATATAACCTATGTTATATTCAGTGATGGTGTAGCTTTCAATTAGCGCAATAATTTTTAGATTCGGTTCCGTAGTTCGAGAGATTACTCCCTACGAACAAACGCAAAAACAAAGACATTTTACCTCTTTATAGGTACATTAGTATAGATAGATAATAATAATAAAAAACCCGGGTCGCAGTGCCAAAACCCTGCCGACAATATAGTGTATTTGCTTGTATAGGGCCGTGTGGTTTTATACTTTTATTATGTGAAATTAAGTTTGTTTTTGGGCAAAATAAAAAATTTAACCCCTTAATACACCTCTTAAAATAACATTTTTTTTCTTAATTGTAATATTATTATCAATCTAACGTCTACACCGAATTAAAGACACCCTTCAATAAATAAGTCACTATCTGCAAATCAGTGTTTTCAAAAAAAATTTAAGTCCGGTCCTGTCGGGCCGATTTTATTAAAATTTTAGGGACACATTTTAATTACTACTAAAGGGTTAAATGTCAATTTTGAAACGATTCTGAGACGTTTTTCGGCATTTTGGGGCCCAAAAACATTTTTCAACCCCTAAAAACTACCCTTAAAATGGCCCGATTACGCCCATTTTAAATAGGCTTCTTGCGGTGATGGATTTCAACACGTGGGCCAAATTTCGTTAAAATCAATTAACTCTTTCGAAAGTTATTGCCCGCACACATATATATATATATATATATATATATACACATATATATATAAACATTTTTAAAAATGGTGCCAAAGTGTTTAGGAGGTTATGAAACGTCGAGAAATTTTGTTCCGACCCCTAGGTCCCGCCATCCGACCGACGCCAATAGTGTATGTTGCCATATGGCAAATACACTAATAATAATATATTTCCAACTTCCTCTAGGAGTACATAAAGTATACAGATGATACCTATGTTTACCTACAGGACCTATAGGGGGCATCAAGTACCCGTACATAGGTTGGTCCTTAATTTAAACAAAATAGATTAATAAACTTAAAAAAAGATACAAAAAAAGTGTGAGAATATCATATCAAATTCAGATAATTTGGAAGTAGTAATTAATAATATATTAATAATATTTAAAGAATATAACGACTAGGTAATAAGGTACTTTAAATCTCAATAGTTTTTATATAGTTTTTCACTGTATTTTTAATCACTTTTTTACTACAAGTTTGTTTTTTAGCACTATTTGGCAGATGGTTAAAGTACTTTATTGCGTAATAGATGTAACTTCTTTGACCAATTGTTAATATGTTCTTTGGTAGTCTAATACTTTTGTGACGTGTGTTATTTGAATTATGCATAAATTCAATTCACTGTATTGAAAAACAATAGCACTCGAGATAAAGATTTCGATCTTGTTCATCTATTCCCATTATTTTTAGGATTCTATTTTGTAGCCTTAATAATAGATATAGCACCGTATCATACAGTCCACCCTAGCCAATAATTCCATATGTTGCAACACTGTGGTAAATATTAATTTATTGTATAGCCCATAAGACAGGATACAGTAAGTCAAGATTACAAATACTACAAAGACATTTAAAAATTGTTTTATAGAACTCTAAACATGAATATAAATAAAGATCCAGCACAATTAAAGCACTCGATTGTAGTGAATGTTACAAACTCGGTGTCGGCGTTAAGGGAACAAGCGGAGAGGGTCCTGGCGATTCAACAGGACAAGTTAGAGCCGATTACACAGACGACTGGATCCGCTTTTGTCTCAGACCCCGGTGACCGCCAAATGCAGCCTACCGAAAGTACAGTCTTGCAGTTGAAAGATATTTCATATCAGTGGTTTCAAAGCAAAACAGCTTACGTCGAATTTTCTACATATATTTAGATTGATGATTTTTTATATATTGTACTCGGGTCTATTAGCTACCCAACGGGGGCGGTACCGTCACCAGTGAGCGCTGGCGCCTTCTAAAGGGAGCGGTGGTCCACAAAAGGTTGCAAACCTCTGACCTAATCCTTTCTCAAGAAAAAAGTTATCGAATCGTTAATGCCGCATTTAAATCGGTTCAGTATGGCGTTTTCAATCCGATTTGCGCCCAGGTGAAACTAGGGCCGACAACTGTTATAGCTCTAAGCCTTCCTTTTGAGAAATGAGCTGTCGAATTCAAATCCGTTCAGTAATTCTCGTGTTTTTAGCAAACATACAAACGAGAACGGGACTTTTTTTTAAATAATAATATTTTTTTCATTCCAAAACAAAACCAAAGAAAAAAAGAGAATTACAGAGATAGAAAATTATTTACATTGTTTGAAATTTTCCAACCCAGTTCCATGGTTGGAATATATTTAAGTTGCACGTGCGCGAGAGTTAAAGAAGAAGAAGAGAGAAAAAAAAAATTAGAGATTATACACTGAGATCTATTTGGGACAGTGGCGGATTTACCAGCAGGCTGAATAGACTGAAGCCTAGGGCGGCAGATTTTAGGGGGCGGCAAATTTGGCCCAAAAAAGTTTGTCTAACAGAAATAAAACATTATTATATACATATAGAGAAAACGAGTTTCGAAAATTTAACAAAAATTTCAATATTTTAGTACTGTGCTTCAGTATACTGAACACTTTAACGTCTGTATATGAAAAATTACTAAACGCTCTGTAAAATATACTTTTATGATCATGAATTTTTAAGATATTCCAATAGTGTTTCAATACTACAATTTAAATTTAATAATTTTTTTTTTTATTAATCATTATTCATTACGACAATTTTTTTCTCCATATAGCTAAATCTTACTAGGTCCACTCATACAATTATTCAATTTTTTTTTTGTACAACGTATTTGCGTAGTCGTTTTTATAATTAATATGAATGCGAACTAGGGTATCGAATTTCAGAGGTCAGTAGGGGCGGCCAAAATTGAATAGCCTACTAGCGGCAAATTTGTAAATCCGCCACTGCTGTACACTGCGGTTAAATGTCGATTTTACAGGAATAATATTATTTTAACCATGCAGTTTTTGAATTAATTCAAATCGGTTTGATAAACACATTGATAAAACGAAGACGGTGATCCTGTTACTACAGGACTTGTTTATTTCAAAACTGGAATTTTCGACATATTTAAACTTTATATTTAACACCATTTGTTACAAGCAGGTCTGTACTCTACACAGTAGCGACTTTCGCGTTCTGGCCGATATTCTGTTTGAATATGCAGAAGCTATTTTTTGTCATAAGTAACGCACGAACCTTCACTATAGCGAGAGTTATTGGTTATTCAAAGGCGAAATTAATTATTCTATTATTAAAAAAAAAAATTGAAATATTCTCAAAGCATTTACTCTCAAGTATTTCACGTGTTGATCATCAATTCAGACTCATTTATTGTTTTTTGTTTTCGAATGAAACTTGAGTTAAATTGCCACATTTCTTGGGATCCGAAAGGATCAGAAGTTAAAATAAAAAATAGTTCGCGACTTTTTGCTCTTTTTAGTAAATTTTCAATACTTCTATGCAGTTGCACGTTATTAAATATTAACGGATTTTTTTTAAAAAACACGCTTGTAATATCTTCACCTGTATGTTTGTAACGGAATCTTTGAACGGGAAATTCACCCACTTCAAGGCATCCGATTGATTAAAAAATTTGCCCACGATTAAGGACCGATGACAATACAATAATTTGATAACTTTGTACTAATGTCCTGACCAGAAAAAAACATTGATACCCAAACTGACTTCATTAGAACACTGAAAACAATAACTTCCCGTTTTTCAATTATCTTAGCGGGAAGTTAAAAATTAAAAACGAAAACTAAACAAAACAAAATAAATAATAGGCACAAAACAACTTAAATGAAAACAAAGAAGAGAAGATACGGTGTGTTCTTTATATCGGAACTTTAAATAAAGACTATGATTGTATATTATTGTGTAAGTAGTACTTACACATTACCCCGCCTTATTAGTCGTACATGTTGATTAGCTCAAAAATATATCCAAAAACAATTTTTTGTGAAATTTCGACCAAATTGTTGGATTGAAAAAAATAATCTGGGAATTAACAATTATAGAGGTAAGGACGGCAAAAATTTGACAGCCTATACTTGGGAATTGTGTAAATCCGCCACTGATTTGGGGGGCCACTATGAATCATTTTTCAAATGTATTTTTTCATTTTTTCGCTTTTTTTCTGAAAAACCCGATACATCCAATATTTTCACCGCGATAATTACTTAAACAAATTACGAATCGTAAACAATACAAGCACAGGACACATTTAGTTAGTTGTGTAACCGGTGTATTTTATTATGCAGTGGCAGCACTGTCGGCGGCTCATTAGCGCGACCGCAGTACGCAGGCGCGTCACCATAAATCAAAGCTCTTACCGCCGGTAACACAAAGGATCTGAGTTACGACAACGGTGAAAGAGTTTGTTTTTACTTTATTAAATGTTGTCTCTTTATGCGTGTATTTAGTTTCTTCGTCGAAGGAGATGAAAATTATTGATAAATTCTTCAAGTTAAGTCCGAGTGTAAATCGTACGCCCTGGATTCCGTAAAACTAATATATGAATTTATGCATGTCTATAAATATAAAAAAAAAATAATGTGAAACCTAGCCGACAAAATATTGTATTAGCTAATAATACAGGCATTGTGACTTTATTATGTGAACTTAAGTCCGTTTTTTAGACAAAATAAAAAAAAAGTTTTTTTCAAAATATCTTCTCAGATTTTGGTCAGATTGATTTCTTTGTAATAAATTATTTTTTGGACCTGAAAAACCACGTCGAATGGTGTAAATCAGATTAAAATCAAACGACGCGTTCAAAAGATACGGCAGTTCAAAAATTTTCAAACGGTGTTTTTTCAAAATACTCTTTCATATTTTGGTCAGATTGATTTTTCTGTAATAGTTTCCTTTTTTGAACTTAAATAACTGCATCGAATTCCCCAAATCGGATCAAAGTCGAACGACGCGTTCAAAAGATATCGAACTTCAAAAAAATTCAAAATAACATTTGCTTTAAATAACTCCAAAATTTTTAAGCTTGAATAAGTCAGAATGTATTGACACTACGTTTTTTTTATAACTTTCATAAAAGTTTTAGAGTTGGCCCACAGGTCAACCGGTTTCCTCATTTTTTTAAACATTAACTTTGGAAGAAAAGAAACTTATCTCCTTCTAATCTTTGAGCAACACATTTTATGATTTTATGTCCCGTAGGTGCGGTCCATCGTCTACGTCAATGATTAAACAACAGGTCAAACCTAACCTCAATGCAGTTTTCCATTTAAGCAAGCTATAACAGCAAACAGTAAAACTGTCAACATATTATTTACTATTTAATAATAAGTAGATGCCGTGTTGTTTACTTGTACGTTGTAGGGGCGTGTTTATGGGTTTTCATTGTCAAAACGTCTACGCAACCGACCTGACCGCAAACCTGCTGCCTGTCCGCAGATCTGTCTGTGACGTACCCAAAACGAACAAATAAAGGATATCAGTTGTTTAATTTAATCTAATGTCGCAAGAACGCTAGATCGGCATTCGAAAAGTACTGGGTACAGAGCATGGTGGGTCCAATTAGGCTCGGATTTAGAAATTTGCCGCCCCTAGGCAGTTGCGAAAATTGCCGCCCCTCCCTCCCATCGCGAAACTTCTTCAATGGTGGAATAAGTTTGGTACAAAAGTTTTCCAATAAATAAAATGCACCTTTTTGAAAGCAAATATTTTATTTTATTATAATCAGTATCCTAATAATAGAAGTATATGATACATTGAGCAATTACCATTATGTATGCGATTGTTTTTCGAAGAGTATTGCTCATTGGTTAATATAGGCCAATATCGAGACAAGCATAAATCGACTCTTTTCCCGATTCAAGCATTTTCGACTTATGATGTTGGTACGCGTGCCGAAGAAATAGGCGGAAAATTCAATTCCCACGAATAGAACAAACTTTTGAAGTTTCCGCCAAAATTTGCCGCCCTTCTATTCTCGCCGCCCTAGGCAGCTACCTATACTGCCTGCATGGTAAATCCGGGCCCGGGTCCAAATCTGATAAGGATTTTATCCCACTTCCTCTCTCCAAGAAATGGTAACGCCTGGACCGGTCATCTTTTGAAGTATGCCTCAGTTTCCCTCCAGAGAGATTCTTTTTGCGGAGGTGAGGAAACCCTCATGGGCACCCGTTGGACCTCCAACGGGTAGTGTCAGACTCCTACTGAGTACTGACTAAAACCTCACTCCTTTTCCACGCATCTGATACCGGAACCGCTTTCGCATTATTTCAATTTCAGTGCTGATACCCTCCAGAGAGATATCGAGATGGTTTCTTACACAAACTACCATGCTCGATTACCTTCCAACCTCCCATTCTCACAAAGTTGTCACTTTGTCTATCTTATCCTAATTTCCCACAATTCTCCCCGCACGGATTGCTATTAACTATGAAGACTGCTCCACACGAAGGAGGGTAGTTTTGTCACTAGATTCGCTGCTAGGTTCCAACCGTACTGTGGCCTTGGATTTTGTGACGGTTTGTATGTGCTGGCTTCACACGATAAGTGTTTTAAAGCTGGATTTGTAGATGGTTTTGATACGCGCGCAATGATAGTTCGAATGTTAACAAAAATGGACGTTTATTATCTCGGAACACAACACATACTATGACGCCATGTTTGTTTATGACGTTTGCTTACGTGACAAGATACTGTTGGTTCTTGATCAAGGCCAACAGAATACGTAAAAAAGTCCCGGTTTTAATTTTGAAATTCAGTTTGTAACCAGGCAACTCCGCAGTGATGTCATTTCTATTCTCGCAGCCAGCACAAGTTCCAGCAGCGATTTCCAGCGGCAAAACCAGCCTCGTTTGTAGCGATCTTAAGTTGAATTTTAAAAATGTAGAAAAACAAGAGAAAGTACGGTAAAAGGAAGTATAGTTAGTGGCGTCTGTCATGACATATGTCATGCATTATTATATTATTGACTTTTTTTCTTTTTTGTCCTTGGTAATTAATATAAAATTGATTTATTGGGAAAAAGGACTTTTTAAGTAAGCACTTATTTGTTATTTATAGCGACGTTTCGTTCCTTGCTTGGAACTTTTTCATAGCTTTATAACTATTAAATGTTTAGATCAAGTAGATATAAAAGTTAAAATACACATGTAAATATAAATTTGAGTTACACAATTGTTCATTAAAAGTTTATAATAATTCTGTTTTTAAAAAAAAAATATTTTATATTATTATCCATTTAATATTCTGAGCAACAATGGCTAGATTTTAAGTATCTTATTTCAGGTACGCTACTGGTTTTAACAATTATTTTTTACGCATCACAGATTTATTTATTGCGAATATAGCAATTAAAATATTATAACGCTACCATCTATATTACCGGCCGAGGCATTCGTATTAATGTATGTTCTCAGTCGACAACTAAATGAGCTGCTCCTGAATCTTACAATCTTAAATCTGGGTTAACTCTGCTTATACAACTGTTCCATATATCATGTTTCAAAGTTTCTGCAACAGCAACTTTCTTAAATCTGGGATGTGAAGGAATAAAAAAAAAATATTGGACCCTAATTAGTGTATTTACCATATGGCACATACAGATACACTATTGGCGTCGGTCGGATGGCAACACCTAGGGTTCGGACCAAAAATGTTCACATCGTTCTAAGCAGTTTGGCACCATTTTTGGAAATGTTTATATAGATATATAATAACTTTCGAAGGAGTTAATCGATTTTAACGAAACTTAGCTCACATGTTGAAATTCATCACTGCACGAAGCCTATTTAAAATTGATTTAATCGGATCATTTTAAGGGATGTATTTAGAAGTTGAAAATTGTTTTGGAGGGCAAAAGCACCGAAAAAATTATCGTAATTGATTCAAAATTTAAATTCTACCATTCGGAATTGATTCAAAAATTAAATTCTACCCTTCACTATGAATGGAAAGGTGCATCTAAAATTTTAATAAAATAGGTTCGATAGGGCTGGACTTATAAATTTAATGAAAACACTTGTTTGCGGTTAGAGAATTATACCTACTGAATGCTGTATATAATTTTGTGCAGATGATGAATTGATAAAACGGAGACGAAATATTGAAACTAACAAAAAGAAATTATTTTAAGGCGGGTACTGCAACATATACAAATTTTATATTATGTTGACATATACAATATTTAAAATTTCATTACAAAACTTAGTTTAACTGTAATAAAATCGAATATCTCCGTTGCAAATGATTACCTAATTTTCAATAACTATTATGATCTAATTCAGTTGCGACCTTGCCAAGGTCACAATAAATTCTAAATTCTTTGTTAAAATAAAATATTTTAAAATAGGTCTTTCTCATATTTTAACTCAAAAACATCTTGTGCTATATTGGTGTATCAGAAATTCAATTGTAAACGAATAATTTATTCTGATAACTTTCTAACTATAAATGGTTACACAAGATTAATTAAAATTAAACAATTCTGGCATCTAGAAAATAAAAATAACATTTCAACATATAATTAATTTGACATCATTTATACCTCATACTTAAATAAACATTTTAAAATAAAAGAAAAATTCTTCTAAAGCAACGTTCAAATCCAGCCATTACGTTACAGTACTAAGGGGTTAAATTTTTTATTTTGTCTAAAAACAAATAAGTTCATATAATAAAGTCATACTGCCTGTATTAGCAAATACACTATATTATCGGCAGGGTTTTAGCGCTGTAACCCAAGATTTTTAATTTCGTTGTAGCCAAAAAATGGACAAGTGAAGCACAAATTATAATCCATCAAGTAAAAAAAACTTCGTTAACTTAGTTTCACAAAAATCTGATGATTCACTTTGACAATAAAAATATTATCGTTAAAAAATACCCCAGCACAGAGTTCCGCCGGAAAATACGTTCTCTGCATCTGTGCGTATCAGAAACAACTCAGAGCTTCAGACAGATACTGACCATAATTTTTAATGAGCTAATATGAATAACGCGACTATGTAAATGCAACCCGTACAATGTATGGCAGCTATTATTATTGTCTTCGCTAACGTTCGATTTGCAACGTCAATAATCATGTTCGATTTTTAATTAAATTTTGATTTAAAAAAATGACGGTGTTTTATCACAAACGCCAGTACAATAAAATTGAAAATGTCGACGCTCGTTTCGCTAGACAAATCAACGTCATCAAGAAAATTATTATGCGCTATCTATTGCCCACAGCTTTACTTGCGTGAAAGTCGATTTTATTCACTGGGAATTCTTTATTAAGATGACTGTTCAAGCAATTTAATGTGTGTGTGTGTGTGCATGTAAAATGCACTTACTCACGTTTCGGAAATCTCTAATTTCTATAATAAATCTTTTTCAATCTTTGATGTGAATGCTTCAAAATAAACTAGAAATATGACTTTTAGACAAGTGTTTACAGTTTATATGATCTAAATAAACGATTTAAAATCAGATAAAGACGAGAAACTTAGCATCAGTTTTACACAGATAAATTTTTTTTTTGAAAAAAATTATTAAGTAAGCCAAATTTGACAGTATTTTCAATATACGTTTGTAAAGAAAAAACTTCAAAATTTTAATTTGCCTATCCGTACTTGGAAATCACGTCTTTTGATTCAATTTTTAGGGCAATGCTTTTTGAATTTTTTTAACAGCAAGGTAAATTCTGTGAAGCTTCAGTTAATAAAAACAGTAATAGAATGAACTTTGCCCACCCATGGTCCGGTAAAATATGTGATCAGTATTTTTTGATCCCTAATTAATAACGTGCCAATTGTTTAATCAAAATCGGTCCAGTTATTTTCGCGTGATTCTGGTACAGACAGAAACAAAAATTCTAGAAACGGATTCTTTTGTCTATAGGTACCATACGGAATACTCGAAAAACTAGCAGTTTTATAAATGTGCACCTCTATGGTGATGCTACAGATTAATTTAAAACGCATTCAAAGCAAACAAACGCATTTTTTATACATCTATGTTCGAAAATTTGTCGTTGACAAATTAGTAGAAATTCACAAACAATTGCCCTTTATTTTTGAACACCCCTGCAGATTTGCACAGTCTGCAATGCAAAAGGAATTTACATAACAAATTTTTTATACCCACTGTTGACGAATCGACAGCAAACATAAATACGTGGGGCTATTAAAAAAGCACCGAGTGAAGGTTCGGAAGGTTCTGGGGATCGACTCCCGTTGAAAGCAGCTGTGCACAGGCTACTAGCTAGGATTTTTGAAGTTATACTTCTTTTGACTCGTTGAGAGTAAAATTTAAGCAAGAAACGAAAGTTGCGCGCTTGCAGCTAACAAAAATTCAACAGTATGAAGTTGGTCGCGCTACCGAAAATTCGACAGTATGAAGTTGGTCGCGCTACCAAAAATTCGACAGTATGAAGTTGGTCGCGCTACCGAAAATTCAACAGTATGAAGTTGGTCGCGCTACCAAAAATTTGACAGTATGAAGTTGGTCACGCTACCGAAAATTCGACAGTATGAAGTTGGTTCAGACTGAAATGACAGATGGACGGAATCAATGCACTATCTGTCATCTTGAGACTATAATATAATATACTAGTAACTAGACGACTATGACGCTTACAACTAATAGTCGTTTTAAATGCCATTCAGCGGAATTTGTAATATTGTATTTTTGACTACTCAATGGATTGAATATAAGAGTAAAAACCAAAATAAAATTTTGAAAGTATTTTAAAATATCTGAAGTCAATTTTTTTAATTTTTCTTAAACTTTTTGAAGATTTTATTTCAATAACGTATTCGCATGTATATTAAACATTAATTTTTAACCACACCGATGAACCATAACTTCGATTGCACCCATTTTTGTTCTGCTATCCCTCACTGGAAAACGGAATTCCTGTATCTTACTGAAGTTTTCTTCGGTTTCGCTCAATAATTCCAGACAGTTCCTTATTCAAGGTCATTGTCGATTACGTGTCAAATTCTTATGCTCACAAAATTGTCCACGTCATCCTAATTTCTTATAATCCCTCACGCGTACATTGCTCTAAATGCTCAGTGCCCAAGTTAAAACTTGCTGCACGCTCGTTGTTAACGTGATGTCAAAACTCGTCAATAAAATAATGCATTACAATCTAGATACATTAATTACTATTGTACAAACCTCGTATACCAGTTGTAACAATAAAATATGTGGAGGGAGGCTGGGTGCAATAATATATTATATAAATACAAATTCACTGATACTGAGGGTGGGATTACTGCAGGGCGGTTTGTGTGGCTTTATTTGAGCGCAATAGTATACACGGTGAGTGGTAACACTATTATACAAGTTGCCAACTTAAAAAAAACAAGTTAAAACAGAAGTAGGTATACCTGGTAGTTTATGTTTCTAGAAAGTGAATGTAGTCATTATGTACACGAGCTGTGACAAGGACCGATCCTAAACCATTTGCAGAGTGGAGTGTTCGTCGCCCCCCTTCGTTTATTCAATTTTACAATAGGTATTTGAAAAAAAGAAGAAACTGATAATCATAAATTTTGTTCTGGCGCCCCTTCAGATTCGGCGTCTGGAGCGGCAGCCCGTTTTGCCAAATAGTAGGGCCGGCTGTGAAATTTTTTTATACGGACGTCAGTGAGTGAGACATTACGTTTGAGATACATACTACATTTTTTGCACGTATATCCTATAAAATAGCTGATTTTCACATTAAAATATTAGTATTTGTGACAGTTGTGTGTGGAGCCATTTGTAATCCATCTGGGTTGTTTACTAAAACTACGTCTGCTTTGCTATCTCTGTTCCTCTTATATTTTTAATATACCACGTTTTTAAAACGGATAAAATAGTATAACATTATTTCTCCTATAGCCCATTTTAAAAGCGTGGGTTGTAAACTCTGAGATAGTTCCTCACGCTTTTATAATGAGCTAGGAGAAATTATTTTATACTTTTTAGTCCGTTTTAAAAATGCGACATTTCCCTTAGCACCGTCATGTTCATAACGTTCCTTTCATTTGACAGATCCCGACACTTGTCGAACGTCTAGAATCTCCCTGTACACGATTTCTATTGTCATATTTAATATTATACGTTTCTATTTAACACCCTCTATAGAATATTTTAGTACAATGTAATACAAAAACTATGCCATGTGGACATGTAATTCACAGATGATTCTGTGCTATTTACATTAATTACATGTGTATGTTTACTAGCTGCGCGTTGAAAGACCAATAAAGGGTTATAAATACGCTTGCAATGCAGGGTGCTAACTTTAAGAACATCCTGACAGACAGACAGACAGAACTCCATACAAAAACCATAATGCAATAATACAAGTAAAATTGCAAACGTTGCCAGGCACCTATTATATACCGTTTCTTCAGTTGGTTATACAAAGTTGCAATAATTAATTTTGATAATTTTTTTAGTGGATTTTAACAGTTCTTTTTTAGTTAATTTTGGAAGATTTTGAGTAAATTTTAATAGTTTTCGGATCAATTTTGACAACTTTTTGGTTAATTTTAATATTTTATGGTGATTTTTTACGATTTTATGGGCGAATTTTAACTTTTTTTAGGTGAATTTTGACAGGTTTTTTGGGTGAATTTTCAATTTTTTTTTGAGGTGAATTTTGATAATACAGTATTACTTGTTGGGTCAGGTTGTTGGGCCAAGTTTAAACACAATTTTGATGTTATTAAAAATGAATATTCAATTCCTATGCTTAAATAACAAACACTGGAGCTTCCTTCAATAAGTCCTAGGTCCCGATAAACGGTGATCTGCCCTTGGGTGGGAGGAGTTTATTCGCTTTATTCAGACATATTAAAGTGGTAACATATTTAATCAGACTAAAAAAGAAAAAAAACTTTAAAAACCCATAATATACTAACACTGGTTTGCACAAATCATTCTCAAAAAATTAATTTGACAATAACCTTATGGCTTATATTGTGATCGTATAATACAGTTCTTACATGTATGAACAGTCTAAATGTCGTATTCAAACTCCGTGTCATCTAGAACATTCGATTATTGTACTCACACAAAAACAAACGATTGATTCTACATAGAACAAATTTAATTAATTTTAATCAATATACGTAGATAAATGATGTTTCGAAGTGAGAATAGTATAAAAAACTAATTTATATATACATAGTTAAAAAGAAATATCGTTTCAATTGATCAATTATTTTTTTAGCAAAATCGATTTGAAATTCTACATTAGAGTTGGGCAACTCAGATCTGAACCGGTTCAAAGAGCCGACTCCGACAGAAGATTCGTGAGAGCCGACTCACTTTTTTTTGAGCCGACGGATCAACAGATCCGCATAGCTCAGTGAAACAATTAACACACAGAAGCACATTTTACACTTACGTATCAGTTCTTGCTTTGATGCATCTGTCAGCTCAAATGACTCATGCATCACATGTTTGGCTATGCATTCTTGATTCTATACAGGTCGTGATGTGATTGACTGAACTAGGTAACTCAGTGGCAGACTGCATTAACATATTCAGAACTCTGCTCTTTTTGAACCGGTTCAGTGAGCCGGCTCACATACGGGATCCAGATGCAAAGATGCAGATCACTAAAAAGACCCGTTTTTCCCATCTCTAGTCTGTATGTAGGTAGTGAATTTTTATATCATTAGGTATGTATAAGCATTAAACACTTTCAAGTCTTAGTACACACTGTCGCAATAAAGCAGGACTATAGCATGTGTCAAACACGTACGACTATTGTTGCCCCCGAGGCATGCATTGACACTGTATGCATTACGAATTAGGATGGTGTTGCAGTGTAAGGATTACCTAAAACTGGCTTTGCTTATATGGAATCTACAGTAGGACAACCTTTTTGACCCGTCACTCATCCAAAGTCGAGATGGGCGATTCACTATGCAGGACTTGCCAAGTGACTTGACTTGGCTATTACTTGATGCGTATTTGACAGTTGACACGTAGTTGCGCGACTGGGGAGCAATGTGTGACCAACGTCTATTATAACCGATCTTGAACGAACGATTTTGTTAAAAAATACCGGCCCGGTCCCGCTTCGCCCGAATGCAATTAAATATATAGATACGTAGTTTTATATTCTGTGATATGAAGGGCAATTTTGGTCTAAATTAAATACTCAAGATGACATATATTTATTGAAGTTATACTTCTTTTGACGCATTGAGCGTAAAATTTTCTGTAACGGAAGTTGCGCACGTAGCATACAAAGAACACGAGACATCATGAAGTTATAGTTTTCTGTTACGGAAGCTCATGAGACACCATGAAGTTAGTTGTAAATTTAATATGAATGTACTACGTGTATCGGCAAGGTTGAAATCGACGATAAAGCTGCCATAGTTTTACTTTGTATTCATAGATGACACGTCTCATTTCTCTGTTACAATGTTCACCTATTAGCCAAAGTAAATAAGTACTGCTGACAAGGTTGAAATCGTCGATAAAACTGACTTCGATTCAGTATAGTTTTACTTTGTTTTTAACGATGACACGTCTCATTTCCCTGTTACAATGTTCACCTATTAGCCAAAGTAAATAAGTACTACTGGCAATGTTGAAATCGTCGATAAAACTGACTTCGATGCAGTATAGTTTTACTTTGTATTTAACGATGACACGTCTCATTTCCCTGTTACAATGTTCACCTATTAGCCAAAGTAAATAAGTACTACTGGCAATATTGAAATCGTCGATAAACTGACTTCGATTCAGTATAGTTTTACTTTGTATTTAAAGATGACACGTCTCATTTCTCTGTACGCACGCACCACTTTTTTTTAATAAGGATTAATACTGTGTCTCTAAAAACACCTTCGCAAACAAAGCATTCTTTTAGATCAAATCATAAAAATGGTTATTGTGAGTCAACCCTAAAAGATAGACTTAGGTATGCTATCGCGAATTTTTTTTTAGAACTTTTCAGGAGGAACTATTCGACCATACCTACACTGTTTTCGTGTAACTTTTACTATTTATACAGCGCACGCCACGGAAGCTTTCAGAAGGAAAGATTTTTTCCGGTTTCATTCACAAATATCATCATACCGATAGCTTATTTTCGCAACATGTTCATAAATTATAACCCATAACCAGGGTGTGCGTATGTACTCCCGTGCCGAGCCGGACCGAGTCGATTCAGTGGCTGTGAAACTTAAGAATAATTAATTAAATATTTTAGAGACAGACATATCTCCGTTTTTAAAAGACACACTGTATACAAAGGATGCACCGGTTATATTATTAGAGAAAGTACAAATGTAGTAGGGATCAGGCAATGGGATTAACCGTTCAACGCGATTCTACGCTTAGTCGGGTGGACAATGTTATTAGCTGTCCTTTGACAGGGTGCTTCCCTTGGCCTGGGGGCACAGCTCCCTCTGATACAACACCAAATATATGCGTATTTGATATACAGAAATCTAACGCGTATCGCGAGGTACCCCGAAGGTTGATGCTGAACTACAATTTATTGATGGCTCGACAAAACGTTCATAATAAAATATTTAGTAAAAAACGCACCTTAAAGACCAGTTTTTATTGCAAAAAGCCCACGCTTTTATAATTATGAACCTAAATTATTAAAAACCCGGGTCGCAGTGCCAAAACCCTGCCGACAATATAGTGTATTTGCTTATACAGGCAGTGTGGCTTTATTATGCGAACTTAAGTTGGTTTTTGGGCAAAATAAAAAATTTTACTCCTTAATACACCCCTTAAAATAACATTTTTTTTCTTAATTGCAATATTATTATCAATCGAACCTTTATACCAAATTATATACATCTTTCAATAAATAATTCATTATCTGCAAACTAGTTTTTTCATAAAATTTGTAAATCCGGTCCTGTCGGGCCGATTTTATCAAAATTTTAGGGACACTTTTCAATTACTACCAGAGGGTTAAATTTCAATTTTGAAACGATTTGAAGAATTTTTTCGGTATTTTGGGGCCCAAAAACATTTTTCAACCCCTAAAAACTACCCTTAAAGCGGCCCGATTAGGCCCATTTTAAATAGGCTTCTTGCGGTGATGGATTTCCACGCGTGTGCCAAATTTAGTTGAAATCAATTAACTCTTTCGAAAGTTATTGCCCGCACACATATATATATATATATATATAAATATATATATATATACATATATATATAAACATTTTTAAAAATGGTGCCAAAGTGTTTAGGAGGTTATGAAACGTCGAGAAATTTTGGTCCGACCCCTAGGTCCCGCCATCCGACCGACGCCAATAGTGTATGTTGCCTTATGGCAAATACACTAAAAATTAACGTACATTTTTCACTGCAAATCTACAGCTACACTAATATACCAAACACACCCAATATTTCACCTACGTGCAGAGTCTCGGATATAATCTAGAGGGCATTGGAATTAAAACATAAGGGAGGATATCTTGATACCCGGAGGCGATTCCCAAGGGGTGGTCAACAATCAATCGACGCGTTAACTACCGTATTGGTAGATATCAAATTGTTATGTGACTTTATACGGTATTTTATATCGTTCTAGAAAGAATCAAACTTCTAGTAATTGTATAAAACATTGTTTTATTTAAATCGTGTGCAGAGCTACGGGTAGCGGCTAGTGTGTCTATATATGTAGAATGTAAGTTTGCAAAAAGTATTGATATCCAAAAAAATATATAAATATGAAAAAAGGAGCCAATCTCGGTACCCAGAAAGAACAGCTTCGTCGAAAAAAGAATTGTAATCTAAATGGGTGCCTAGCTTTCACTGGGCAAGTTTTCATGTTTTACGAGTATATTATAAAGAAATTACTCATAAGTATGTGAGAACTTGCCAAGTGACAGCTTGGCACCCATTTAGATCTCAATTATTTTTTCAGCGAAGCGGTTTTTTCTAGGTACAGAGCTTGGTCCCTTCTTACACGCTTTTGTTTAGTTTCACGGTGTCTGTTTGTCTGTAATCAAATCTTGCAAGTTAAATTTAACTCACTTCCCGGCTTCCGATTGAGCTGAAATTTTGCACACACCTTTAGTTCTGAAGTCAATACAATATGGTACATTGAATATTATTGTAGATCCTATATGGCCGCCACCACAAAATGGCGGATTACCTTCTTCTTTACTACCCTGTCCATACGGGTATCAAATGAAAGAGTATGACAAGTAGAATCCAATCAGGAAAGTGACTTCATTCCAAATCCAAAATGGCGGATCATCTATTTCTTTACAACCCCCTTGATATGGGTATCAGTTTGAGAGTGTGTGACAATAAACTGTGTGATGTTATTTAAAATCAAATATGGCGGCCAAAAGGCGTAACTAAAAATTTAAAACTAAAATATTAGATAAAAAACTTTATAAAGACAAGCTTTAAGGCAAACTTTTATTGCAGCGTACTAAAAAGGATAAAAATAATTTTTAATAATTTAAGTTCATAATTATAAAAGCGTGGGTTGTAAGCTCTAGGATAGTCACGACCCACGCTTTTATAATTATGAACTTAAATTATTAAAAATTATTTTTATCCTTTTTAGTACATTGCAATAACAGCTTGTCTTGATAAAAGTTTTTTATCTAATATTTTATTTCGCATTTATGTTTTTGCTGAGCTACAATTTACTATTATAGTTTTCTGTGCAATTTCCGATAACCTGATTTAAAGAAACAAGTTCAGTTTAAATAAGTATACTGTTTGAGTTTTTTGTAAAAATAAATGCACTTGTTAAATGAACAGTTCGTAGGCGGCAAAAGAAGAAGTAGAAGAATAGTTCTCTCTTACTTTAGCTTCATTGAGAGCTCGTAAACACCCCGGTGGTGGTCCGAAGCCCCGCTGAAGACACTGTTAGTTCACGGCTACTTCGCCACAAGACCTGCATACCAATTATACAACACCACGGCCTACTCTATACCAAGTTTGTAACGGACGATAAAAAAAATCTCTAAGCTGAGAATTTGATTTTTAAAGTTATGCTTCTTTTGGCGCGTTGAGGGTAAAATTTTAGCAGGCGACGAAAGCTGCACGTGCACAGCTAACGAAAATTCGACAATGGGAAGTTGGCCACGCTAACCAACATTCGACAGTATATGAAGTTGGCCGCGCTAGCGAAAATTCGATAGAATGAAGTTGGTCAAGAGGCTCAGACTGAAATAAGAGATGGATAAAATCAATCCACATTCTGTCATCTGAAAACCTTACAATATACTAGATCAGTGATTCCCAACCAGTGGTTCGCGAACCCCTGGGGGTTCGCAGTGTTTGCAGAGGGGGTTCGCGAAAATAATATTGTAATGGCGGATTTTTGAAAACGCCATTAAAATCAAAAGCAAAAAAAACAAAACAAAAACACAAAAATTAAAGAACACACCCACTGTAAAACAGAATGATCGCTGCCTGTTTGTTAAGAAATTTATAATAAATTTCAATATTTTCATTTCTTTTTTCCTTATTTGTTTTTCAAAATTACTTCATCAATATCAAATTATATCAACAATTTTATACATTATAATTTATTCCTCTTATTCAAGTAATCAAATACTATTCTCTTTTTATTACAAACATTTATTTACAAATATCCCATTAAGAGTGTTTCCAAATGTAAAACATAAGAACCAGTTAGCTTTAATTCTTTTTAAATTAAATTTTAATTATTTTTTGTTATTTTTCAATATTCCAAAAATAATAAAAGTGGCGTCTAACAACACTGCTCGAATTATCCTGCAATATGAAAAATATATATTCTATCAAATTTTATTGCTTTTTTTTACCAGTCATTAACGACTACATAGGGGGTTCGTCAAATTTTTTCGGACCTTTCTTTTGGTTCGCGACGAAAAAAAGGTTGGGAAACACTGTACTAGACGATTATAGTCTTTGATTACAACTAGTTTTAAGTGTCATCCGATGGATTTTATAATATCGTTTTTTTTTTATTTCTCAATGGATTGATTATAAAAGTAAAAACCTAAATCAAATTTTGAAAGTGTTTTCAAATATTTGAGATTAATTTTTGTAAGTGTTATTCCTAAACTTTTAAGCTATCAGCTAGGGTAATTTGGATCTAACATGCATCATATACTTTCAAAATTATTTTTGAAGTGAAACTTCTTATGCAGCACCTCGTTGATTTCAATGTTCTGTTTCTCTCGCCAAGCGAAGCACAACATTCGAAAAAAAGTGTACCGTGCTTTAGATCAGACTGTAGAAGTGAAACTTCTAGACTATTTTGCTTATGCAATCATAAATAGCACGGTGAACCCAAGCATGTAAGTTAATATTCTAATCTTTCTTTCTCAATCTATCTAGTTCTACCTATCATGTCGTTTTTTTTCGTTTCATCGGCTCACGAACTTACCCAATAACCACGTCTTACGCACTAGATGGAAGTTTAACTTGTAAATTATAAAAAACCTTTTAACAATTTGGTTAACCGTATCGTATTTTCCAGTATTTATGTTAAGTGTAGCCAACAGCGGACTTAAATTTACAACCAAACCGAAATTAGCTACATGTGCTTAATTCAGTATGTTTTGGCTACCGTATATAAACATTAAATATACATATCTGCGACCAAAAGACAAAATTGCTTAAATATCATTTTTTGTAGCAATACATATGTCGCCTGATAGAGATTTTTTCCATCTCAACTCCAGAAATGGATTCACTTCTCAAAAAATTTACAATAGTTTTTCATTTTGACGTCCCTGAATCCAAAAAAACATATTTTCAACCGACTTCAAAAAAAGGAGGAGGTTCTCAATTCGTCGGAATCTTTTTTTTTATGTTTTAAGTATGTTCCCCGATTACTCGAAGACGCCTGAACCGATTTGGAAAATTCTTTTTTCGTTTGAAAGGGTATACATCCCAGGTGGTCCCATATAGTTTTTATTAAAATCGGTTCATCCGTTTTTAAAAAACGTCAAAAAAACATATTTTTTAATGTATGCTACCTCATATCTCCAACATTTGTAAAGCGATTATGATGATTCTTTTCTTATTTAATAGGGCACATCTTCAGGGTGATCCCACATAAATTTTACTTAAATCGGTTCAGTAGTTTTTAAAAAAGAGGAAATCAAATCCACCACTAAAAAGTAAAAAATAAAAAAACTTTAAAAAAAAATATATTAACCTCCCTCAAAAAATTCATTAAAAAGATGAAAATAATGAAATTTTGAGGTCGGAGCTAATTTCATTACAAAAAAAAATCACATGAAATTTTGAGGTCGACCCCTATTTAATAAAAGTAGATATGTAATTAAAGGTTTTTATAATGAAATTAGCTCCGACCTCAAAATTTCATTGTTTTCATCTCTTTAGTGATTTTTTTGAAGGAGGTTAATATTTTCTTTTTTTTAAGTTTTTAGAAAAAGTTTGTCAATCACACGACTGAACGAATCGAAAAGCCCAATTAGTTTTTGGAAAAAAATGGCACATGTGCTGGGAACTGGGGGCCTGCAAGAAAGAAGCCATTGAAATTCTAATTTCCATATAAGCAACGGCATCGCTCGACCATTCTAAATATTAATTTTAATAATTAATTTTACTTACTTAGTTTTCTAATTGTTTTTTATTACATTTCTATAATGTAGTGCAGTGTATTAATTAATGCTTTTCTTCCGCAATAAAACCGTACCGGTAAAATTAAATATTATATCATTGCTTCAACGAGCATTATAGAAATCCAGTACAGTAAAACCCCGCTTAACGCGGTATATACATTTCAATAAATTCCTGCGCTATGCGAAACAGCGCTAAACGAGGTCATCTTAATATATAGATAATAGGCATAAGTGAAACAGAACCGAGAATAAGAAAATGTGTTAGTTTTTTGTTTGTTTGTTTTGTTTATCACATTAATTATATATTTATTAATTGCTAATATCGATTTTGGTTCATAAAACATTTATGAAAATCAAAAAAAAGTTCGAGTAAGAAGTTATGTTTGTGATGAGGAAGATTCCTCATTTGACATATTTTGTTTTTTGTGAAGAAGTCATCAAATGTCGTTTGCTCTTTTCTGTTTCGTTCAGCAAGCTATTATCGATAGTAAGAGATTGCATCAATGACACGTCTTGCCTTTGAACTTCTGTCAACATTTGAATCATTTTTGTATAAACTGATCCATAATTTACGTTATAGTGGCTAAACTTTTATTTTGGAAACCGCGTACCTAATACTGAAACGGCATCTTTGCCATTTATGCATTCTAAAACTCCATTCTTAAAAAAATATGGTTAATGTATGATATATCATATATAGATAGCATATCACAATTTCAGATTTGTATCTGGACATTATTCTAGCGGTCGAATAATCTTAAGGTAATTAAGTTAGTTTTTTTTTAGTTCTGCAGAAGTAGAAAATATTTTCTATTTTCAAATTCAATAAGACGTACTTAATAACCTACCAATGTATGATGGCCATTGCTTCAACAACGAAAAAAAAAGAAACACGAAAAAACAACGAAGCATCGTTCTTGTATTTCTTTAAACCGGCAATAAGTAGTAGTAATTTTCTATTCTAAATCACGTACAGCGTACAAACAAAACAACAACGATCTCACGATTACACCAATAGATACACAATAATAGAGAGACGGGGAATACCACGCCCACAGCGTTCAGTTGTCTTATGTATACTCCGGTTGTCATGACAACGCGCGTGCACAACGCACACGGCGACCCTCTCTCGATTCCTCCTCCGTCGACACTACGGCGCCGGCACACCCTCTCATTCCGGCGAGCCTTTGTTTCTTGTATTCTAGCATGCAATCACCGGAGAGTTCCGGCGCCTCGCGCTTTTAAACCGGAAAACTTAAACTTAAAACAAAGCGTTCGACTTGCGAGCAGAATACTGTAAATATCTGCCGACATGTTGTTCCTTTCGAATGAGCAGTGTCGTCAAACTTTCGAAAATACAAAAAAAATTTATCTTTAAAGTTCAATTCCAAAATATGTAATAATAGAAATTAGTTTCACGGGTAATTGGAATAAAAAATCAATTTAAACACTTATTGATTGCAACGTTTCGTCTTTATTAAATCAAGATCTTTGTAATGCAAAATTGCCTTTTATATCATAGTTTTATTATAATTTAAACATGCTGAGAGCTTGAAAAAGTCTTGATTTAATAAAGACGAAACGTTGCAATCAATAAGTGTTTAAATTGATTTTTTATTCCAATTACCCGTGAAACTAATTTCTATTATACAAAAAAAAATTTGATAGTTTTAAACACCACTGTTCAACTTACTGTATAATAAATTGTGCAGTTGCGTCAAAGCTTCACGCATGCATCGTTATATCAATATATTTGACGACAGTCCTCTGTCAAATATCATCATGAACAGTGCCGTCAAACCTGCGAACACGTAAGTCGATCGATGAACAGTTCTTTCAAATTTTTACACATCCACAAATTAGCTCAAACGATGTGACTTGCGCAACGGGCGACGGTATGTTAAACGACAGTTCGACATATCGTTCAATTTATTTGACAAGTCAACTGATGAGCAGTGCTGTCAAGCCTTAACACAGTAAAAATTATATCAAAGTTTAAACTAATTTTGACCCAAGCTTAACATACGGTCAAACATATTCTCCAATTTGTTTGACAAATTGGATAATGAGCAGTTGCTGTCAAACCTGAACATATTAATAAACTATTTCTAAGTTTAAACTAATCAATGGGGTTGCGCAATGACATTCCATTTGACGACAGCTCGACACACGGTCAAACATATTCTCCAATTTATTTGAAAAGTCGGTTGATGAGCAGTATTGTCAAACCTTAACATATTGATATGCGATTTCAAGGTTTAAACTAATCCATGTGGCTGCGCAATGATATTCCTTTTGACGCCAGATCGATAGACGGTCAAACATATTCTACAATTTAATTGACAAATTGGTTGATGAGCAATGCTGTCAAGCCTTCACACACCTACAAATTATTTCAATATGTCATGCATTGATGTAATCTGCGCATTGAATCCATATTTCAAATTCACAATCAATCGCGTTTATCGAGATGAAAATTCAGGTGCATAGAATCATATGTGGTCCATAATTTGTAATCAAATCTTCGAATGATCGATCATAGAAACCACATGAAGCGTGCAATTTGTGTTACAGATTCAACCTGCAAGATTTCTATCGAGATATCATCATTAAGTGGTAGTGTATATAGTAGTTCAACTGTGAAAAGTAAACTCTCGTTTACACAGCGCATTTTAATGTCAATTTCCAATCTGTACGACCATCTATATAGCACAATAATTAAAAATGAATGTTGGTATATCTGTTTGAGATTAATAGACTTCGACACCATTTGACCAAAGTAGGTACCATGAAACCTGGCACATATATCTATTTTTTCATGGAGAATGTTTTTATGCTATCCACTTTATTGTAACTCGTCACTATCTCGTAATATGGTGAAGCCGAAGGCTCCACTACTGTTGTCGTTGCCATGTTTCATCTCAATCGCGTACAGAGCCGCGGGTAATGACTAGTATTATATAAAGATGTAAAATGTATTTGTTAGTTTGTATGTTTAAACTACTGAATCGATTCTAAAAATTCTTTGACTAATAAAAAGCTACACTATCCCTGAGCAAGGGATATTTTATTTTGATAAAAAATAAAAATTTCAAATAAATTGCCTAAATTTGAGTACGTGGTGGAAGTACAGCAATTTTATGGCAAAAATACGGATATATAACAAATCTGCGCACCCCGCTTGGCAAGTCGAAAGCTTCACTATTGTTGTCGCTGCCGTGCCGAGAGAAGATGGTAAGTTATTATCTCGATTAAGCGAAGTGAATCAGATCTCTCAATTAAAAAACTTACCAAATCAAATGAATTATTTTTATTCAGCATTGAATTATTTGTATATACGGTGTAAACGGGTATTTAGAACGTGAAGTGGCTTTGAGGGCGCATCTCCAGCCAGCCAGAGGGGCGAAGCACCCACTTATTATACATAATAAACTGCGACCACACGTGCACGATTATTATTGTCACAATATTTGGCATAATTGCATAATATCTACTTCAAAACATAATCATTACTTCTGAATCTTTTACACTACATCTGCAGTCTCAAAATAAAATCGCTCATGTCGAATTTTAAAAAACTAGGGGTTACACAAGAGATCGCCATCTGGCGGAGTTCTGAGGTATACCTAATTTCAACTACAGAATTGTTTACGTTACCTCATAAAGTATTAATTTCAACGGTCGAATATATTTTGCGCAGCTCAAACGAACGGACTGAAACAATAATAACAATAAAATATAATATTTAAAAATCTACTATTCTATTATACAGAGTTGTTCAGAACACAAGCATAACCATTCCCAATTTTATAAAATACTAGCCGCTACCCGCGGCTCTGCATGCGATTAAGACGAAACACGGCAACGACAACAGTGGTGGAGCCTTCGACCACGCCGTATTTGGCGCGAGTTACAACAAAGCGGATATCATAAAAATCTTCTCTACGAAAAAATGCATATTATATGTGCCAACTTTCATGGCGATCGGTCAAACGGTGTCGAAGTCTATTAATCTCAAATATACCAATATCTAGTTTTATATACATAGATCCAGACACACGGTCCAGATTCCCCCGAGTGCAAAATTAATATAGATATACCTGTGAAAAAATCAAACTTCTAAGTCAATGAAATCAAAAGGTACGGCCGTTAAATGCCACATATTTTGACACTCGCAAGGGAATCAAAACCTACAGGGTACTTTCCGTTGACCTAGAATCATGAAATTTGGCAAGAAGCAATGTCTTATAGCACAAGTAAAGGAAATAATCCGAAAATCGTAAATTTGTAGTCACATCACAAAAAAATATATTTTTTCTATAAATGTCAAAATAATGCATACTAGCGGCATCGAACGGAATCTCTTTAAACCTCTTAGTTCAGGCATTTCTACGCCTTAGTGGGAATTACTATGGCCGCTATAACAACAAATAATAAAAACAAAAGAAAGTTAATAAATATGGTACGGTGGTACGGAACTCTTCGTGTACGAGTTCGACTCGCATTTGGCGAGTTTTTTTTAAAGAGGTTCATTTTTTTTAAAAATTTATCAGCATATTTATCTTTATGTAAGGAACAAAATAATGGCACGGCTTGTACATATCCAACAATTTTTTTTATTTTCGTTTTTGCATTGTTTTAGGGCAATGCACATAGACATGCACGATCAAATAATAAATATGCATACAGCGAACAGGACTGATTTGATTATCCAGAACACCGGATTCGTCGGGAACGATGCAGGAAAATATTAGACAATAGAATAAAGAGTAGAAACACGTACCGAACGTAACCCAAAGATAATAGAAAGTGGAAACTACATCAATAACAAGTGAAACAAACAGATAGATACCTACAATATAATAATATCATCAGGATTGGAAAAAACATTTAGATGTAAATGTTAAAATTTTAATTTTTAAAATTAGGGCTGTCAAAGTGTTGCGGTAGGATGAACTCTGGCACCCCATAATATGAAAGTACTCATTGAGATCGACATTTTGACGTCAATTTAATTTACGTAGTCGATGACATAAGAAAATCTAAAAAATAACAGAGTGACATCGGTATCCCAAGATCCGATAGAACAAAAATGATGATTGAAATTTCCTATTTGTCTGTCTTAACGCTAACTTAGAGAGACTGCACCTATATCCAAGGAAATAAAAATTTAGATGGCTAAATTGCAAAGGAAATTGCGCTTCTTTTACATTATAATGTTGGTGTTTGCTTTTCTTCCGATGTTCTCCAATGTCGGTCAACATCGGACAATATCGGAAGAAAAGTAAATACCAAGATTAAAATGCAGGTGGCTACATTGGAAAAGGACACCCGATTTCCTTTCCAATGTAGGCATCTACATTACAATCATGATGTTTGATTCTTTCAATGTCGGCCGACATCGGATTGGAAAAAATACGGATCCAACGTAACTGAAGTCTTACAATCATGATGTTTGCTTTTCTTTAAATTCAATTCAATTCAATTCTGTGACGCACTGGACGTACAGATTAATAATCGTTGATGGAAGGTTGTGGAAAGGGGACGTCGATCAACGTTCATACACCGAAGATATAATGACGAACAAGTCACGTTGAAAAATATAACTTTAATTCTGATATGTTACAAAGTATATGTTGTCCTTGTGCCGGCTTTATGGTGATAATGTGTATTTTCTTGTATTGATAGGCGCTCACTTGTATTGCAAGACCCTTATAATTGTGGTAAATATGGGATAGCTCTCGCCACAATTAGGGTTGCTAGAACTGAACAGCTTGATTAATCAAATACTATTATTAATTTTTTAAATTTTAAAACATAATTCAAGCAAGAATTTTGATAAAACGAATAAAGTCGACACAAGGACATGTTACATAAATAGAAATAATAAGGTTTTATAATGATTATAATTTCGATCAGAGGCGGCGAATAAATTAATTTTATTAAATTTAGTAAAGTAACAACGGTGAAATGTCGGCCGACATCGGATTGGGAAAAATACGAATTCAATGTAAGTAAAGTCTTATACAATCATGGTGTTTGTTATCCTTCCAATGTCGGTCGACATCAGATTTCGAGAAATATAGATCTAATGTAAGCGAAATCTTCCAACGTCGGCCAACATCGGACTGGGAGAAATACAGATCCAATGTGACGACTAATACATTTAGGTAGTCCAACGGTGGGCTCTCCGTGTATCATTCTTAGAAAGGATTGACTGTATATGAACAAAGGCGTGACATGTGTATTATTGTACAAAATATGTCTGGAAGCTGTGATCAACTGCACTGTCGGCTTCTACCATGACACACTGCGATCACGTTCACGTCGGACTAAACGAATCGTGAATAATGCGCACAATTGCAGTGCAGCATCACACAGACACCCCTCTCTTTCCTCGATCGCCAAAGCGCGGGAGGACCGGGAGAACCGGGGCGGGAATCGTATAATACAGTGGGATTTATGTTTATGATTCCAGACGGGAAACTTAAGGTGACTGATCCCTCAGATTGCAAAATATGCTCTCGGAAAGTTTTGAACTGTAGTCGTACAAAATTCATTTTATTACTGTTTTTACTAGCTGTGATTAAGCATTAAGCTTCACGAAATCTGGATTGCTGCTTAAAAATTTCAAAATAAACACCTTTTTGCTCTAAAAATTCAATCAAAAAACGTGAGATTCGTCAATATTTCTTTACAGCAACTCATTCGAATTCGAAATGAGCGAAGGCAAATAAACATTTTGAAGTATTTTTCTTTACAAACTCATGTTAAAAATACTGACAAAGACTTGCTCAATAACTTTTTTCAAATTTACTTTTTTTCTGTACAAAAATTTGTGTAAAGCTTATATGCTAATTAGCTCGTTTTTATCTGATTTTAAATCGCTTATTTAGATTAAATAACTTGGTTTAAAGTCATATGGGGAGAATGGTACATATTTCTAGTTTATTTTGAAGCTTTAACATCAAAGATTGAATAAGATTTTTCATAGACATCAGAAATTTCCGAACCGTAAGTGCATTTTACATGCACGCACACATTTTACTGTTCGTAAGATAGAGCTATGCGAGTGAAAAAGCGAGCATACTGAACAGCTGGTAAACAATCACTTTAAAACATTTAGCTATAATATGAAATAGGAATTGGTGTAACTAGGATATGAAGCAGATAGGTTGGGTCCCAGTCTGTCTGATCTGTTTTTGTTGAGAATGCATTGAAAATTAAACTCGTAAAAATCTCCGTTCTATTTTTAGTGTATTTGCCATATGGCAACATACACTATTGGCGTCGGTCGGATGGCGGGACCAAAATTTCTCGACATTTCATAACCTCTTAAACACTTTGGCACCATTTTAAAAAATGTTTATGTGTGCGGGCAATAACTTTCAAAAGAGTTAATTGATTTTAACGAAATTTGGCCCACGTGTTGAAATCCATCACCGCAAGAAGCCTATTTAAAATGAGCGTAATCGGGGCATTTTAAGGGTAGTTTTTAGGGGTTGAAAAAGGTTTTTGAGCCCCAAAATACCGAAAAAATTCTCAGAATCGTTTCAAAATTCATATTTAACCCTCCAGTAGTAATTAGAAAGTGTCCCTAAAATTTTAATAAAATCGGCCCGACAGGACCGGACTTCCAAATTTTATGAAAACACTACTTTGCAGATAGTAAATTATTTACTGAAAATTGTACATAATTTGGTATAGAAGTACGATTGATAATAATATTGCAATTAAGAAAAAAAATGTTATTTTAAGGGGTATATTAAGGAGTCAAATTTTTTATTTTGCCCAAAAACCAACTTAAGTTTGCATAATAAAGCCACCCTGCCTGTATAAGCAAATACACTAAATTGCCGGCAGGGTTTTAGCATTGCGACCCGGGTTTTTATTTTTAAGGAAGGTAAGGTTACTCTGGGGGAGATCGTGTGGTTATGCCTATGGAAATACGAATTGCCTATCTATGCCTTTGCAAAGACCGCAGTCATAGATAGGGCTACACAAATTTGAAGTAGGTATACGTATTTTAGAATACACAAAAGAAGGGTAAAAATAATGGAATAATAATAAAAAACTGTTTAAAACGTTTTAAATACAATTATATTGAATAAAATGCATATTGTTAATATAACCTGAATTTACAAAAAAAAAAATAATAGTTTATGTATCTGATTTGTAATCAAAGGTATTATCACGAGTATAGTGACATAGTGTTAATACGAGAGATTGAGCGAATGTTAACAGTCATTCGAGTGATAATATTATTACAAACAAAATATATACTACATTTTTTGCACGTCCTTCTATAAAATAGCTGATTTCCACTTTATAGTAAGCATATATTTATGTATTTGACAGATCGGCCATATTGGGAATTTGTATTGTTCACGAAGACAAAGATACTTATATATAGATTTAAATGGCAACTGACAGAGATACAACTATTGGATAGGTAAAATATTATTCCTTTTGTTTTACTTTACGCACTAGTGAGAAAAATAGTCATTTCACAATCACTATTGAGGTAGAAAAAGCAGCTATTTTATCGGGGATCATGAAAAAACACTTTTTTTTAAAAGGATCTGTGAGTTTCTGCATTTCTTTCAGATAAGGAGCTAATATTTGGAAAAAAATTCATTTATAGAGAAAAACAGGTGCATGTGATGAGTGATCTTTACATATATGGTTAAAAAAATATATCGAATATAACCTGGTTACTTGTGACTCGTAACGGTCTTATTTAATGCATAACGAACTTACTTTATTGTGAAAGAAGTTTCACTACCAAAAAAATAAACCAATTTAATAGCATTTCCGGATTTCTACTTGTGAATTTGGATTAGTAGCCAAGAAAAATTAAAGTTCAGAAGAAATGCTCCAAAACTGAGAAAAATACTGAATTTGTCCTTGAATGATCTATACAGATACTTCTATAATTCTGCTCAGAATAGCACTTTATCACAATCACATTTGAAATCTAAAATATTTTAAAACCTGACAATGATACCTTAAAAAAACGAAATAAATAAGTTTTTTTTTTCTTAAAAATTAATCATGATTATAAAAAAGATACGCTGTTTTATCAACAAAACACTCACAAATTTTTGTATTTTTATTAGTACAGTAAGCGAAGCAGTAAAAATATTTTAAACGAGTTTTTTTTTACATTTATGTCATTTTATTTTTATAAATTCTAAACAAAAAAAAAAAAACGAAATTTGTGAATGAGTTTTCCATTTTTTTTTAATCACATTACATTTCCAATATTTAATTAAGTACATATAACAAAAAAATAGCTTAAAATTAACCCTCAACTAACCGCCCTCTAAAAAAACAAATTCGATCATGCTGATTAAAATGATAAACGAATTATTTCAATAAAACCGCTGTACACAAAAACAGCATTACACTGTACAAAGTATATAAAGAGAGAAACGAACGTATACTATAAATGTATGTGTTAGACAAAAACAAAACAACGGTAAACAGATAAAAAAGTTCAATCGCAGATATTATGCCTACAGGAAACGTTTTTCGTTTGGAAATCCATGTGGTACTGAATTTAAACCGTTTCACTGAAAAATATTGGATGATACGGATTCCAAAATATAATACGTCAGTTGTCATGTCTGTAACTAGAGTGCGAAAATCTGCAATAAAAAAAAAACATTTTTGAAAAAAGATTCAATTTTTGACTATAGAATAAGTCAATAAGTTATAAGTATTGTAAGTGTAATTCGACCGAAGCTTTGGCTACCTTCGGCCAAAAATTAATCCTCAGGCAAAGTATTCGGTTTTTCATTGAACAAGACTTACGTTTTAATTTATCTTCATTAAAAAAAAAACGTTTTGATAATAAAATTTTATCTGTTCGGCCGTAAATCTTAAACTACTGATTCCATTTCAATTAAATTTGGTTCATGCATACAAGGCTCCTCAACTCAAATGATAGGTTACTTTATATCTGGCATTGCTCGCGTTAACGTAGGAAAGCGACAATTGACAAGACAACCAATCACCGACGAGCGCACGTTCTGTGCCGGTAACAGGGAGGTGGTGGGAGTTTTCCTTTCCCACAAAACAACCAAGACGGCTCTAAAATATACATTTGCGACGCTGTTTGTGACAAACTTCAGAACCTTTTTGAACCGTGGCGTGTATTATACACGTATTATGCGGTTTCCCTTCTCAAACTTTATTATAAAATGACTAAAAGTATTCCGTTCATTAGATATATTTTTTGGGCTCCGTACCTCAGAATAAAGACGAGACTGTGTATTTTACACTATACGCTACACAAGTAAAACTGGTACAATTGTAAAGAAAAAAATACCAATGGAACCAACCACCGAGATCGAACCTACAACCTTTAGGTTACGAGGCAAGTATTCTACCTTGCCGCCAACTTAGCTTAATGTTCTACAGTCGACTTTTAGTATAATAATAACAATAATTGATTGAAGCCGTTAGACATAAAACGATGTGTAGCCGAAGTCAGTATACTGAGAAAAAAAATAACAATTGAATTAAAATTAATTAAAATCATCTAAAAATTCATTAAAAGATTAATATGCTTTTTCAGCTACAATTTCGGCAAAACATTTATCTCTTAGTGTTTATAGTTTTGTACTCAGCAGGGAGTTTGTTAATGGTTTGTTATAAGCAAATTGTACCTAGGTAACGAATACCTCTTTTATAAAAAGAGTGTACGGTATACGTACATTGTGCCATGTTCGTTTCATTTCACGAAACAATTTTACTCTATCGTGCCAAAAAAAGTTTTACTTAAAAAACGGAACCCTTATAGGATCTTTTCGTTTTTCATCTGTCTGTTCTTCAAGGCCTTTTAATTAATGATTCTTGAACTTGGAAGGATTGCGTACAGTTTATAGGATTAATTATTTTAACATTTTTTTTAACTGTGAACTGAGTTTTTGTATTCTTTTTATGTAATGGCGCAACAAATAAAACATGTATTATTATTATTATTATACCGAGCTGGGTAGAGTAGTGGTGACAGCACTAGACTCGCATTCGGGAGGTCCGGGTTCGAGTCCCGGCGGGGGCAGATGTGGCTGGGACTTTTTCCTACTGCCTCTCGCCGAGAAACGGTAATTCCTGTACCGGCCATCTTAATTGAGGTTTTCCATGGTTTCCCTCAATTAATTCCAGATAAATATCGAGATGGTTCCTTATTTGAGGCCATGGCCAATTACCTATCAAACTCCTAGTTCAAAAATTAGTAAATTACCTACCTTATCCTAATTTCCTATAATTCTTTCATTCGCCCATTGCTATTACATAAGTTGAAGATTTAAAACTGTAGGAAAATAACGGGAAGTGTGGTAGATGGAAAATAGTAATGGTGCGAATGGCGCCTGTTATGACATATAAGTCGAGAAACGGACGTTAAACGCATTATTATTATTATTAGTGTATTTGCCATATGGCAACATACACTATTGGCGTCGGTCGGATGGCGGGACCTAGGGGTCGGACCAAATTTTCTCGACGTTTCATAAGCTCCTAAACACTTTGGCACCATTTTTAAAAATGTTTATATATATATGTATATATATATGTATATATATATTTATATATATATATATATACGTATATATATACGTATATATATACGTATATATATACGTATATATATATATATGTGTGCGGGCAATAACTTTCGAAAGAGTTAATTGATTTTAACGAAATTTGGCCCACGTGTTGAAATCCATCACCGCAAGAAGCCTATTTAAAATGGGCGTAATCGGGCCATTTTAAGGGTAGTTTTTAGGGGTTGAAAAATGTTTTTGGGCCCCAAAATACCGAAAAAATTCTCAGAATCGTTTCAAAATTGATATTTAACCCTTTAGTAGTAATTAAAAAGTATTCCTAAAATTTTAATAAAATCGAGCCGACAGGACCGGACTTACAAATTTTATGAAAATACTAGTTTACAGATAGTGAATTATTTTCTGAAAGTTGTATATAATTTGGTATAGAGGTTCAATTGATAATAATATTGCAACTGAGAAAAAAATGTTCTTTTAAGGGGTGTATTAAGGAGCCAAATTTTTATTTTGCCCAAAAAACCAACTTAAGTTCGCATAACAAAGCCACACTGCCTATATTAGCAAATACACTATATTGTCGGCAGGGTTTTGGCACTGCGACCTGGGTTTTTATTATTGTGAGCGATTTTGCGAGTATAATTTAAGCGAACCTGCGCGAAAAGTTACACTGTGTATAACGCGAGCGAAGCCGCGGGTTCAGGCCAGTTGAAATTATAAACATAGATACTCTGTATTTACGATTTTAAAAAGATCGTAATTTGCAGCCATTGTCTCGAATAGCAGATACCTACTCAAACGAAACGTTCTCATGTTAAAAGAAGACTGCAGAAGCGGCAAACCCCTCGCAGTGAAAATTGTCCACCGCCTTCTGCGATAATCACAGACACGCGTACTCGAACGACAAAAGAAAATCACTGCAGCTCTACTTATTTATTACAAGGATTAATTTCCATTCACGTGGAGAAAATTTGCAAGTTTCAAATTTTAATAGTAGACATACAGTTTATAATTTGTGGTTGTGTTGCAAACGATTAAATAAACAAAAGTATCTCCTTTCCGTCTATAGGAGAGATATCAGAGATCACATAGGTTGCCTCGTTCCATCTGATCAATCCGCGTAAGTGCGAGAATGACAACTGCTGCTCGCGATTTTCAGTTACAATTATGAACTCAAATCAATGTAAAAAAATAAAATATTAGATAAAAAACTTTTATATAGACAAACTTTTATTGCAGTGTACAAAAAAGGCTAAGAATAATTTTTAATAATTTAGATTCATATAATTATAAAAGCGTGGACCGTGCCTATCATAGAGCTTATAACCCACGCTTTTATAATTATTAAAAATTATTTTTATCCTTTTTAGGATACTGCAATACAAGCTTGTTTTTATAAAAGTTATTATCTAATATTTTATTTTCAAAATTTTAGTTACGTATTTTGGCCGCCATATTGGATTTTAAATAGCGTCACACAATTTAGTGCATTCTACTTGTCATACTCTTTCATTTGATACCCAAGTGGAGGAGGTTGTACAGAAGAAGGTAATCCGCCATTTTGTGGTGGATAATAATCAATGTATTGTGTTCAGAACCAAAGGTGTGTGCAAAATTTCAGCTCAATCGGAAACCGGGAAGTGGGTCAAATTTAACTTGCAAGATTCGATTGCAGACAGCCAGACACCGGAATAAGTGAAACTACATAAAAGCTTGTAATGATTCCATTTTATAGTTAACAGAATCTCCTTTTTTGAAAAAGCCACAATTTGAATCAATTTCCTGCGAAATTAACCTAGATATAACTATTTGTATGAGTGAAACTCAACTCTGGCGCAGAAAGCGATTATAGAGCCTATAGGTTGACGGTATGTGCAATAAGTAACAATTTAAAAAAAAAGCTGATTTGGTCATTTTAACAGAGATAAAATAGATTTTCAGTATTCCGAACAGATGTAAACACGACATTTACTGTGGGTTTTATACAATACAATTATGTATATAAAAATTCATACGAAGCAAACTCCCACACAAGCATTTAACAGGTATGTGAAACGTTAATTTTTAGGGGTCCATAGCCAAATGGCAAATTAAACGGAATTCTTCTAATTGCGTCATGTCCGTCGGACTGCGTGTTTGCATGTCACAGCCTTATAACTCCGCCATCTTTTCAATGATTTTGATTCTTACGGGAATTGTGTAATGAAATTACAAAAAAAGAATAATTTAAGGGCAGTTTTCCATACATAGATCTGAGGGATAAATATTTTAATTTTCGTGCACCCCGTTACGTGGTGTATCGTTGGACAGGTCTTTAATCTTTATCCAAAAAAACATGTTTAATGGGCAACTCAGAAATTCGAGCGACCCGGATTGGGCCGTAAAAGTTTAAGTAGTCCACTCCTTGCTAAGCGACTACCTTTCAAGGTAGCATCTCCGTAGGGTTGAAGACTTACGGCTGGCACGCCTGGTTTTTTTTTCGACTAACCGATGCGACACTGTTGTCATAGCCTTGTTGATCTATTGCTTTTGAACACTGAATGAAACATTTTTTTTTTGGTAGCTTTAAAATACAGAATGTATCATTAAGAGATGTGAGGACGTTCAGGGAGATTTTTGAAGTTAAACTTCTTTAGCGACGGTATCTGTTTGAAATTTCTTGTGATGCGTTACGCGTTACGGTTACGAACAAGAACGGTGACGAAAATGGAGGGAAAGAAAGACTGCCTTGTTTTATATTACGTAGACGAGGGTGGTGGACTCACGAACCGTTCTGTCCAAAAATTACTTTCCAAAATGTTTGTTTTTAACCCCGGACGCAAAAACAGGGGTGTTATAAGTTTGACCGCTAAGTGTGTGTGTCTGTCTGTGGCACTGTAGCTCCTAAGCGGGTGAACCAATTTGGATGCGATTTTTAGTGTATTTGCCATATGGCAACATACACTATTGGCGTCGGTCGGATGGCGGGACCTAGGGGTCGGACCAAAATTTCTCGACGTTTCATAACCTCCTAAACACTTTGGCGCCATTTTTAAAAATGTTTATATATATATATGTATATATATATATATTTATATATTTATATATATATATATATATATATATATATATATATATATATATATATATATATATAGGTATATATGTGTACGGGCAATAACTTTCGAAAGAGTTAATTCATTTTAACGAAATTTGGCACGCATGTTGGAATCCATCACCGCACGAAGCCTATTTAAAATGGGCCCAATCGGATCATTTTAAGGGTGGTTTTTAGGGGTTGAAAAAAGTTTTTGGGCCTAAAAATACCGAAAAAATTGACAAAATCGTTTCAAAATTGAAATTTACTCTTTTAATAGCAATTAAAATGTACTCCCGAAATTTGAAAAAAATCGTCCCGCCAGGACCGGATTTACAAATTTTATGAAAACACTAGTTTGCAGATAGTGAGTTATTTACTGAAAGGTGTATTTAATTTGGTGTAGATGTTCGATGATAGTAATCTTGCAATTAAGAAAAAAACTGTTAATTTAAGGGGTGTATTAAGGGGTTAAATTTTTTATTTTGACCAAAAACAAACTTAAATTCATGTAATAAAACCAGACTGCCTGTATTAGCAAATACACTATATTGTCGGCAGGGTTTGGGCACTGCGACCCGGGTTTTTTTTTATTTGAGAGCAGGTTTTCTAGTGGTGGTTGTTAGATATGTTTTATCAAAATCGGTTCAGCCATTTCAAGTTCATCAGCTCTTTTCTTAGCTGCGGCAGGGATCTTAGACGCATAACGGATATTTTGTTTGTAACTAAGTTAAAAAAGTTTAAAATAAAAATTAAATTAAACATTTAAAAAACTCCCGAACCGCGGCTCTGTGCATTTTGGTGTTAATTAAAAGAAGACCATTGTTTTCAAAAAGTTTTTTTTTGTTTTTATTTTCAATTTGCGTTTTGAGGAGGACAGTTCTTGTATAAACCAGTCTGTATAGATCGTCACCACATAAATGTGCAGAGCGTGTAAATTTTATTTATAATTTCAAGTTTTCAGGTCGTATAATATTTTTAAGTGTATTGTCGTGGATGTCGTCTTGGCTATTCATGTGATTTTTTTCAACTGAGATTCAGTCAAGCAGAAGTGATCTGTAGTCTATTATGGCGTTCTGTTTGAATGCTGGAACGGGTTGTATGGGTTTTTATATAAGTAGATAATATAATATATCCTCATATCAGTGTTAAAGTGTGAATGGCTATTATCGCTTACCATAATGTACCTGCTTAAGAATTATTTTACTGTAGGAGTTGAGTGTACGGCATACTCCTTAAACCCTTCATTTCCAATATATTTTTATTTACCCACCTATAACAAACTAGTGGCCCGATTCCGCTTCGCCCGGGTGCAAATTAAATATAGTGGAACTTCTTTAATTCGAAATCGAAGGGATTGACCCAAAACTTCGAATTATCAAATTTTTGAGTTTTTGAAATTATACTTCTTTTCAGTGGCGTAACTATATTGTTTGAGGCTCTTGGCAAATTCATCGGATGGGGCCCTCCCTCTCTGTAAAGAAGCTCAACCAACATTATAATTTGTATTTTTTTTTTTTAAATCACCACGTGAAACGTATTATAATGAAACGCTATTATAATTAGTTGGTTTTCTAGTAACTTAATTTAAAGGACATATTCGAATGAAATCACAATTTTAAATTTTAGTACAAAATTATAATTATTAAAATTCCTTTTTTCGAGCTTTCTGTTCAGCAAAAGTGTTAATGACATCATCAAAATTCAAATATTGGACCTTGGAATGTTCGATTGATAGAATAGCTAAGTTGCGTAACATTTATTGTCCCATAAAAGTTTTTGTCAATTTTAATTTTGAAAATAATCGCTCGTCACTAGCCGTAGTCACAGGGATGGTTACAAATGCAGTGCACACTTTAGAAAAGCTTGAAGAAACAAAATGATTCTTCATGATTAATAAATCAGCAAGTTCTCCTATAGAAGATGACTTTTCTATTTCGTGTCTTAAAAGTGGATCGAAAACTAAGACTTCATTTGTTTCAGCCACAGCGTTGCGTTTACAAGTGGCGAAGACTTTGTTACGTATCGGATGCGTTCTAAAATTGCGTGATATCTTTTTCCTACAAATACGTTTAAATCTTAATACATTTTTTTGTTTAATTTGTGTTTGTACTTTAGTAAATATCTTAAATTAATTAAATGCAAAACTAATAAATTTTACTAAATGTTGTAATAATAAAAGTTAGGATCCACCTGTGCTCACAGCTCTCTTGGGCAGGGGGCCTACTTCGGCCGGGGGCCCGTGGCATTTTGTCCGTCCTGCCACCCTATTGTTATTGCTTCTTTTGGCGCATTGAGGGTAAAATTTTATCTGTTACAAAGTTGCGCACGCAGCATGCAACGAAAATGAGACACCATGAAGTAAGTTGTAAAAGTGAACAGGCTAACTTTTAACTATATTTATCATCTCCCTGCACATCCTATTTTATTTTATCAATGTTCGATACATCTTCAACGAAAATGTAAATATCTGATTTTGACTCTGGTTCGACTGAAGTAGCTATTCAGTCGTCCGGACATCTCGTACGATATCAAAACAACAATATTTAAACTTCACTGTTAACAAAACGAGCTAAAATGAAAAAAAATCAGTCGCCGATAATCCAGAGTGCAGTGTAATGATAACCGTACAACCATACTATAATTGAATTACGATGAAAACTCGTAGGCGGGCATATATCTACGGTCACAAGGCAAAACTGAATATGTCAAATTTTTAGTAATATCTATTAGAGTTTAGTAACAATTCTTTTTTAAACAAGCTATTAGTGAAATGTACTAAAAAGGAAAAAAATATCTTTTAATTATTTAAGTCTATAATTACAAAAGGGACCTGTCAGTTATCATTTAACAATATTTGAAGAACAGAGAAAGCAATGTAGACGTAGTTTTTTTAAAGAATCTAAATAGATTACAAATGAACATGCACATAGATTTGTCAAAAATATTAAAAACATACTTATTAAGACGTGAAATTCAAGTATTTTATAGTATCTCGAACACAATGTTATATTTATGACTCGTTTGACTGTTAAAACTCGCTGCCCTCGTTATAACATATCACAGCTCGTACTATTGGGAACGGAAATAAATTTTGATCGGCCATTCACAATCCTTTGATAACTTCAAGTTAGAGTTGAGCCTATGGACTCAATAGAAGAGGATAGTCAATTTCTTGTAACAGAACTTAAAATAGGCCACTGTCTGCATCTAATCCAATTCACTCTATCGTACATAAAGAAGTTTCACTTCAAAAACACCTGACATAGCTCACTTGGTTCCCCAGACACAGATACTACGTAGTTGAGCGCTGCTATACACGGAGAAAAGAGAAGATACAGCAGTAGTGTAGCAGAGCAGGGTGTTTAGAGGTAGGTACTTCCCCTGCTGACGTGTGCGCGAACAAGTGAAAATCAGAGCGCGGCTAACTCAATCATCAGAACGAAGCCGCCCGCCCATCCCTTCCATGCATCGCGACGCCTGTACAAAGAGTAGGTAAATGCGTGATAGGAGGCGTCGTTTCCTTCTGTATTTTAAAGACCTTGAAACGTTCAGTCTCCAGATGGATCATAAAGTGCGCGAAGTTTAAATATCGCACCACGTCTTACAATCTAATCTTTGAGCTGTTTAATGTTAGATAAAAATATAGGTATCGTCTCAAGGTCATTAGACACAAGTTATCTCGATAATGAATAACGTCAGCTAGGAGTCCGTTCAATATTTTTTACGAACCAGGTAATACCAATTGACAGTCATTCTCTCACTACTATCCAACGGAACGAGGCCACCTCTGTATTTAATAACCTTCATATTGTCCAATGAAAATGCGTCTCGGATTACTAACCAGGTCGAAAGTGACCGAGATTCTATGAAGTGTAGGATCGCATAATAGTATATATCTGACGAAAATCACCTTCATTTGCTCGAGTTTAGTATTTTTAGGGTTCCGTACCTCAATAGGAAAAAACTCGTGTGTCTGTCCGTTCCACTGTCACAGCCAATTTGCTTCGAAGTACCGGACCGATTGAGTTGAAATTTGGTACACATATGTAAGCCGGTGACCATAAGACGAGCGTGTAACGTACATAAATGAATTTTGAACATTGGAGTCATTTTTGGGGAAAAAATTAGGAAATAAAAAAAAAAGTTTGACAAACTGTATCTTGTGACATATCAAATGGAAGGACTTGTAGTAAGGGTCTCAAATATATATAATTTTTTAACCATTTAAGCCCCCTTATCTCCTACTGAACCGATTGAGTTGAAATTTGGTACACATATGTAGGTCGGACACCCAAAGACGGACGTGTAACGTAAATAAATAAATTTTCAACATGGAGGTATTTTTTGGGGAAAAATTAGAAAATCAAAAAAAAAGTTTTTCAAACTGTACCATGCGATATATCAAATGAAAGGGGTTATAGTAAGGGTCTCAAATGTATTTTTTTTATAATTTTAAAACAAATAGTTTTAAAGTTATTTAGGAAAATAGATGAACAATTGACCATTCCCCTCTTATCTCCGAAAGTAATGAGCCTAAAATTTCGAAAAAAATAGGGAATGTCGAGTGTTACCCATAGTTAACAGAAAAATCTTAAGTCTTAAAGTACTCACGGAAAACGGAATAGTACGGAACCCTCTTCTCGCGAGTTCGACTCGCACTTGACCAGTGTTTTTTTTGGTCTGTATACACCAATGAAAAGATATATCCAATGAAAATGCAACAATTTACGGATCGCTCCGAACGTGACCGAGATTTTACGAAAGGCAAGAATAACGTACAATGTCGAATATCAGCTTTCTTGTGAGTGTCGCGTCTTATATAACTAGTCTTTTGCCTTAACGTGTGAGCAGTGAGTTGCTTTGTAACCTCAACTGCACCGGGAAAAGTGCCTTCTTTCCAGACTCCAGTATCTCTGTTGTGTGAACAACCCTCCAGTTAGTTCTGTTTTATCTGTTTCATGTTTGGAAAAATCTCTACCTGCATATAACTACGATTTTAACTTCGGTTTGTAAATTTACAAATCCGCAGAGACAGTGAATAGTATCACAGAAAGACTTTCAAAAAGAATACTTTTTAGTTGCGTCTATGTCCAGGGTCGGACTAGAGCGGAAGGGCCCGGGTGGCTCCTCACAAGCCCGGGGTCCGAGACTGGATAATGGTAGATGGGATATTTTTTTATTTCATTTATCTCTAACGTATGAACGAGCTATCTGATCTCATTTACATTTAGCTCACAAGAGCTGCGATCTAGCCTGCGTGGGTCCCCTATCCTACCTACCGCTTGGCTTGCGGCAAGCCCCGCAAACCTATAACCGTTACAGCGTTTTCGGCACGGGTTAATTTTAATCATGCGAGCTGAAATTTTCAGAGAATCATTTTTTCAATGTAAAGAACCATTTTAAAGATTAGGATGTGACAATTTCCAACTTGTCAAACTGAGGGCCAGTCTACTAGACTGGCACTTATTTGTATAAGCCAATTTTTTTTTCAAATTTTTTGAGTTCCTACCCCCTGAAATGGTTCTATATATTGAAAGAATGATTAGCTTAAAATTTCAGCTCAATTTATACAGTTTAACCCGTGCCGAAAACGCAGAGAACTTTGAAAATACGTTGCGTAGAAAGGAAATTCCGAAAATACTTAACTTTGTGCTTAGGGTATAAAAAATTAACTTTTTCTATGGATCTGGACAAATCAATTCTCCTCTTAAACACATCTTAGGACTTCTTTAAGATAGAAATTGTTTGGTGTTGTCATAGACAAAGTTACGCACTCGCACTACGGAACGTAATGCTCCGTGGGGGGCCTGCGCAGCCTGGGGCCCGGCTGGCCACCTCGACTATATGGCCAGTCCGACGCTGTCTATGTCCCCATCCCTTCTACAATATTACAGGAAACAAGAATTTGGCTTGTACCAGGGCGTAGCTGGGTCGAGTAGCTATAGTAAACCGCTTTTAAATCTGTTCAGTACAGCGGATGCAATTATATTTTCACTCGGGCGAAGTCAGGCCGAACAGCTGTTATTGAGATAAAAAAAAGATCCGGAGAGTGACGGACACATTGGTGAATATTTCATCAAAATCCGTTCAGTATTTTCTTTCAGTAGATTGAAGTATCGGATTGGATTGACAAGTTATGTTGTAACTAGTCGAATGATCAATTTATCATTCACGCGCGCCCGACTCTTAAAGCGGCAAATGACTCTACTACCTACAGTTACAGTAAGACCTCGCTTAACACTGTTTCAGTATTACGCGATTTAAAAAAAAATATATGGATCAGTGTATACAAAATGATTCAAATGTTGATAGAAGTTGAAAGGCAAAACAAACTGTCATCGATGCAATATCTTGCTATCGACAACAGCTTGCTGAACGAAACAGAAAAAGGCAAACGACATTAGATGACTTCTTCACAAAATACAAAATATGTCACATGAGGAACCTTTCTCATCACAAACATAACTTCTTACCCGAACTTTTGTTTGATTTTCATGAATGTTTTATGAACGAAAATCGATATTAGCTAATAAATCTATAATTAATGCGATAAAAAAATTATTTAATAATTAATGTTACAAAATTAAACAAAAAAAAAACTAACAAATTTTCTTACTATCGGTTCTGTTTCACTCATTTTTTATTTTTTTATTTTTAATTATTTATATAACAAACGGACTCTAGGTCCATACAATTAATAACACCTCTTATTACAAACGAAAATAGTTAATTGTCAGATTACATTGCAGAAAAAATGAAGATAGAACAAAATATATCAGTATTCTGTGCACAATAAAAATTAAAAAGAAAAAAACTCAATGTTCAGAAATACAAAAAAAAAGAATAGAATATCCAGAATATGTTATTATCTACGTATTAAGGCTGTCGGAACGCTTTGAATTTAAGCCAAAAATAGAGCTTCGGCTGTCAACGGATTATAGACTTATTCGTCAACATTTTGCAAAAAATCTTTCTCTATAAGGAAGATAAAGGACAAATCTAGGTCTCGAATGGACTACTTTTGTAATTTATGTACGATTTACTAGAAAAAATTTGGCATTAATTGTGCTAAAAAATCACACGTTTTCAATGTCACACTATGACCTTATTCGTACTTATTTCACAAAACTGTTCCATCACAAACCTAAAGTGACTCTTCCTTTTTCGGAAAAGTTTTTTAAATCTTCAAAATATTTCCAAAAATTAGAGTAATCAGTTGACAGCGGCACCCTTGCAATAAATTTTTTTAGCGTCGTAGTTGGCACCAGCCAAAAATTGAAACGTGCGGATGATTTGCGCGAGACAGAGCTAAAGAAGGCCACACTCACAATATGTCTTTTGCCTACCTCGCCTCTTGCCGCTGGGTCTCAGCACAAACAAAATTCTGAGCATTCCGACAGCCTTAAGATGATCTCGTTTAGCGCTGTTTCGTATAGCGCAGGAACTTATTGGAACGTATCTCCCACGTAAAGCGGGGTCTTACTGTACTTATGAAAGCAACTAGCAAGCTTTTATTTTAATCGTATGTTTTTTTAATAACCGCAGTTTTTATTGCAAAAAGGTGTGACGCAGACGATCATTTTCAGTTCATTAGTGTAAAATTTATGAAAAGAGAAAGACTATATTTGAACAGAATGTATTAAAAACCTTTTTCTTTTAATATCAAAATTAAACTTCTACTATATAATTTACAGCTATAAACTTGATAAAATATATTGTAACAATAAACTTACCATTTTACACAGCTGTTCCAGAAGTTCCACAAGCCAGATTACATGCATTGCAATGAACAAAATGGCGCACCACATGTATATCACGAAAATTTTATAAGTCATTTTGATTATTAAAAATTTTTCACAAACACCTTAGAATAATAAATTATTTGCGGATCACGCTAAAAGTTTTATTTTACTAAAGAAAATACTTCTTATTAAAATGGAATTTCTTATTTTAATACCCGATTACAAAAATTACATATAATCAAGGTCATAGACGTAAGATATCTATCTTAGGTACATTGCAAGGGCGTAGTCAGTTGGGGGATCATCAGGGTGTAAATTCCCTAGAAATTTTTGCAGAAGTTAAAATAAGCATGCTGTTTAAGGTTGTCGGAACGCTCTGAATTTAAGCCACACTACGAGGCTAAAAAATGCTGATGCAAGGGTGCCGCTGTCAGTTGATTACACTAAATTTTGGAAATATTTTGAAAACTTAAAAAACTTTTCCGAAAAAGGAAGAGTCACTTTAGGTTTGTGATGGAACAATTTTGTCAAATAAGTACGAATAAGGTCGTAGTGTCACATTGAAAACGTGTGAATTGTTTTGACACAATTAACGCCATTTTTTTTCTAGTAAATCGTACATAAATTACAAAAGTAGTCCATTAAAGACCTAGATTTGTCCTTTATCTTCGTTATAGAGAAAGAATTTTTGCAAAATGTTGACGAATAAATCTACAATCAGCCTATCAGCGGAAGCTCTATTTTTGGCTTAAATTCAGAGCGTTCCGACAGCCTTAATCACTAGATTTTTAAAAAAGTTATTGAGGGAACTCCCAAAACGGGATAGTAAGAAATGTTCGACTCACAAAACCCCCTCACAGTTTTTTCTGGCTACGGCCTTGGTATATTATATAGGTAATAAGTTATTAATTCGATAACACTTTTAAATTTGTTTCATCATCAATCCAAAACCGTTAAAATTGTTCCGATCAAACACAAGAAATGTTTTTAGCATGTAAAATTTGTAAATTTATAAATTACTAGCCGCTCCCCGCGGCTCCGCCCGCAATCATAATGATACACGGCAACACCAACAGTAGTGGAATCTTCATCAAGACCTAATAGCTACATTTTCAATCCATAGAAACTGTATTTTAAAAATTAGAGTGTGTTAATCATTGACATCCCTGTACTTCCCCCCTTTCCACATCTTAAAAAACTATTTTAGTGTCTCTACTCTCTACTCAACAAAAGAACATGTCTTCCAAATTTCTAGTCTGGATGTCTAATAGTTCCGGAAGGTATCGTGATGATCTGTCAGTGACATTTTCCTTCGCTCGAATTTACAATTAATTGTTTCACTACTCACTCACCCCGTTCGTTCGCTCGAATTTATAATTAATTGTCTCATTACTCACTCTCTCCGTTCGTTCGCTTGAATTTATAAGTAATTGAATAAAAAATAATTAAGACTAAAAAGTTAAAAATAATTTCAAAAAATATTTTAAAAACAATGGTTAACATTAAACCAAAATACCTATCCCAAAGAAAAAATATATGATAGATTCACGCTGAAATTCAGGCTTCATTAGATATATTTAAAAATATTTGCAAAAAGCCAAACACTTTTTCCAGGGTTTAAGACTATTTTTGGGAAAGTGTTTTAAATCGTGCATAAATAAGTTCCCAACAAGCTGTGTTCAATCGGTCGATTGATTTTTCATTCCTGCGCGGGCAACGCGCTTAGCCTAACAGGTCATCAACAATGGATTTTCCAAATTTCAAAAATAACGAACGCCTGTACATTGTGATTGTTTCACAACAAACAGCCTGTGGATATTTCTTGTGTAATTTTACGACGCAGGCGTTAACATCATTATACTTCATTAGCCAATCAAAATATCATACGCTCAGTTCTCATAATTTTATATTCTGCTACAAAATAATATGTTAATTTCTTTTTCAACCGAACAATTATAAAAAAAACCGTTTAAACACTTTGTTAGCAGATTGTTATTGTTGTAAAATGTTTCTGTGTTGAATTGTTATTTGTTGATTAATATTTTATAATAACCACGAAATTTTTTTATCGATTGTATATTACAAGTTGCTTAAGAATAGCCGAGTGTGTAGCCATGCCGTTATTTATATGACGTCTCCATACAGTTTCAAATAACCATAGCTGTTGAAAAAAGAACTCTTCTTCCTTTTCTCACAAGAAATAGCTTTACGATTTTCCTTTGTTGTAAACAGTACCATCTACCGATTATAATTTTGACTGCAGAATCGTCTGTTGTTTTTTTTCAGTCATATTTCTACAAGAGTGCTTTGAAACTGTCACTGGAATTTAAAGTGTAAAAACAGAATTAAATGGATTTTATCTTCAACAAACGATGGCTAACAACACGGAAGTCCTATCAGTGCTTAGATCTTATGAAAAGCTTGTCGGAAATGCCGACAACCATGCAAGACTTCTAAAAGTAAGTAAATTATTATTCATCTAAATTTTATCTCCACTGTCGATTGTGACAGGATTATCTTATCTCACCACTGCACTGCTCAGGTGTGTTTTATTATGTATTTGATGTAATTTATTAGACGTTAATGACTTTTGTTGTCGAGCGTCTATAATAAATAAATTAATTAAGCTGAATCTAATAAAAAGTACCCATATATACTATCAGATTAAGAGTGAAAACAGAGCATTAAAATCGAACTAGGCGTTCTGGAATCATGTGACATCAACAGACAAAAATAATTGTTTGTAGAAAAAAGTTTTGAAATAATTGTATATTGTACTGGAATCTTGTAGGTTTTGTGTAGCTTTCTGATAGAGATAAAAGGCAAAACAAGTATTTGAAACTGGGATACTGATAAATATATTATGCGCGTCAAGTTGCATGGACCAACTTACATTTTTTTAACTTTTTCAACGCCAATCGTTTGTTCTACGTTTGTACCTGTCGCGTTAAGAAAGAGTAACTTTAGGTTTGTGATGGAACAATTTTGTGAAATAACTACGAATAAGGTCGTAGTGTGACATTGAAAACGTGTTTTTTTTTTTGGCACAATTAATGCCAACTTTTTTCTAGTAAGTAAATCGTACATAAATGGTCCATTAGAGACCTAGATTTGTCCTTTATCTTCCTTATAGAGAAAGAATTTTTGCAAAATGTAGACGAATAAGTCCACAATCAGTTATAAGCCGAGGCCCTATTTTTGGCTTAAATTCAGAGCGTTCCGACAGCCTTAAGTCCTTAATTCGATTTCAATGAAAATCGGTAGGACTCATATCTGACATCCATCGCGTTGACAATAATGAATAAAACAAAGTTAACGCCTGTGATGCCGCGGGTAAACGGTTCATAGATTCTTATAATTAGGTAACTGTGAATCATTTTAAAGGAAAAAACGATTCTTCTGTACACCGCTTCGGAATTGGAGAACGAATGCAAAGAGATTGTGTCAACTGCACTGGAAATATTCAGACTACTGATTTTGAATGACTGCAACCACTCAAAAATTATATCGACTTTCGGCGTATTTGAAGCTTTGGAAACTTTAGCAATTAAGTAAGTATTAAAACCATTAAAGGACATTATCTGAATTTGACCCAAATGTTGCCCAGACTGTAAATATGAGTGGGAATCTAATGGCGGCCATACACGCTAGGGTTTGCATGATGGTTTTAGCCTTGCATGCATAACCGACAGGCAAACCCTAGCGTGTATGGGATAAAACTGTACAGTTATTGGTGCATGTACATGCAACCGAGCAAATATCAAAATTGATATTTTATGCCGCTCGGTTATGTTTGCGCGCGAGCATAACCGAGCGTGTGTGGCGTCCGGCGAGCTTGCCTGCCACAGTTCTCAGTTTTTAATCGTCTGCGAAGACGGTCCGTCGCGTGCGCGCATCATTGCAAAAATGGCGAGTCGCAAGCGTAATGCCACATTAGAAGAATTCATAGAAATTTATAAGTCGGAACCTTGTCTTTGGAGCGCACACCGTCACGTAACTCCAAAACTGTGCATGCAAACCCTAACGTGTGTGTGCAATATGAAACTTGGTTATACCTGTCGGTTATGCATGCAAGGTTAAAACCATCATGCAAACCCTAGCGTGTATGGCCGCCATAAAGATACAACTCTTACACTGGTCAACATTAGAAACTCATAGAAATAGATTTCACTTGAGAGCAACATTGAATCAAATCCTCTGGTAAAATAGGCAATGTCTTTTAAAATTTCACACCCACTGACTCGGACCGGATCAGCACGGCAGTGTGAACGCACACTGAAAATTACAGAGTCGATCTGAGTTGACTAGTGCGTGAAACTCATTTATATTCATGTATCCCAAAGCTGCCGATCGTTCCGATCCTATGGGCGTGGATCTTAACAGTGGCAGCAACTGAAAAGCAACCCCAGATCTACGATTTTTTGGAACCGGGACAGAAACTTGATCATGACGCTCCCTCTCTCCAGCGTTTAAGATAAATTGTTAAAGAAAATTCAAAAATATATCGCAGATATCGTTGGTTGACTCAGTAGGGTCACCTAAATTGCATATTTTCCCTTTTTCTGTAATTTTTATTATTAGTTCTTTTAAAAATAAAAGAGAATAGTTACTTCTTACCACAACAGATTTATTCAGTGGATGTACATTTCGAGAGCTAAGCTCCCATCTTCAGCAAAACACTAAACCACAGTGCTCTTAATATTTATATTAGTTCTTTTATGTTTTATTGTGTACAAAATTAGTTCGAACAACAAAAAAATAAAACGAAAAAAATTGTGCTCCCACCCTAGCACTGGCTTGCCAAGTTGGGTGGGAAAATTCTGAATAAATTATTATATTTCAATAAAATGTACATTATAGAAGGAATAAATAAATATAATGGGTGGCATTTTTCGTGACTGGGAGGGGAGAATAAGAACCCTTTAATATTTTTTTTTCTTTTTAAATACATAATTTGTTATTAATTTTCAAACATATTATATTATGATTTTGACGCCCCTTGAAACTGCACAGGTGCCCCAGTTTGTCCCCCCCTCCCCAGATCCGAGGCTGCTGAAAAGTACCTATTGTTGTTACCTTTTTTCCGTTTTAGAAAGCGTTCAACAGATCCGCATTTATCGAATCTTGCCAGCGAAATTATCAACGTTTTGCGTAAATCAGCACCACCTGCATACAGCACTAGGAACCGAGGTCGCACTGAAGCGAAAAACCCGCGAAGTACAAAACAAAAACAAAAAAATGTCGTTTTTATATTTCACGTTATAGGCCTTCATGAGGTAAGTTGAACAGATCATTTAAATTAAAAACAGATTAGTGATTTAAGGTCACCAATTGTCAAGACTATTTCGGCCTTGTAGCAGTTCATCGGTATTATTTGTCATTTATTATTTTTGCACAACCCCGTACAAAATAGCTGCTTTACGTGCATATATGTAGGCATGTAAAGTGACTCATTCCGCACTAGTGTTGTAATGAAGAACAATACTGATCGCACTATACCAATTCCACACTAAATTGATGTAATATGGTAGAACCGAAGGCTCCACTACTGTTGTCACTGCCACGCAAGTAAAACATTGATCTCAATCGGGTGTGAACCCACGTTTAGCGGCTAGAATATTGGGACTGGGGGTTTGCCGCTATACGCTCGGCTATTCTCAAGCCGTAATAGTGTTTTTTTATTGGAATTTTATTAATTAGGATACCCGAGAAAATTTGGAGGAGGCCCTGGTACGCATCAAAGGAGTGATATCGGTAGTTATCGATTGCGAACATCAGCGATGTACAGTTCGAGTGGTGCCGAAACTGTCTGCCCGATTCATTGCCCAGGAAATACATAATCGATGTCAAATGACTGCCCGCTACGTCGCGAGAAATGCATACAATCAAGAGGTAATTATCTATCATGTTCCCATCAAGGTTAGTAGATTACCTGTTCCATCTGACCAATCAGCATAAGCGCGAGAATTACGTCAGTTGGCGGACCGTTCATATTTTTATCAACCTATATAATGATAATATGTCATTTATATTTAAGGTGGTTCGGACATTACCTCGTGATCATAATAGAATCTAAATTTTTTTTTAATAAAATTAAAAACTTGAATGCATAAATTCATTATTAGTGTATTTGCCATATGGCAACATACACTATTGGCATCGGTCGGATGGCGGGACCTAGGGGTCGGACCAAAATTTCTCGACGTTTCATAACCTTCTAAACACTTTGGCACCATTTTTAAAAATGTTTATATATATATGTATATATATATATATATATATATATTTATATATATATATATATATATATATATATATATATATATATATATATATATATATATATATGTGTGCGCGCTATAACTTTCGAAAGAGTTAATTGATTTTTACGAAATTTTGCCCACATGTTGGAATCCACTACCGCAAGAACCCTATTTAAAATGGGCCCAATCGGGCCATTTTAAGGGTAGTTTTTAGGGGTTGAAAAAAGTTTTTGGGCCCAAAAATACCTAAAAAATTCTCAGAATCGTTTCAAAATTGAAATTTAACCCTTTAATAGCAATTAAAAAGTGCTCCTAAAATTTTAATAAAATCGGCCCGACAGGACCGGATTTACAAATTTTATGAAAACACTAGTTTGCAGATAGTGAATTATTTGCTGAAAGGTGTATATAATTTAGTTTAGAGGTTCGATTGATAATAATTGCAACTGAGAAAAAAATGTTCTTTTAAGGGGTGGATTAAGGAGTCAAATTTTTTATTTTGCCCAAAAAACCAACTTAAGTTCGCATAATAAAGCCACACTGCCTATATTAGCAAATACACTATATTGTCGGCAGGGTTTTGGCACTGCGACCCGGGTTTTTTATAATTTAGAGGTGATCTATGATAATTTACAATTAAGCTGAGTTAATAATTTAAGTACCAAAAATAATAAAGAAATGACTTTTGACTAAAGTAGTCTTCTGTTGATTGGTCATTCTGTATTGAACTGATGGCGGACTGACATTGTCGTGAATTTTCGGTCTTTCTTGTTAAAATATTTTTAAAAACCTTCGTCAGAAACTTTCAATTTTATTTTTAACGTATTCTACGAAAATTAATTGATAATTATAGTAGTTTTTTGTTTTTTTATCTTTTCCAGGAGTGGCTACATAACTCGATATGTGTGCGTTTTGCTTACATTCCCTATAGGCTACCAGTTAAATTGCAATTATTTAATAATTAATTACACGAAAACCCTTCGTCAGATCTGCTTCAAAAAATTATTTTAGACGTATGCGATAACGATTAATAACATATTAAAAAATTAGCTTTTAATCTTTAAAAGTGTTTTAATGTCCGAACCACCTTAACTAGGACTATGTAAATTGTAAATCCATACTTTAAAAATTCAATTAATTGCAAATAGTATCACTACTTTCTGTCTTTTGATTTCTTTGACGTTAAAACAACAGCCGTTACCTCATAAGCAATTGACAGGTTTGCCGAGTGACGTCATCTCCCCACTAATATTCAATGGAACGAGGTAACCTTTGTAATCTATTAACCTTGGTTACCATGTACTGACCTTTAGCTGCGGGTTTATTACCGTTAACCATATTTTACCGCGTTAATTTATCTGATTTAAATACAGTAATACCTCGACTTAGGCTGCACCTACATTGAATCCCTATTTCTTACGATCCGATGTCAGCCGGCATTCGGCAGAAAAACAAACACCAAGTTTGTATAATAAGTACCATGGATCTAAAAGGCTCGGAAGTTAGATGCAAATGGAAGCTTGCGCAGGTACAGTCGGTTGAAAACCTACAAACTCGCGCTGTATTATTATTTTTAATTTTTCTTTAATCTAAAGGTCTAATTCCTTGCATAAAGTCATCCAAAAAATTATTTTTCGTGATTGTCTATGCAAAACTGTATTGCATCTTAATCAATTAACAATCAAATAAACAAGTTAACGATAGCCTACTGGACTGTACTTTATAGCAAGAAAGCGACAACTGACAAGACAACCAGCGATAACCAACAATCACCGACAAGTGCACGTTCTGTGCCGCTAACTGGGTGGTGGTGGGAGTCTTCCTTTTACACAAAACAACCAGGACGGCTCCAAATATGTATTTGCGACGCTGTTTGTGACTAACTTCAGAACCTTTAAGAACCGTGGCGCGTATTATAATGTAGATTGCCTACATTGGAAAGGAAATCGGGCTTCCCTTTCCAATGTAGGCACCTAAATTATAATCTTTTCTTCAACGTTAATGATAAAATTCGATTTAGAGAAACATTGGAGTTAAGTACGCCTTAGGAATATTCAACTGTGTCGTCCTTTTTCAGCTGTCGAATTTTGTTAAGGTTATATTATGTATAGGCATTATTGTATTCGAATGTTTCACAGGTGCTGCGAGATTTATTAAACAACGGCAGTTTGGATGAAGACACTCTGCCGCCATATTTGCCGGAAACCGATTCACCGGCGAAACCGAAAGCTATTGTGTCGCTGGAAAATTTGAAGAAAAACGCTTCCGACTGGATACAGTCGGCCACGTCGTTTTTCAGCAGTTCATTTTATTGGTAATTCTCGAATGTTAAAAAAACAAAAACACGTGCAGATAGTTTTACAAGTAATTTTATTTTACTTGATAATAATAATGTTTAAAAAGATCAGTGATATAAACATAATATCAATTAACTATACAGACAAAAAATCGTTTGTACACTTTCTTAAAGTAAATATGTTTAAAATGTTGAAGGATATATCTTATTCAGTTTAACGCGACATTGCAGACCCGCATTAGCAGCCATTTAGTTACAGGAATATGTCTGGATACCCAATTATACGCCAATAATCTTAGTTGACTATAATCCACAAGTTTGGAGGCAATAGTACCTTCTACTAAATATACGCTTTTGTTGCATTACAAAACTGTGTTTGTTTGGAGGCAGTAGTGCCTCCTACTGAATACGCAAATAGAAAAACGCCCCCGGGCTTCTGTGACAGTATATTTAGCGTACACAGGCACGTTCTTTATTCATCAGTCTTCACAAAAAAGTCTATTTGAAAATGTTCATTTGTACAAAAATACTACGTTCTTTATTCAATATGAAAAGTCTTCTTCCGCATTTTTTTTTTTTTATTTTGGAAATATAACACAATTTCCGTTTTTTTTATCGTTTTATAAAAATAGTAGTGCTTAAGCCGACACCAAAAATGTACCACAACATCAATTTTTACTGTCACTACAGCCAGATTTTGGGGGGGAATGATCGCATATCGAGACCCTTAAAAAAATGTAAGACCCAAATGTACGGAGTCAACACACAATTTCATAATTAATTTTAAATCTGAAATTATGAAAGACTGCAAATAAATGTCAGGAAGTTTTTCGACATCCCAGAACTTTAACACAAATTTTTAAATCCGACCCTGTCTGCCACATAGAACTGAACAAGTAAGCAATTATTGAAAATCGATATAATTATACCCTCAATATTATACGATCACAAAATAATTTTTAATTATTTCAAAAGACAAATATGCAATATTACAATACAGCCATATATTTTTTTATCAGTTTTAATATCTATTTTTCACTCTATTATTTTCATAATGTCACTAAATTTCTCAACGGTTGCATTTGTTTGCAAAAATCATTTAAGCCGTTTTTTTTATATATATATTTATATAATTATGTCACATTTAGACCAGATAAACAATTTTTTCTAATTTTTTTACAATGGCAAGTGTTGGGTTGTTGACATTATTCTGTTTAACAATATTTTATTTTAAAAGACTGCATTAAAAATTACCACAGTATTCCGAAAAATAATTCCGTTAAACAACCTTCAGAATATATTTTTATTAATAAAAATCTGCAACATCTGTTGCGGCGTCATAATTTAACTATTTGTAAATCGATTTTTAAACGCATTTCATGTTTCAAATGAGTGCGTTATTAAAAGTGGAAACGTAATTTTTATAAAAAATAAAAAAAAAATAGCAAGTTATTTGGAAATAGTTTGTAAAATGGTCTATACTTCATTCGTAGTAAATTATTACATCAATTTACTAATATAGTCGGTATGAAGTCTTTTAAAATATTTTTTAACAATTTACAAATAATATATACACTGTTCATAAATATTATTGAACAAACAAAGGCATTTATGTATGACCAAAAAAGCAGGTACATGAAGCGTATGATTCAGTAGTTCTTAATTTTTTTGAAACAACAGCCTTTCATAAAAAAATATTACGGATCTAACATTTGCTTTTAATTGAATAGTTTCAGAAAACATGCATTGTTTCTATTCATTTTTAACTGCTGAAAAATGTTGGAGAGAAATTTAACCTACTTCTATATTTTACAATTTGGTTCGTTGATTAAATCGAAACGTCGACAACAATAAAAATGCGATTTTACAAAATAAAAGATAAATGTAATTCCAAGTTATTGTGTGAAATCAATAACAGGCCAATAAACCATTAGGCACTAAATAATTTAAATTAAAAGCTTATCGACTTACATTATTGGATGCATTATTGTGACAGTTCCAGGTTATGTAGTATAAAAAAAATGTTTACCTTGTAATAAATCCGAAGTTGTATCACAAACACTTTTACCAAAAAAACTACACATTTTCAATATAATTCCCTATTTTAACAATACAAATGTCATTTAGCTGTTTTTTCACCAATAATTAATATATTTACCGCGCAACTGAAACAATAGTACCAACATAATCTATTCTACCAACTATCGATACCAACTGAACTGTCGACCTGCGCAAAAACAATAGTCTCGAAGTCGTTAACGGATTTGTCAGTTCGCTTTGTGTTTGAACCGCGTTGTGTAATTATGAAATTGTTTTATTGTCGGTGTTTTTGTGTTGTGATGTGATTTAAAAACTTATTGTGGTTAACTGAATCAAGAATAGGCCATTTGTTTGTTTTTAAAAGGTAAGAAATTTAAATAATAGCTACAAACAAACTTCAAAGAATAAATTAAGTTGATTGTATCATTTATGGCGTCCTGTATTAGACAGCAGAAGACTATCAAAATATGGAAATGTTAATTTAACAAAAAATACTAAAATATATGACACAATATAATCTAAAATACTTTCTTTTAAGTTTGTTTTTTTTATAATAAATATTTACAAGCTTTTAAAAATAATAGATTCAATCAATAACACAGACGAATATTTATACGACTTAAAAAAATGTAATAAAAAATAAAGATCATTTTACAATGATAAAATTGAGCTGACAATAGTAAATATATACAAACACTAAATTAAATTAAAGATGGACGAATAAAAAATACTAAAAATTGCGGAAGCTGTTCAGGAAACTGAAAATTCTTACAAATATATACAAAACGTTGACGAATTTTTTTCAGCTCCATTTTAAACTTCAAATGTTATTTACAACCAAGTCAAAGTTCTGGAGGAAATTATTTTACGATTATAATGTAAAAAAATTATAAACAGCCTTAGTTGGAATTGTCAATAAATTTTAAACGATTGGTTGTAAATCACATTAATACAGTCAAGTCTTTCTAAGAACAAGGGTTTGAGGTCGAATTCACTCATATTAGCACATTCGTAGTGCATCTAAACTGTGCTTGTACTCTGAGTCAAAAGAGTAAGGTTTAAAAATTTAAGTTTATACGTTTTAAGTACTAGATAAGAAAATCCAACGGCATTTTTTAAGTTAGATGAAGCTAATTCCAATGATTTTAACAGCATCGAAAAAACGCTTTTGCAAAGAGAACTCCACTTGTCTAGAAATAAGCTTATGGTACGTATCTTACGTGTTTTTATTACAGGGAGAGAGCATCGTTTCTAGGAAGAGCTGACTGTATTTTATATTATAAATCAAAATAACTGCCTTATAAAAAATCTCAAAGTATTATTGCATTGATTCTGTCACAACACGTTCTAGCTCTCTTTTTTTTATTTCTAAAATACGTAGGTATTTTTTTTTTGTTAAAAATATAAATACGGTAATACTCAGAATTTTTTGCATTTTAGTCAAAGATGATCCTAGGATTACTGGCTAAGCTTTGGTACCTTTGTAAAGTATAGGGGCATAAAAGCTTAGTCAGGAGCTTAGGCCATAAGATGTTCGAAACAAATTTCGGATTTTACACTGATACAATGAGAAATAATTTGCTGGACATCTTACTAAATTTTTATTTTCTATATTTTGGTATATTTGGAAAGCTCCCAAACAACACACTACACCCTTTAACATATTACGAGAAATTAGCCCCTGATTTCTTAAACCGGTCCAGATTGTTGTGTTAATCAAAAAAATAACCTTAATTTTTTTTGCAACAATAGCGTCACGTAGAACATTGTTCCCGGTGAGATATACTTTTATTTTTCGTGTACTTTTTATTTGAACAAAAAATCAAATGAGTTATTGATCACATATTATGATCTGATCGACTGCTTTGTTAAAATTTCTGGGACCAATTTTTTAGAACAATAATAATTAGTACAAAAAAATGTTTTTAGCAGCCTCCTAAACAACTGGCCTACTAGATATTATAGGGTGGTTGGGATAACAAACTGCCATAGGTTCTTGCCTCATAGGACCCTATCGGCAGTATAAAAACAAAGTTCAGCACTTTAGCGAAAGATTTTTCGTCGACGAGTTCAAATGAATTAATATGTTTGAGGGCTGTGTTCAAAAATGTGCTCCAAAATTTGTAGTTACGCCATTAAGTTTTATGTGGGTCTGCCACATAATAAGAAAAATAGCAGTGAATCCAAAACAGTCTCGAAGATAAAAAGGCTCATTAGAATCAAATACAAATGAATAGTATCATGACAGAAAAATCTATGTAAGTAATGTAGATACCTACTTTATCACAATAATTTAATCATAAGAACAATAATGTTACAAAACCTAAAATGCATAGTCGATTAACTATTTTTATCGATACATTTCTTAAAAACTATATTTCATTTTGATCTAATGTTTTGTTCATCTATTTTTTTAATGATTTCTTACATTCAAATATAATATATATTTTTCGTAAAAATAATCATTTAGACTTTAATAGCATTTTATCAATTAGAAAATTTCCAAAAAATATGCTGAACACACGAACAATATTAAATATAAATCAAATCGTTCGAATGCAACCAAATTTTGCAAATATTTCAATGCACTTTTTTTAATGCAGTTACCAAATTACAAATCAATTTGATACAAATAACCAATGAAACACTTGATAGCGTTTTTTAAACGCTATAATTAATTAGTACTATGCATTAAAAAATGCAACAAATTATGAACTTTTCTGAGGAACTCAGTTTTTTAATTTCAGTTAAAACAATCAAGCTTGCCGTAATATTGCCAGGGACGACACTAGAAGATTTATTTTCAGTTCAGTCAACCTTTGTTAAAAGTATTTGAAATAACTGCGGTTGAATGTAAAACTAAGAGCTTATAATAAATTCCTTCGTATATCGCTAATATCTGAACGTACGACTTTAACCGTGTATCTTTATGACTTTGTACAGCCTGAAGCACTACCAGAATATTTCTCTTTCAACCGTGGACACCAAATTTAAATCGGTTCAGCGGTTAACAAAATGACCATCTGTCAAAAAATTATCGGAAGGTTACTCTTCTTGAGAATTCAACTATCCTCGACATATTTCTTGTAATCTTCAAGTGCCGTTCCGGCTCATATAAAAATAGTTTACAATTTCCGAAATATAAAATCAGTTCAACAATCGGTACATAATAAATTACGCAATATTTAATAAATTTACCAACATTTCCAGCAAATGCTTAGAGAAGTATCTACACTCAAAAAATTAATTTAATTATTTTGTATACTGTTCTAATAGCTCAGAGAAATATTAAATTATATTAGATCAGTATAACTTGATTTTCTATATCAGAGATTCTCAAACGAATGCGTAGCAGGAGACCCTCTTGCATTTCTTTTGTTTTGAAACAGTTATTTTTACACGCGACCTAAGCATAACTTGACACTCGCCCAGACGGCTCAACCAATTTACAAATATTTTGTTTTACGATTCTCTCCGAGATCTAGTTGTGCATAACGAAGTTCAATTTTTGTTAATGTATAATTTACGTAAATTTGACATTTCGGTGATAATATAAAAACAGTTCCCAATGTCATAAAAATAGAATTTAAGTGTTCAGACTCTAATGATATAAATTATAAACGCTTGACAATTGAAATCATAATCGGCAATAAGGCTTTATGGATTAATAAAAAGATCACATATTCGACAAACTTGCATTCTACATTTTTTTTCTTTATAAATTCTTTCGATCATTGCAGCATAGGGTTGTACTTTTCCACATGTATCACACCCTTTTTTTAAAATCAAGGACGTGAATTCCTTTTTTTACTCGCGTTCATATTCAGTCACGCGACATGCTTCTGTTTCAAAGAAAAATAAAAGAAAGTCGTATCTGTTTGCCGAGGACACAAAATTAGCTAAACATGGTTCCAAAAACGCACTATAATTTGAGAATCGCAGATTTTTGTATATTTCAAAAAACATTTTCCTTTCCAAGCCCAAACTTTGCAGTGGACAAATGACGATAGTTTTCTGTCTCTTTTAAAATACACATATATGAGAAGAATTTAATATCCTGGCGGTTTATTTAAATAACAAATGAATAATTAAACTATTGTGTCTGTCTCGTTTGACGCGACAAAAAGTTGCGTTGCAATTGTGGCATTACTTACTTCGTCTGATTCACTCTCGGACGACGATTCGGTCGATCCCCCCAAAGCGGCAATCGATCTCTTCGAACCTGCGCCGATTGTGTGCATGGCTTGCGCTAAACCCGGCTTCGATTCAAGCGTTGAACTTTGACTCGAAGGCGGATGTGAATATTCCGAAGTGTTTTCTTCGTCCTCCGAAGCTTCGACTGCAGGTTGTACTATGTGTTTGCTGAATCGTCGATTGCGTCGACCAGGTGCTATAGGTCGCCAGCTACAAAAAAATACGTGAAATTATTTATGGGCGTCAAGTTGCATGGACCAACTTACATTTTTTTAACTTTTTCAACGCCTATCGTTTGTTCTACGTTTGTACCTGACGCCTGCAAAATTTCAGCGTTTGTACCGAAAAAATAAAAAAGTTATTAGCAATAATAGGTGGCCAGCCAACTTGACGTCAAGTTGTATGGACCACGTCCTAATAACCACTTTTTTTCAACTTTTTCAACGCCAATCGTTTGTTCTGCGTTTGTACCTGACGCCTACAAAATTTCAACGTTTGTACCGAAAAAATAAAAAAGTTATTAGCAAAAGTCACTAATAAATGTACACTACTGGCCAAAAGTAATTTGTCCGTACAGTTTGAATAGTAAACTAGTCGCTTTACTTTTGGCCAATAGTGTACATTTATTAGTGACTTACTAATAACTTTTTTATTTTTTCGGTACAAACGCTGAAATTTTGTAGGCGTCAGGTACAAACGTAGAACAAACAATTGGCGTTGAAAAAGTTGAAAAAAAGTGGTTATTAGGACGTGGTCCATATAACTTGACGTCAAGTTGGCTGGCCACCTATTATTGTTAATAACTTTTTTATTTTTTCGGTACAAACGCTGAAATTTTGCAGACATCAGGTACAAACGTAGAACAAACGATTGGCGTTGAAAAAGTTAAAAAAATGTAAGTTGGTCCATGCAACTTGACGTGCATAAATTATTTTATAATTTGCACTGATTTTTCACTCGGCTTGGTAGAACACGATTAATAATAACAAATAAAAAAAACCCGGGTCGCAGTGCCAAAACCCTGCCGACAATATAGTGTATTTGCTTGTATAGAGCCGTGTGGTTTTATACTTTTATTATGTGAAATTAAGTTTGTTTTTGGGCAAAATAAAAAATTTAACCCCTTAATACACCCCTTAAAATAACATTTTTTTCTTAATTGTAATATTATTATCAATCTAACGTCTACACCGAATTAAATACACCCTTCAATAAATAAGTCACTATCTGCAAACTAGTGTTTTCATAAAATTTGTAAATCCGGTCCTGTCGGGCCGATTTTATTAAAATTTTTGGGACACTTTTTAATTACTACCAGAAGGTTAAATTTCATTTTTGAAATGATTCGGAGAATTTTTTCGGTATTTTGGGGCCCAAAAACATTTTTCAACCCCTAAAAACTACCCTTAAAATAGCCCGATTAGGCCCATTTTAAATAGGCTTCTTGCGGTGACGGATTTCAACACGTAGGCCAAATTTCGTTAAAATCAATTAACTCCTTCGAAAGTTATTGCCCGCACACATATATATATATATATATATATATATACGTATATATATATATATATATATAAATATATATATATACATATATATATAAACATTTTTAAAAATGGTGCCAAAGTGTTTAGGAGGTTATGAAACGTCGAGAAATTTTGGTCCGACCCCTAGGTACCGCCATCCGACCGACGCCAATAGTGTATGTTGCCATATGGCAAATACACTAATAAAAACACTTCAAATTCTACAAAATTTATTATTAAATTATTTCTCGACGATCGGAAGAATAATGTGTACTGTTCAAAATTATTGTATTTAGTTTCTTTTTTAGTGTATTTGCCATAAGGCAACATACACTATTGGCGTCGGTCGGATGGCGGGACCTAGGGGTCGGACCAAAATTTCTCGACGTTTCATAACCTCCTAAACACTTTGCCACCATTTTTAAAAATGTTTATATATATATGTATATATATATATATATATTTATATATATACGTATATATATATATATATATATATATATATATATATGTGTGCGGGCAATAACTTTCGAAAGAGTTAATTGATTTCAACTAAATTTGGCACACGCGTTGAAATCCATCACCGCAAGAAGCCTATTTAAAATGGGCCTAATCGGGCCACTTTAAGGGTAGTTTTTAGGGGTTGAAAAAAGTTTTTGGGCCCTAAAATACCGAAAAAATTCTTCAAATCGTTTCAAAATTGAAATTTAACCCTCTAATAGTAATTAAAATGTGTCCCTAAAATTTTAATAAAATCGGCCTGACAGGACCGGATTTAAAAATTTTAAGAAAGACTAGTTTGCAGATAGTGAATTATTTACTGAAAGGTGTATATAACTTGGTATAGAGGTTCGATGGATAATAATATTGCAATTAAGAAAAAAACATGTTATTTTAAGGGGTGTATTAAGGAGTAAAATTTTTTATTTTTCCCAAAAACCAACTTCACATAATAAAGCCACACTGCCTGTATTAGCAAATACACTATATTGTCGGCAGGGTTTTGGCACTGCGACCCGGGTTTTTTTAATATTATGTGGGGCAATCCTATTCAAAATGTCATATACCAACCTTTGTCGCTTCAGCGAATAATTATTATAATCTCCTAACACTTCTCCTTCTTCATCTGACCAACTTTCACAATTAGCATCTTCGTTCGACCCCTGCGTTTCACCACTATCTTGTCTATTATAAATATTCCTTTCCGATTCTTCAGTTATATCTTGACTGTCGATTTCGTCACTCAAATTTCCGTTCTCCGATATTCCCATACTATCAGTCATACGCGAATCCCAACTGTCTTGCAGTCTGTTACCGTTCAACATGGCCGACACTTTCCTTCCAAGAGTTTCTATTTGGTCGTCGTCGCTGCAATCGCGGGCAGTCACTTGTCTTGAATTTCTGTTCGGATCTTCGTCTTCTTCTTCTTTTTCTTCTTTCGATACGTCTGGGTCCGAATAAAATTCTGTACACTTGTACAAGGACAGTCCTTCAAAGCAAAACAGAATCATTAGAAACAATATACTCAGTTTTTTGTTTAGTTTGCCCAAGTGTCATCAGAATCGGTGATGCTAGCACAGACAGACAAAACTTGCGGAAACGCCTCTTTTCGTCATCAAACAATCTATCCTCGGCCTTGGAAAATTCACAAGAAAATAAAATTACAGACAGAGATCCTGTTACAATTTTGTATGATACTAGCAGCTATCCGCGGCTCTACACGCGATTGAGATATTTCAGCGTTTCTGGACTTTTTGAATACCTGTCATTGTCTTTGACCATTTTCCCTTCAAAAATTCCTCTAATAATTTAATTCGAGGTTACTATGTCATTAAATAAAGGAAATTTAAGAAAGTCTTATACTAACTTGAATCATCTTCATCCAAAATCCGATGTTTATAAATATTAGAATTGCCGTTACTGAGTTCGTTGTCTGTGCTGTCATCGGTGGCGACTTCCCGCATTACGGCCCGTCTCACAGGTCTTCCAATGTCGGGAGTGATATGAGTCGTGACATATCCGCTAGAACTGCGGCCATTCGAATCGCTTACGTCCAAAGAATCTGTTTGCGTTTCGGCATCGAACAATATCGGCGACGTCTTCTGCGAATTGAGCGACGTCCTAGGAGACACTCTCGGTGAACACGACGTATTCCTTCGATGTCTTGGTTTTCTTTTATTTGCCGGCGTTATGACCACAGATTCAGGTTGTTGTGATGCATCGCTTATTTTAGCGTAAAGAGGAGCTTTAAGGGGAGTCTAGAATTCGATAAAAATCCTCTTTATTAATATTTGTATATGTGGTTTTGTTTTAAATCGTTCTACCATGAATAAAACGTGACTTTAATTATTTTAAGCGCACACTTGTCAAGCACGAACCAGCAACTGTGTTATTTAAAGAAGTAAAACACATTATATCAGCACCTGTAACCAACAACGACCGTCAGTCGCCTGCAACTTTTGTCTAGCCGCGCTAAACCGATTAATGTGGGGTCGCACAAATTACTATCAAAGAATTTGATTTGACAATGACCCTAGATTGTGATGCGTCGTTTGTGAACCTGCACTAAAAGTTGCTGGTTTATGCGGGTGCGACATTGTGCAAGTTTGCGTTGTGCTGGTCCATGCGTGACAAGTGTGCTCGGTCTTTTATACTCACAGCCTGGGGACTGTCAGGACTAGTTGAAGTGTGTTCGGGTGACGTCGGCGTGGTAGAAGGTGTTCCGTCGCCGGTGCGTCTCTTAATCAGCCTCGCTTGCGCTTTTATTAGCGGATGAACTAACTTCTTTTTACACTGCTTGTACACTTGTTGCCGTTGTTGGCTACGCAAAAACATATTTTATTTAATTTCTAGAAGATGTCAAAAAACTTAGGAGGAATTGATTGTATTTGAAATGCATGTTCTGTGGTAGGGATATAGCCGATGTCTGCATCTGCAATCGCGGAACATTCACATGTTTTTTGAAATCTGCAGACGATATCTTGGCAGCAAGACTGCTGATTATAACGTTCCGATAAAATTTCCTGTCATCTTTAACAGTATAAAATTGGGATGGCATTTGAATTCTGAAGATGACAAGAAAGTCAGTCGAAACGCTAGTTAAACGTTATTATCATCATCATTGCTGCTTCTTGTTGATCCTGATGCCACGACATTGTCCTTCCAAATCACCAATCGGAAAATATAATTTTAGTTTACTTCACCAATTTATTATTTACATTAAAAATGAAAGAATTACGGGCGGATGGATTAACATGACGAAATTATTAGAGTTCCAAGTTTCTCTAGAGCCCTAAAAAGAGAGTTATCCTAGTACTTACTTTTGTTGTTGCTCTATTTGCAGAAGCATTGCGTTCAGTTCGATATAAAGTTGGTTGGCTCGTTCCAATTTGCGTTCATAATGTACACGAACGTCCGCGGCGTGCTTTAATTCGTTCTCCCGTCTTCGAACCAGTTCTTCTTCTCGTCTCCGCAAATGATTTGCACGCATACTGTCCAAATTCGTACCATACTGTTGACGCATACGCGCCATTTGAGTCTGAATCTCACTCTTCCACGATTCCTGCGTCTTCCAGTATTCTTCAACTGGTTGAGACGTTACCTTTAACAAGAATAACAACATATAAACAAAACTTTACTATTAAGCATTAGAAAAATTGAGTAGGTATGAAACTTAAGAGAAAAACGGTCGAAGAATTCCGAGGAATCGGAAACAAAATGTGTGTCAAGTGATTCATTTGTTTTAAGACAAAGTTATTTACCTCGACTTTAGCGAGTTCCAGATGCGAGATAATTTGTTTAAAAGCCGGTCGACTCTTCGGTTTCGGATTCAAGCAGAATTTGACTAATAGTTTGAATCCGGTTGGACAAGTGGAAGGTATTGGCAAGCTAAGGGTATTCGATGCAACACCAAAAATAATTGCCGACGATTCGACGTCTTTGTACGGCGTTTCACAGGTCAACAGTTCCCATAAAACGACCCCATATGACCAAACATCTACTTTCTCGCTACACGGTTCTCCTCGTAGTATTTCTGGTGCCATCCATGCAACGGTTCCAGCAAATGTCATTTTTGTACTAACATTGTTCCATTCGCGACACGTTCCAAAATCACTAATTTTTACTTCTTTGTTGTTACCAATGAGAACACTGCAAAAAATGAAACAAGTTTTGAACAAAATGCAGAACAATTGCTTGGTAATAGTTCCTGTACTATACACAAGAGCGCATTAATAAATGAGATATTTCCCAAATTTGGGATAGCCGGATATGGTCGAACGTCCCTCCTAAGTTTATTCTTTGATAAACCAATAACTAGACGACCGAAATTAAGTCACATCGAGAATATGCATGAGACAGGTATTCTTTACGCTGTTTCATTGATTTGCCGCTTCAGTAAATGATCCGTACTACAGTAATGATAAACTCTTTAAATTTTGGTACCTTACAACAACATTCTACCGATCTAGACTACTATTTTGTGTATTCAGCTTTCATATTTATATTTCCCATCAAATTATTCAACCATCAATAGTTCGCTAGTCTGATGACAACAAAGAGAGCAAAAATATATCTCCTTCTCTTTTTCAAAGTAATTCCCTGGATATTCCGACAAGTATTAGCATGGAGATATCAAAAATTCTATGTCTTTGTCTATGACAGTAGCCAATTATAACCAATGATCTGTTATCACAGAAAAATACTAATATATTGTGATTTTTATGATTACTTACTTGGGACTTTTGAGATCCCTGTGAATAATTTTATGTTCGTGAAGATATCGCATTCCATATGCAATTTCTTCAGCCCACTTGATGAGCATGTTCGGCGGAACCTGTCCTCCGTCCCTGAGCAAATTATATAAAGGTCCGTATGGACAAAATTCCATAACAATACAAAAGCATGGCGCTTGCGTACAAACGCCACGGAATTTAACAATATTCGGATGATTTAATTTACGCAAATGCTTTATGTCGGTTTCTTTTTGTTCTCGCACTTTTTTCACAGCCACAATCTCATTATTCAACACGCCTGAGAAAACAACACCCTGCGCTCCGCTGCCCAACCATTCTTGATTTCGTATTGATTCAAACGGAATCTCCCAATTATCTGCAACACAAATTATCACAGTTGACTTTAGAACTTCAAGAAAGCTTATCGGCTTTTGCAATTTGTTTAAAAAAATTCAAAGCGCTTTATATATGCATAGATCTTTTAGCGCAGTATTAAAGCGTTTAAAATGCGCTGTGTTTAAAAACCTAGTAAACAAAGCGTGCACAATCGAACTGAAGATTAGTAGTTCACAATATTTCAGGTAGATGGCCACAATTGACTTGGAATGATTTCTAGTACGTCCACGAAGTATAGATATAAAGGAGTTCAACGACAAGCTTTTTCATGATTTTTCTGTTCACAAAAACGATTGCATATGATAGTTCATTTTTTGGACACTTATAGCGCTGATGTTCGTGAATTATTAAAGTCCCTAGATTTGACAGATTACCGCAGTCGCGTTCAACATTTTAAGGCAAACGATTCAATTAAAAGATGAGTTTTCGTAGCTAAGGAAAAATAATAAGTTCAAAAATAAATATCACTGACAGATAATCATTTTCATATTCAAAAATATGTGAATTACCCAAATTATATAATGTCACACGGATAGGTACAATGGATTCCGATACTTGGCAAATCTACTAATCTAGGAGCTTTAAGACGTTAATGACGTGCCGTTTTATCATGTTTTACGCGACCTCGACACGCAACAGCACGCTCTGCGCATCCACTCACGAACTATAGTTTATTTACCAAAACCAAGTCGTTTTTTAACATTACGTTTGAGTTCCTTTTATGTTTTACTCCGTGTGGACGCCTATGAAAGAAGTTTTAACGTACGAAAAGAATATATCTTTGTTCTGCACGTAAAAAAGGAAAAGTCTGCCGATATATATTCTATACTAGCGGCCCGGTTCGGTTTCGCCCGGATTAAAACGTATTATGCTGCAGTATTTTTTCTTATAGAATAATAGCTGATACCCGCGACTTTGCGTATCAGCTAATATAGCCTTTCTCGATAAATGGACTATCCAACACAAAAATAAATTTTCAATTCGAACCAGTAGTTCTTGAGATTAGCGCGTTCAAACAAACAAACAAACTCTTCAGCTTTATAATATTTGTATAGATTTTCGTATACCGTTTTGTCAACAAGTCACGGATAAATTACAATTTCTTTTTTATTGATCTGCATGATTAAAAATAAGGGTGATAACTTGCCTTCCTGTTCTTTTCCACCGTTCCCGGCCGTTTTGTAAATAAAAGGAAAAAATGGACTGAGACAATTGAAAATATCAGTCCATCCCTTTTTGATATCGACGGGTGCAGCGCACTGTCCTCCACCGGCCGCTGGCTGTGAACATCCACCCGTCGCCGGATGGACGTCTTCGCCGAAGCCAGCCTCTTGCAATGCCACGATCGGTGTCGTAATTGTGTCCCTTTCGTATCGGCATTCATCTTCCAGGCGTAGCATACTAGAACAAAAACTGTCTTTTAATTAAAAAATTCAGACTCGCACAAGAAGAAGGGTTCCGTACCACCATACAATATTTATTAAAGTTATTTTATTTTTATTATTTGTCGTTACAGTGCTCATAGTAATACACACTAAGGCGCAGAAATGCTATGAACTAATAGGTTTTAAGAGATTCCGTCCGATGTCGCTAGTATGCACTATTTTGACGTTTATAGAAAAAAATATTTATGATGCAACTACAAATTTACTGTTTTCGGATTTTTCTCTTTACTTGTGCTATAAGACATTGCTTCTTGCCAAATTTCATGATTCTAGGGTCAACGGGAAGTACCCTATAAGTTTTGATCGCGTTGACTTAGAAGTTTGACTTTTTCACAGCTCCAAAAGATTGCAGACTTGAGTGTTTGATATTAATTTTAACTTGATACCTCTACGCGTTCCTGAGAAAAAAAATCTTGACAGACAAACAAACGGACAACGAAGTGATCCTATAAGGGTTCTTTTTTCTTTTTGACGTACGGAACCCTAAAAACGTGTGAGTCCTACCCACAAGCTCACGGGGGAAGTGAAACTTCTTTAGAGTTATAAACCCATTTCATTCACGCCGTTGAATTATTTCCTCTTTAACGTTACGGAAAATTTCAAACAGATACATATGTACGTCGCTAAAGAAAATTACGAGAAATATATTTAGAAATCGGCATTATGACGGTTTGTTTTTTTACATTTGCACCTTAATCGAGGCCTAGAGGTAAAAAACTCAGATAATAAAAATTATCTTCAAACAATAGAAAATAACCAATTCAATACAAATATTGTTATCGTTTAATGGGCCGCATAACTGTCATTCTTCGGACTTAAAATTATTTGATAACCCAAAAGCACAACTATTAAGTAATAATTAATTAAACTAATAATTACGAATCGGGGAATGTTTTACAAATGAGATTCGAACAAGAATCGAAAGTATTTTCGAAATCCCGTTTATTCTAGCAATCTAATGCTAGGTTGCAGAAAACATTGTCATAGAAAATCTCATTTGACAATGACCATAGATTGTGACCACATATATTTCTTCATACGAAAAGCATAGTAGAATTTTAAATCGATCCTGCTCGAAAAATAGTCAATTGATCGAAACGGTATTTTTTTTAAACTGTGTACACGTAGTATTTAACATAGTTTTTTGTACAATTTTCAATTCGATACAACACTTTTTTACGCATATTGATCAAAAGTTTACTTAAAAGGCGATCTTTTTCTATAAAATGTAATGTACAGGCGGGTAGTTTGAATCAGAGCCGTCTTTAACATATAAGAGGTCCCGGACACTTTCGGATAATGGGGCCCATATGACTATGATTAACAAATACATTATTAAAAAATATATCGATATATTTGTCGGAAGTATCGGTTATCGGATGCTGATCTGGAACTAGGGGGCACCATCGATCGATTGCGGGGCCCTGGGCACGTGCCCAGAGTGTCCAGTGAAAAAGAGGGCTCTGGTTTGAATATGACGTTATACTGCTTCTGCATGTATAAAAATTGAATATGCATATGTCTTTGTCAAATCAATTTTTTTTTGATAATGTTTTTTTGCAACAGCTTTAGATTAACTGTATTTCTTTATGTTAAATACCAAGCAAGATATTTTTTTACGATTTTTAAAGCTGATTTTTCACAAAACTCTGTTTGATCAGATATTTTTTTCAAATCAATCGGTTTTCCATATTTACGGCGACCGACTCCCAAGATATTTTGGATCTAGTACCAATCCATATTTCCGAGTTGGATAACTTCTTAACTAAACCAAAAGAGATAGGTATAGTTTTTTTTATTATTATTGTAGGTAATCACTAATCAGCACGTTTTTTTCTATATAAATATCATAAACTTAAAATAAGAGATCAAAAAATCGTATATTTTGCAATTAAAGTTACCGTTCTGAATGCGCCCTAAAAATATTTTCGTTATAACGAGGTCGAAATTGCGAGCGTGCAATCAACACACAACAATTCTCAAGGACGATCTCTCACACAAAGAGTTTACTGTATCTAGAATTAGAGCAGTGTCCCGCAACCAGTGGGTCACGGAAAAAATCTCAGTAATCAATCAGTAACTATTTAAAAAAAAATAACAGAACACGTTTGTCACAATCTTCTAGTCACTAAACTATAAGTGCTAGGCATAAAAAAATGGTAAATGTTTTTTTATGACTTATTGAAAACTTTAAGCACATATGACTTCTAAACCAAAAAAGATATAGGCGTTTGCTTGAGTGCTAAGTTTGGAAAAGTTTTAAGAAATTTAGATTTTCGTCAAAAATATACGCATTTTTTATTGCAAAAATCTAAATCTCTCATACACTTTTAAAATTGATAAAACAAATTACGCTAAGTCCAACGAGCACAATTAGTGATGAGTAAAACAAGACCAAGACTTGGACGGTCTTGGTCTTGGTCTTGCTTATTCGGTCTTGGTCTTGTTCTTGCTCAAATTGTTCTAGTCTTGGTCTTGGTCTTGCTCATCCAGTCTCGGTCTTGGTCTTGCGTATTCAATCTTGGGTTTGCTTATTTAGCCTGTTATTTACGTCTTTTGAAAAATTTTCCTAAACATTATGGGGGCGTCCATTAATTACGTGAGGTGTTCAAGGAGGGGTGGGAGTCAAGCTTAATCTTTCTAAATCTCACTTAGGGGGAGGGGGGGTTTTATCAAATATCACGTAATTTTTTTTCTAGTAGAAAACGGTGTAAAATTGCGTGAAACAAATTATGTTTTTGTTTTTTTTTTATAATCCAACGCAATTACAGCCAGAACACAAATTTTAAAAAAACTCACGTGAGATTTGGGGAGGGGGAGGGAGTTGAGGAAAATCTTGCGAAATCTCACCAAGAGGACGGGGAGGGTCAAAAAATCCTAAAAAATGCCTCACGTAATTTATGGACGCTCTCTATGCAGTTAATGTTTAATTAATAAATATTTCACTACAATCAAAAAATATCAAGAAAAAAATCGTTATCTATTAAAGTTATGAGAAATATTCTCATAGGTATTTGTTATTTTGAACGGAAGTTATAATTTTTAGCTTAGTCTTGCATATTTGGTCTTGGTCTTGCATATTCGGTCTTGATGTTGGTCTTGCGAATCACAAGGCCAAGGCCGATTTTGCTCATCACAAGCACAAGTAAACGTCTGGATCTCTTTTAGTTTAGAAGCTACGTTCAAGGACGTTCAGTTTGGCATTGATTTTCCGATAATTCATCAAGTCATTGTAGCTAGTTATTTTTTTATCAATTATGTGTCGTCAATAACAAGTGCCACTTGTGGGCGAAAAGTTTACGATCATGACGTCAAAAGGTTGAAAAACACTGAACTAAAGTACACTTTAGTTCAGTGTTCGGTGATTGTATATAATCGCAATACGGATATCGCTGCCGTATCTGGCAGATATCGTTGTCAGTCAACGCTAACATCTATGTCACATTGTCACATGTCCAGTGCTCGCATTTATTATATTTCTATTATAAAATACTCGGTCTCATGTCGCGGTTACTATTCGACTTTTAACAGACTTAAGGCTGTCGAAAGTTTTTTACATCTTCAAAATATTTCCCAAACTTAGAGTAATCAATTGACAGCGGCATTCTTGCAACAATATTTTTTAGGCTCGTAGTTGACACTAGCTTTTTGAAACTTAAGGCTGTCGGAACGCTCTGAATTTAAGCCAAAAATCGGGCTTTGGCTGACAGCTGATTGTAGACTTATTCGTTAACATTTTGCAGAAATTCTTTCTCTATAATGAAGATAAAGGACAAATCTAGGTCTCTAATGGACTACTTTTGTAATTTATGTACGATTTACTAGAAAAAAGTTGGCATTAATTGTGCTAAAAAAACACACGTTTTCAATGTCACCCTATGACCTTATTCGTACTTATTTCACAAAACTGTTCCATCACAAACCTAAAGTGACTCTTTCTTTTTCGGAAAAGTTTTTTAAATCTTCAAAATATTTCCAAAAATTAGAGTAATCAACTGACAGCAGCACCCTTGCAACAGAATTTTTTAGCCTCGTAGTGTGGCTTAAATTCAAAACGTCCCAACAGCCTTAAAGAAGAGGTTATCAATTCGATAAATATATTGTACTAGTGGCCCGGTCCGGGTTCGCACGGATAGCACTAATTATCTATAGCCACAAAAAATAAGAATCATTATCATAAAATTCTCAACGTGTATTGACTTGCGCGAATTCAATCGTTTTTAATTGCGACTGCTCAAAAATCGAAGAAAAATCAAAATTGCCAAAAAACGAAAAAAAAATCTGTTGATCCGATCGCTACCAAACTTTACAGGATGACCCGCTGGGCTAATCTGAAGATTGCCTGAAAATTTCATTAAAATCGATCCAGCCGTTTTGGAGTCCATATGGAACATACATACACATCGATTTATATATATATATATATATATATATATATATATATATATTTTTTTTTTAATAATTTTAAAATAAATAGTTTTAAATAGTTTTTTTAAAAATAGTTTTAAAGTTAAAATAGATGAGCAATTGACAATCCCCCCCTTATCACCGAAACTACTGCGCCTAAAATTTTGAGAAAAATAGGGAATGTCGGGTCTCACCTATAGTTTACAGGAAAATTGAAACGAAAAATTTAAGTCTTAAAGTACTCACGGAAAACGGAATAGTACGGAACCCTCTTCTCGCGAGTTCGACTTGCACTTGACCAGTTTTTTTTTCAAATAGATACGTCGCTAAAAAAGTTAAACTTTGAAAAATGCGTTACGTGATTTTTTAGGGATGATGCAGATAAAAGATTCACTCATACTACATAAAAATGAAATAGTTGTAAATAACGATTTAATGCTGAGATACACATTATTTTGTTACGTGCAAAAGATAACAATGAAGCAAACATGTAATTTCATTACGTCATTAATTATCTTCTAATGATTAGGCGACCTAATAAATCATTAATTCGTTATTAGCGATATTATTTAATTAAATACTTTGTTGAGACGTTTAACAAGTAAACATAAGATTATTCTGATCATTTACTGAGGCTAAAGCGGGATAGTCTGATAGAGAGAAGAAATGTTCGAAAACAATAAAATTTTACACTATATAAGACTATAGTAGGTATAATACTCGCCACGGTTTAAAAGGTTCTGAAGTTAGTCACAAACAGCGTCGCAAATGCATATTTTAGAGCCGTCCTGGTTGTTTTGTGGGAAAGGAAGACTCCCACCACCTCCCAATTTCCGATACAGAACGTGCGCTCGTTGGTGATTGGTTATCGCTGGTTGTCGTGTCACTTGTCGCTTTCGTGCTATAAAGTACAGTCCAGTACGCTATTGTTGTTTCTTTGATTGTTAATTAATCAAGATGCCTAATACAGTTAGACAAGCACGAAAAATATTTTTTTAGATGACTTTATGCAAGGAATTAGACCTTTAGATTAAAGAAAAATTAAAAATAATAATAATATAACGCGAGTTTGTAGTTTTTCAACCGACTGTACCTGCGCAAGCCTCCATTTGAATTTAACTTCCGAACCTTTTAGAACCGTGGCGCGTATTATGTATGTATGTAATTGTAAAAAAACACAAAAAAGTATTAATGGCACCGACCATCGGGATAGAACCTACGTCCTTTAGTTATGAGGCAAATGTTCTACCTCGCTGCCAACTTAGCATGAATGTTCTACAGCCAATTTTTATAGTGTACAGCAGTGGTTCCCAACCTTTTTGAGCTGACGACCCACCTTTCCTTATCGGAATACCTTCACGGTCCATGGTGGAGTAAAAAAAAGGGAGTGATGTAGTGGTTCTGTTGTCTGCCTCAGAGGACAAAAACAAAGAAAACAATCAAAACAATTCGATTCTGATGGTTATTCGATGGTTTCTGATAGTTTTAGGATCGAATCGCGACCCACCGGTTGGGGACCGCTAGTGTACGGTATACGTAGGTACATAGCGACACGTTTATTACATTCTCAATTTCAAGAATGAATTTTACCCTACCGTGCCAAAAGAAGTTTTACTTAAAAAATCGGGTTGGTTCAGCTCTGGTTATGACACTGTGTTCTCCGTATAGAACCTACGTAAATTATATTTTACGACGCAGTGTGACGTTATGGTAAAACGAGTGTCGACTAGTTTTAACAATCACATACGTCATAAACTAATCACGCTCGAGAGATATATAGTATTTTGACTACAGTCAGATTCATGTATTTTCAACTGATTTCACTTATGTATTTTCAAGTTTTTAGTTCTTATTTCTCACGCAAAGTACCTCCTCCTACGCTTCTCACCCGTTTAACCTCAAATTAATAAAGATTTTCTTTTCTAATTGCGTGAGACGGGAATGCTTTACAATGCGAACCGTACTATAATGATAAGTCACTCTACTATTTCAGAACCGTAGTACCTAGAGTATATTCTGTGAACCAATATAATAATAATAATAATAATAATGCGTTTAACGTCCGTTTCTCGACTTTATGTCATAACAGACGCCATTCGCACCATTACTATTTTCCATCTACCACAATTCCCGTTATTTTTCTACATTTTTAAAACTTCAACTTATGTGATAGCAATGGGCGAATGAAGGAATTATAGGAAATTAGGATAAGGTAAGCAATTTTTGAACTAGGAGTTTAATAGGTAATCGGCCATAGCCTCAAATAAGGAACCATCTCGATATTTATCTGGAATTAATTGAGGGAAACCATGGAAAACCTCAATCAAGATGGCCGGTACAGGAATTACCGTTTCTCGGCAAGAGGCAGTAGGAAAAAGTCCCAGCCACATCTGCCCCCGCCGGGATTCGAACCTGGACCTCCCGAATGCGAGTCTAGTGCTGTCACCACTACTCTACCCAGTTCGGTTCTGTGAACCAATATACATAGTCATAAAACTGCTTGGGAAGTTTGAGTTATAGAGTTTCTAGTAGTTTGCTGCCGATATCCCGGTAGCTACGGTTTTTGTTGATGGTAGGTATTTATTATACAATTAACAAGACGTATTGTGTATACAATAGCTATCCATACGTATTTTATGAAACATAATCTGTCATATTATTGCTATTAAACAAAACATTGCAGCTTCACGTTGTAAAAAAACGCTATAAATAGCGTTTTACGGTTTTGAAAGAAACAAATACTAAGGATAGGAAAACTAATAATGGCTAAATACTGAAAACTCAGTAAAATAACTCTTAGACGAAGTCAAACAAAAACAAATATTTGTTGACCCAAAAGTCATGGTTTTAGTCGTTCAGGTTTTTTAAAACACATTTTTGAGCAGAAGTATTTTACATAATGACAGAAAAAAAACTGAATATCTATTATACATACTTATGTTCGAAGGAATCACGAAAAAATGGTTTGATTTCACGAAACTTGCAACATATTTAACATTTTTTTGGAAATCATGTTACGTAATTTTTATTGTGAAGTGAAATGTTTTATTTACGATTAAATTACCTACATGTTTATTTCAATGTATCTATTCGTATATAGTCAATAATAGGCATTACTAGAGAGACCAGTGGACCCGGCTCACCCCGGAGTACCGTCTGGCCCGTCCTAGAAATAAGGATTAATAAAAAAAAATACTTTTTTCAATGCAATAAACTGATGAGACAAAAACTGGGATCCGGCCCACCCCCATCTTTGCAAATTCTAGTCACACCTATGGAGTCAAAAACTTTTGTAGTAAAACTTCTTTAGGCGCGTTTTTTGAATTTCGCGAGGGAGCTACTCGGTGAGTTGGCGTTACGGACAAATGTGACGTTTTTGTGCGACCTATTATACCCGTTTATGTAGTATGACGCATCTATACAATATACATAACATAACAAAAATTCTTTATATATGTATATAGCAACGGATTACAAAGTCCACATACTGCGAGAGTTGTTTTTTATATTATACAGAAGTTAGTCGAATGAATACAAAAAAATAGAATCGTAACTTAGCCTGTCATTGTACAGTTTTAAAGATACCTTGAGCGAATTTTCAGTTTTCGCCATTTTTTGCCTATTTATTTATCTGTATATATAAAAACTGTAAACCAAACAATATATGTATTGTTTACATGTTTTACTTCAACCGCGCGTACAGATTACACGCTCACTTTTTTTAAATATATCGGATCTAAAATAATTGAAACCCTGCTAACAATCTTAGAAAGGATTATGGCAGGTATCGTACAGTATTCCCATCCCTAGAGCTAGGGAATGAGGTACACAAAATGAGCTGTTAAAGTCCAATTCACTATTTATTACGTATAGTTTTAATTGTGTTAACGTCATTGACATTTCGCTATGAGAAATCTAATCTACCTAATAAAGTATAAAATACGATTTTTGATTTATAAGTACTTATTATAAAGAAGAAAAGTTTGTTTGTTGCGAGTAATCTCAAAAAGTACTGAACCGATCTGAAAAATGATCTCGCTGTTTAAAAGCCTACTTCTTCCTAAGTGACATAGGCCATATATTATTGCGCTAAGGCAAAAAGGGGATGAGCGACGAGCGAAAATGTCAATCAAGTCGCGAAATGCCACACGAGATTTCTGAGCTAAATTACAGTATACGCTTGCTAACCTAGCTTAAAATAAGTGGTTTACATTTTGAATTCAATTTACAAGTTTATAAACGGTTCAACGGACAAGGACAAACGAAATAAGTTGCTTATAAATCTGTATAAAAAAACTGTTTGAACTTATTCTTATATATACACGAAATCGACATAATATATAAGAAATTCTCCTTTTTCGTTTAATACGGGTTTCGAGCCAATTTGCCTTTAATTGAATGAGCTATAAATAAAATGTATTGGGTTTTCATAATTTGCTCCCCTTCGGAAACTCAATTTAAAAAAAAAGTTTTCAAAATCAGTTAAGTCGTTTGGGTTGCAAGACTGCTTCAAAAAATAATATAAATTAAGCTTAATTTTAAACTGAGCTCACTTAAACTGGTCTTAAACTCGGTTTGTACAACCTAAGCGGTAGTAAAGTATTACGTAATATATTTTTTCTTTGCCAATCCAAAATCTACCCGAACGAAGTCGGACTGACAAACTAGAATCTTAATAATTATAAACAATGCCTGAAAGCTAGTTAAATTAGATATTTATATTCTATAGGATGCCTAAATCGAGTTAGAAATATTCAGAATTTCTGTTTGTCCGTTTCTCAGTGTGTTGGCTCCGGCTATACTAAAGCGAATTTTATTATTTATTTATATTTATTTTATTATTCATTTTTCATTCTAATATGTCCATAAAAAGAAATTTAATAGTTTTGACGTTCATCTAGTGTCAGAAATAAAGTTATATCAGTCTGGGAGCCCTCAAGTGATTACACAAGATCTAAGAAAACATGGCGTAACGTCTTTGTTTTTATATACTCACAAACAATGATCATCAATTTACGTTTGGCGTAGAAGGAAAGTATGTACTGCAAAAGTTTTATACAAAACTGAAAATTCGCTATAGGAATATTTAAAACTGTACAATTATAAGTTGTCTATATATACACACACATCAATCATTACTTCTGTGAAGAGTGCTGTATGGTAAGAAGTTTGGAATTGTCGATTTTATTTATGATTAAAAAATCAGTTATTTCGAATATATAGTTTTTAAAAGAATATCAAAAAAATGTATTTATGATATGAAAACCATATTTTTTCAGCTCCACCACTGTTTGTTTCAAGATAAATAATTTCAGACCTTTGTAATCCTTCTCACTACGCAATTGAAAATGCAAAAATCAAAACATGAAATTAAAAAAAAAATTCCAATCACCAAAATTACCTGCTGTTAGATATTATGTATATTTCATCTTTTTTGTCTGATATGTGATTTTCTTTTTCTTTTTTTATCCACACTCCAAATGGGAAAACCATTGTGACAAACACCTACACATAGACTTCACCATAAAATCCAGCAGGACAAAAATCCTGCAGGATAAAACAAAACACAATAGCACTTTAGAAAACGTCGCACGACTGTAGACACTGCGTCCACAGAAAATAAATTTTCTCGACTATTTACAACAGTAAACGCTATTTCTATTCATGTCCAGCGATACTAACATATCGAGTAACATCGGACACCTTCGTTTAACTGATAACAAAAGATATTGAGAAAACATTAAACAATTGCATGTAAATACTGCCATCTCTGCTACACCATTGGAAATGTTATGCTTTAAACAAAGACGATGCTGAAACAGGGTTGGCTTCAGTTTAAAATACTGAGGTGTTTTTCGAGCACGGCCAGTCAGTTTTAAATTTCCATAAACTATATGCGTCGAATATATTCAAAGGCTAAATGTGCGTGATTTCAAAGTATCTAAAGTTTTTCAAACTGTCGCAAAAACTCTTAGGCCCTATCGACACTATGCCTAATCGGACTAACGGATAAAATGATCCTATCACTCTGTAGTGATTCAGGAAAATGCAAGCGACAGGTTTTATTTATTGTAAATCATAGACGCTCGAAAACTAAGAATATTAGCGCATGATTACATCACAAAACAACTATGAGCGAAAAGTTGAGACTTAAACTCACGGCAGTTTGATCCATAGGCCCGCAAGCTAATCGTTACACTAAGCTGTCCTTTTTATACTTTAATTTATAATTATTTTTTTATTTTATTTTTATGTCTTTACTATAGCTTCATTCAAGTGCAAATCTTTATTTTCGCTTGCTACTCATCCTTAGTACGCTGATAACCTCAGATGTTGAGCGTCTATAATCTACAATCTATCTCTCAATTTGTAGTAGCATTAGCGTACTACTTAACGTAATGTTGTCTATTAACGGCCCGGACCAGCTTCGTCCGGGTGCGTATTTAATATTATATATCGCATCAAGATCTCCACGAGAAACAAGGTAACGTAGAGTTAGATAGCGGTTTTACTGTTTTTTTGTTACTTCTTGATGAATCGTAAAAATATACATAACCCAAGTTCATCTGGAATAGTGTACGTTTCAAACAGTAAAAGAATTTTGGAAATCGGTCCAGTAGCTTTCGAGTTTACATAAAAACAAATTTTCTCTCTATATATTAGTATAGATATTACACGTGAAAGTAGAAACTTTCTTCCATTGAAAGAATTATGTAAATTGGTTTAGTGGTTCTCGATTTTTGAGGTAACGTACATGTTCCTTTATATATTAGCTGAGTTTGTGGAGGTCTTTGCTTTGTGAAAGTTCAGGGCATTCGCCACTGGTACTCCGTCTTAAATCTGGCGCTTCTTGTTCTTAAACAAAAATTTGAGCAGATATATTCAATAAGTCAGTCTCTGTAATGGTCAAACCTTATAATTTTGAGTTATCTTACTCTGTCGTAATTGTTATTCAAAATCTACATACGTAAGCATTGGCGCCGTCTCCGTTTGTACTCAGGATCTCTGGCACCTACAGAAAATTAATAGTGGCTGCGGAGTATCCCTGATCAGAGACGCCTACTTTCCTGTCTGTGTTACGCATAAGGATTTAAATGATAACTGACAGAGAAATTACTATTGGATTGGTATAAAATCGCATTTCTTATGTTTTACTTTATGAACGAAATGAGTCATTTTACTATCGCTATACATGAAAAGCAGCTATTTTATGGGGAGTCGTGCAAAAAATATCTACTTTTAATTTTGGAACGAAGTTCTTTATCGCGGGTTAGCGAGGGGACCTAGCCGAGAAAAAATGTAACATGTCACGAAAAACCGTAAGACAAAAAATGTAATGTGTCACGAAAAACCGTAAGACGTATAATGTATACTGGTATACGGTGATACCGGGTGTTTTTAGATTATACCGGGTGTTCTCAGATTATACCGAATGTTTTTAGATTATGCCGGGTGTTTTTAGATTATCCCGGGTGTTTTTAGATTATACCGGGTGTTTTTAGATTATACCGGGTGTTTTGAGATTGTACCGGATGTTTTTAGATTATTCCGGGTGTTTTTAGATTATATAAAACGCGTTACGAAAAACGTCTTATACGAAAGGGACTTCGTTTCAAACGCGTGTCCCGCGACACGTTCCAAGTTTTTTTTTATAATATCTCGTTCATTTTTTGTGGGTTATTAAAGTAGGCGAGTGCTATAATTTTCTGATTTCAATGAAGATTTGAAGTACCGTCGTACTGCGGCAGTTTTTGTAGACAGAAATAATGAGCACTCACGGGATTTACAAAAAGTCTCCGCCCCTGACGTAAAGTGGAATCGGAACAGCCAAATTATGCAGTGTTTAAACAGTCTTATCTGTGTTTGCACATATTTTTGAATAACAGTCGGAAAGATAAAGTCTGTTACACACTGTACGACCCTTTCTATAAGCCCAGTCGTCGCGATATAGAAAAATTTCTGTATAATTTTTTGAAACTATGCTCCTTAATGCAGGTCTCGAGACTGACAATGAGCTGCGAAAAAACGAGCGTCACGAAAAAAGCGCTTATATACGTATTTGTGTTCAGATCATAGCTTAGATAAGGAGAGGGTCATAGAAACAAAGCACACAGAGTATGTCGTTAATACTATTTACTAGGCGCATTCCGACCATTCTATTCTGCCAAAGACAATCGGTGGCCACTTAGAACGAAACACGTATTCGTAGATTTGGTTTTTACTATAGTTTTTAGTGAAAACCGATCATAACTTAGGTCGTTATGTACCTGCTGCCATCTATGTTACGCTTGTCATTGTAAGAATAGCCGTATAGATGATATTGTCGTAAATTAAACTCCGATAAAGGTAGTTGAAGTACTCACCTATTCGTAAACTCGCTGGAATTTGTAAGAGTAATTGATGATAAATCTTTGAAGCCACTAGGATCCTCGGCGACCCCAGTGGACAACGAGATGACGCTGTCCCGCTCCAGGGTCCCCACCGGAGTGTGCATCCTAGAAATAAAAAGGAAAATATGACAAAAACTATAAACTTATAGGTTTTCCGTAAAAAAAATATTCCTGATTTTTTTTTAATAATAATTAAAATTTTATTATCTAAGCTGCTGGGACTATTTCTGTCCCAACATCATAAATTCGATAAAATATAATAAAACACGTTTTTCGATTGTTTGTTTGCCTAATAATTTGAACGCGTCAGTTCGATATTAATCTGACATTTGAATTGTAGTCAACTGCTCAGGTCGTTTGGGTCTAGTGATATAGGAAGCTTGGTGCTTACGTCAATGAAGTTCAATGGAGCCAAATTTTTTGTTAGATTATTATGAATTATTAAATTGGGGTTTAACATTCATTTTAACTAATATAAAAAACAAAGTTGAAACTTGGTGGCCTGCCCAAACAAATAATACTAGAAATTCACCCAAAAAAATGTCAAAATTCGCCCAAAAAAATTTAACTAATGACCCCAAAAACTGTCAAAATTCATCCGTAATAATTACTATTATTAACTATTTTTTACTAAACGATAAGGACTCATTGTTAATGAAGAAGTATTAAAAATGAGTGATAATAATTCATATTTTGTGGACTCATAACACTTGGTGGCCCGGGGCTTAGGAACTATTAGTCCCTATGTAGATCCGGCCCTGACTATAAGTATCAAATGGATTTTCGATTTGTTATGAAAAATAATCAGAAGTTGGTAGGCTTAACTACAGGACGAAGGCAAGGAAAATCCGGGCGTATCAATATATCGTCAACAAAAACTGATCAAATAAATTGGAACCCGACCCAATACAGTTTCAAATCCTAGTTGCGCCATATTGATCTTAACCAAATTAAAATTTTACAGTGTCAGTTAATTAATTTAAAATGTGTGGTTGACAAAGTGAATTTTTGATTTAAAAAATTTTCCTAAAGGAAAAATATGAATCATTAATGTCCAAACATTGATACTGTTATTTTATGATCATATTCACTCATCCGAAAAAGCTTGTTTATAAAGCGTATACCGCAGTTCAGATGCATTTATCACAAATGTGCTTCTATATACTGTGGTATAACCGAGGTGTTTTATTAATTAATTAATACTCCGTCTTTAGCTATACGTTTAATTTAAACTTGTAATAACTTGTTTGCATTATAAAGGTAAATAAAACAATTAACACTGGCCAGTTTTAAAGAACACATTAATTAATTAACATTCTGGAAGTAAAATCAGAAACGTTTATTGAGCATTTGGGCCGAAGTAAAAGATGTTGGGTTGAGTTATGAAAATGGTTGATTTTTTTTAATTTGTCTACACTTTATATAATATACTCTTAAACTATCACAAATGCGCCTCTATATACTGTGGTATAACCGATGTGTTTTATTAATTAATTACTACTCCGTCTTTAGCTACATTTAATTTAAACTTGTTATAACTTGTTTGCAATATTTAGCAAAAACTAAAGGTAAATAAGACAATTAACATTGGCAAGTTTTAAAAACACATTTATTTACCACTCTGGAAGTAAAATCAGAGACGTTTATTGGGCTAAAGCAAAAGATGTTGGGTTGAGTTATAAAAATGGTTGATTTTTTTAAATTTACATACACTTTACATGTGCTCTTAAGGTGCCTTCACACGAGCAATTTTTTGAGCAATAACTGCCCGGCAACAGAATGGAGCAATTAATGGATCAATCTGGAGCAATTTCAATAAGATGCGGCAATTGTTTCGGCAATATTGCTTCTAATTGCTCCATATATTCCTTATTGCCCAAAGTGGCCGACATGAATTGACGAATATCCACACGGTTTGGAAATTTTAGTCAATTTTCCTTCTATACGTATACGTATCCATGGTTTCACTTTCGTGTGGTGACAGGGATGAGATGCGCCGCTGTCATTTCATTTTCTTTGCTTCTATTGTACAGTGCAGTACAGTTGTGGGTCGATTAAAAAAATGACGTGGAATAATGAAAAAATTAAAGAGTTTTTGAATAACTAATTGTCCATATTATAATACAATAAAGATAACTTTTGTCTTGCTAGATATGTTCGCACCCAAATCTGTCTATTCCTTTTCTTTTTTGCCCGTGTAAGCGCACCTTTAGAGTATAAACTCTTGACAAAAAAGTGCAACAGTTTTGGAAAAACTTGACATGACTGTGTGTATATTTATTTACACCCTAAATATTAAAATATTGACGTTTCCAAAACTCTTGCAGTTTTTTTTATCACTAGTTCTTGGTCTCTGACTCTTCTGAATGAAATACATATTTGGGTATCAAGAAATTCATCAAATCCTTACGAATAGACACTGAACACCTTCTCGCGTGATCTAATTAGTTGTCAGTATGCCTTGAAGGCCTAAGTATAACGAGAATTTTTTCCTCCTTAGAAAATTCTGGCCCTAGGCAGTTTTAGGTAGATGATAGATAACATCTAACACTGCCTATAGTCAGAATTTTCTGCACCTAATGCCGATCGATATTTTCAATTTTTGATTATAACTTCCATGTTTCATGACGCTGATGACCTTAGATGTTGAGCGTCTATAATGTAAAATATCTCCATATCCCGTAAATAAGTATGGGGATAGTTACACTTAAGTTTTAGAAGTTCTAGAACTCATAGGATTAATCTTGCCATCGCGATCTACCAAGTGGCAAGCGAATATTCGTAGGGACTATTTTGAAACAATTATTGTTGGTTTATTTTTTATAACGGTGTGGAACCCTCATGGCTCGAGTTCTGCTCGCACTTATCCGTTTTATTTTGTTATATACAGTTTTACTTTTCCAAAATAACTACATTAAATCGACAATTAGATTATAGACGTTCGACGTCTAATTTTATACATTAGACATCATCTGACTTCGAGGAAAACGCGAGAAATATAATTTTTGTTTCAATTACAATTGATTCAATAAACCCCAAGGTCTGGGACATTTTGTATACATTATTTAACAGCATTATAATTTAAAGTAGGCCATGATCTGTTATCCGCTGCAGGCAGTCAAATCTTGCAAAAAACACTTTTACATTTTTTGTAATAAACGATCCATATGTTGTGTCGATCAGGTAAAAATCAATTTGTAAAAATAAAATTACGATGCGGAACGTTAGGTAGCTTAGCCTTGGATATTTTCTAAAAATATCTTCAAATCACACTTTGCAATGCAAAAACACTCTCTATTGTATGTAACTTCACAAAAGGACTTTTTTCACTGTCACCCTCGTATAGCAGGGGTTGAAACGAATAACCTACCTGTCAAATTATGTTACCATAAACAGGTTACAACGTGTTTAAAAGAAGACAAGTGAAGATCTACAAGAACACACTGCACAATGATTTTCACATGTTTTTTAAACATAAGAACAACTAAACGATAATGACTTTACGACACAACATTTTACGGTGCACTTAATTGATAAGTTTAATTAATAAAAATCAGGTAGAGAACATCAAAATGGCGCGTTGGTTACTAAAACAACAAAACAAACAGTTTCAGCGTGAGAGTGAAACGCGGTAGAGGGGAGGAGTCGGTCAACCAAACTGGACAGAAGAGAGAACTGGAAGACCAAACACTGTGTGACAGTGGCGTGCTGACAACAATGAAATTATTTTTTTGTGTTCTGAATTTTTTGTAGATTTATGATCGCGCATTTTTAATAACCATTTGTTTGAGATAAACATTTTTGAGATATTATATTAAGTCATTTAACATTTAAAAAATAACAGGTATTTATTTACTTTTAAAATCACCAATAGTCAGTCAGGGTCATTTGGATCTAGACCCAATTCAATTTTCAATTTTTTTTTTTAAATTGAAAATCCATTCATAATAACAAGTAATTAAAAAAACACTTGAAAGTTCTACAAATAATTCTTTATTTCTCGACGATCGTTTCGGAGTAGTCAGGAGTACTCAGGAGTACAAAAACTTATACTTACAAGTTATGAGTATAAGTTTTTGTACTCCTGAGGATGGACTTATTGTCCGAAACGATCGTCGAGAAATAAAGAATTATTTGTAGAACTTTCAAGTGTTTTTTTAATTACTTGTTATTATTAATCATGTTCTACCACGTGCCGAGTGAAAAATCAGTGCAGAAAATCCATTCGATACTTTTACCAGTTTTTGGATTAGAACCTTGTAACAACGGCATCATTACAGACTCGACTATTATCAAGCTTAAAAAATTCTGAACTAATTATTCTATTTAATTAGAAATAAGTATTCAAATAATAGGTACCAATCCGAAAAAGTATTTATTATACAAAACAGAGGTATACAAATATAATTTTCGAATAAAATTCAGCAAAATTTATGAAATCAAAGTCCGTATGGTAATTCAAAAATAAATAGAAATTAATAATGTTTTCAAACATGTAATTTTTAAAAAATCTGCACATCAATTCATCACAGATAAAGACCCGGCTCCTCAACCACATGTTCTTTTTCAAGTATATTATAAACATTTTATTAATTTAATTCTATTGCAAATAATCTAAAAACTTTAAAAAATCACTTGAAAATTTTGTAAATTTTTTTTTGTTAAATTATTTCTCGACGATCGTTTCGAACAATAAGTCCATCCCCAGGAAATTTCTCTGAGGATGGACGTATTGTCTTATTGAGAAATTATTTAATTAAATAAAATGTTTGTAGAATTTTCAACTGCCACTTTTATTTATCTGTTACTAGTAATTATGTTCTACCGAGTGCCGAGTGAAAAATCAGTGCAAATTACATTAAAATGTTTTTGAAATTTTGGTGTGTTAATAATTGCAAATTAATATCTTTAAATTCGTCAAGTTTACCTGGAATTAGATATAACTATTGTACAAGTTTGACCCTGTACTTCCACCATATTTGGATAATTTTACACAATTTTTTACAGTAATTAATTCTTAAAATTTAATCATAAGCAAATATCGTTATTACTTAAGATTTTGCTTTAAATAAGTGAATTAGACGTCTAGCCCTGCACGGAGATACCTGCTCCTTATGTTGACAAAAAAATAACAATTAAAAAAATGTATTACTTATTAAATTAATTTGTTAATACAGAGCGTAGGAATTGGAACTATAATAAAGCGCTATTTGTAAAAAATATTCAACCGTTTGCAGTAGTATATAAAATATAAAGTTGAGTCGATAATTCCCTATAGACACTAATAATTAATCGTACCTATAGTACTTGGAAGAAATAAATTAAAAAAAATATTGACAAATAAAATTACAAAAAAGCTGTAGCTTAATACAAATTTGATCGTTAATACTAGTTAAAATGGAAAACTCATAGAAAACTTTCCTATAATTCATTTCGTTATCATTATTATTATCGTAATTATTAATCCATATAAACATTTCTTTGAATTTTTCATCGAACGATTTCTAATTTCTATTTTATTGTGAAAACGCTAATCGTTTCTTAAAACAATAAAATTGACATTTTACTCGTAATATGTAATTTTTTCTTACCAATAAAACACCCTATAAAAAGTTGAAATGTTTACAGAATTATAAGACTACCAACAACCGGAGTTATTTGGGACTAGTATTTTTCACAATTCCAATTTATATTATTAGGTACTTCAAAAATAAAATTGACATTTTTACCATTTCTCGGATTAAACAATCACCACCGACGTTTTTACTTTTTTCTACCAATTGCCTATTACGCTTTTTCTTTGTTCTAAACAATTGATTACTTTGTTACAAACAATTGCCACCCGCGCTATTTTTTCTTCAATTGTTGCGCTGCTATTTTGTTCACAAACCAGTTGCGTACAGGGTCATCTTTCCCACTGGGCACTCTGGATACGTGCTCAGGGCCCCGCGATCGATGGGGCCCCCTAGTTCTTGCCAGATCAACATTCTATAACTGATACTGGCGGCAAATATCATATATCGATAAATTTTTTAATAACGTATTTGTTAATTATTAATTTGCTTAGTAATTAATCTTTTTTTAAGAAAAAATAGTCTTCCGTAATAGTCATAGGAACCCCATTATCCTAAAGTGTCCAGGGCCTCCAATAGGTTAAAGACGGCCCTGGTTGCGTATAGCATTTATAGCAAAAAATGAAGCCACATAACCGACCGCTTAAGTAGAGGATTAAAATTCCGGCAAAGACATATATTTTTTTAGTTTTGTGAATAAAAAGTTAGTGCGTTTATAAATAGAAATATTGAGTTGTTTTTTCACTTCGTACGTCACTGGGAACCATTTTACTATTAACTTCTCCCCCTCACCCGCAAAAAACCTAGCTGGATCTGTTACGTCATGTCACTTCACGTTATACAAAGGTGAACGCGAGGGGAGTCAGCGGGGGCGGAGGTTCAAGCGGTAACTATCGTACAGGTACCCAAGCATGCTTGGTGCTAGCGGCGTTACCGCCGCACCGTTTTAACCAAGCATCAGTCAATTTCTTTTATGCAATTCGAAATGGCAAATCTGCACTAACGCATGGTGTTATTGGGAGTGCGACCCCCCCTAACAACCACCAGTCGACATTTTTTCAATTTTTTAGGGTTCCGTACCTCAAAAGGAGAAAAGGAACCCTTATAGGATCACTTCGCTGTTCGTCTGTGAAGACCCCTTTTGTCAGGAATGCGTACAGGTATCAAGTTGAAATTAATATCAAACACTCAGGGCTGCAATTCCATGGAGCTGTGAAAAAATCAAACTTCTAAGTCAACGCAATCAAAAGATACGGTCGGTTATGTCGTATATTTTGACACTCGCAAAGGAATCAAAACCTATAGGGTACTTCCCGTTGACCTAGAATCATGAAATTTGTCTAGATGCAATGTCTTATAGCACAAGTAAAGGGAAAAATCCGGAAACCGTAAATTTGTGGTTACATCGCAAAAAAAGAGTATTTTTTGGTGATTATAAACTTATTTGCAATTAGTAAACTGACCGCGACCTATGTTCATTGAAATCATTATCACCACCATCTTTTGAATTAAAGGGGGTGAGGGGGAAGACTTTTGAGGTAACTTTAAATGTCATAAGTTACCCGAATGTTGACGCATTTTATAAACTTTTGATTAGAAATCGATTTGAAATTTGCACACACCATGAAATATTAGTATAAAAATTACACTTTGAGAGTTTTTTAACTTAAATTTTGCAAGTTTCACATCGGTTTTTAAATTTTACATATTCATGGAAAATATTTGTATAGATATATAATTTTGTTTTTTGAAATTTTCCAGAGCTTTTTTAATATCTCAGAAGATCCAAAATTTAAAAAAACTGTATTTACAAATTACAAATCTCAATAACTGTAATCAGATGACGTGCTGAAAATTTGATTTAAAATTCCCAGCTTAATGGAAAGGTCAAAGGGCACGCTATCAATAATAATCTAAAACAAAATTTTGGTGAATCTTCTACTTGCATAAAAAGCAACTTTAAATATAATCCAATTACATATTATGTAAAATTTAATTTAAAATTCCCAATAATAGCAAATTGTAAATGCAAGACCTACTGTCAGTTGGTGGCCCCAAAAAATCCCCAATTTATACAGACGCAACCTTGTTAATTTGTTGAATTATAAGGATTATACTTTTCACATGGACTTATAAAACTAAAAACAAGAAATATTTATTTTACCTGTTTGAGGTAGCAATTATTAAAACCGATTTGTCAAACTTCACTAAACATTTTGAAGAACGTTAGTATCCAATGTCAAGCCACATGTATTAAAAAAACTGTTCCCCAATTTCACTACAATTTGCCACACATTATTATCGTTAAAATTTTACACCAATCACTGAACAAACAAAAACTCAATAATTTCAACACCTACTAAGATATAATTTCAAATACTCTTCAATGAACCTTTTCTCAACCACTATAAACAGGAACTGAAGGAACTATCCAATTCGCGACCAAAACACTGTACATATTAAATATTTTACCGGAAAGAGCATAAACTTATCTCTGTCACAACAATGGCATTATTAAACGCATCTCTTTCTGTTCTGCTGTTAAAGACATGAAAGGGATGTACAGCGTCAAACTACCCCCACAGAGTCAGTAAAATAATCAATAAGTCTGTCCATTTTCACCCTCACAATACGCGCGCCCCGTCAATGGCAGTCGTCTGACAGAGATAAAAAACACAGTTTGAAAGACGCGTACGTCTCATTCTATTTCTTTTTTCTGTACGTCACTTGTAAACTATATCCTTACCTCGCACCTGAAATCTTACGGAATGGTCCATTGATATTGCAGTAGTACACAGAAAACGACAAAAGTTCAAGGTTAAAAGGGATCTCTGTAAAATCACCTTGTTCATGAAAATCAGGAAACAGGTGTACAATAAATCTCCGGACGTTATTCTTTTTATTTTGAAATACATAATTAGTTTTCTATTGTTTTCAAGAAGGCAATTATTTCCTAATGAAGCTTTTAATGCAGATTCTAAACAGCTGATGGATATCACGTTCAAGATTTTTTTACATTTTAATTTCAACAATTTGCACGCATGCTTGGGTTTTGCGACTGCCGGCCGTCCACTTACTATATAGAACGAGTGAACTAGTGGTGGGTCGCTGACGATTGTCAACTAGTTGAAAAACCAGATATTTCGTTAATTAACTTTGTTAACCAAAGAGCGGTATTCAGGACCGTTGCGACCTCAGAATAAGTTGCGAAAAACTGTATTTCGTTGGTTTTAAACAAACTCATCAGATCTTTACTATGATATATTCGTTACAAGTAGCTGTAAACAAACATATACGAATACTGCCGTTCGATTGTCCCGACCGACCAATCATAACTCAAGAATCAACACATGTTTAACACGCAAGTAAACTAAATCTAACGCTGAGAGGCAAGCGCACCCAACTATAAATGATTCACAATATAAACGTTTGGGTAGTCACATATGCAACTAAATAGTCGACCGACTAAAAATCGCCTGTCAACCTCCTACTGTGCTATGTTATTAGCAGATTAAGAAAACTGTCGATTGCTTTTCCAGCTAAGTTATCTTGTGGAACAAATCAAATCAGGTTCTACTATCAAACGACAATACATTATTTTCTAGGTGACGCACTACCTAGAAATTAGACTCCAGTACCTAGAATTTCAGAATCAATAAATCAACTGGAAAACTATAATCGATTCTTTATGTAATTCCAACATGTTTTATCTGCTTTTCAAATATTAAACATTTTTTTTTCTGACGCGACTTAAGCGTCAGATAGTTACTGTCTACGATGCCTAGAAATTATCATAATAATTCTATCTTATAGCATTATAGAAACCTTTTCATAGTTCCAAAGAATTCATACTTGGTTTCCTTGTTTTTTAATTTGTATTCCACTGATGTAAGTAATTTAGTTGCAATGTTACATCTATACAATGCTATGAAACATTCGCTGCTTTGTTCTGCGCATGTCACAACCCTTCGTGAATGGTGGGTGTATTCTTACCACATATAGACTACATTTTGTTAAGTTACTACTGAGTTAAGTATATTAAGGAGTAGATCTTAAAAATCATCCTACTTAAAAATTTAAAGTATAATTCAAACTTGTTGACTCTCAAATTTTATTTTTTGCAGCACAGCTTGTTATCGACGATACTTAACAGTCGACTGCTGACTGTACTTTGTTGTCAGTTACGCTGCTACTTTGTTTTAAACAAGTACCTACTGTGCTTAAGTACTGCTATTTTGTTTTAAACAATTGCCTACTGTGTTGTGCTACTGTTTTGTTTTAAACGATCGTCTTCTATGGCTACTGTCTACTGTGTTACTACTTCATTTTGAAAAATTATGTTAGGATTGGGGCCCAGTAAATGGAATTCACTGGACCTTTCCTATGTGGATTCTTTTCTGTCTAAGCCGTCTGAGGAAACCAAAAGAGGGTGGTCGGGATAACACCAAATAAATTATGACATCTTCATTAACATCAATATAATTAATAAAAAATTATATTTAAAAAAATCAAACAAACAACTTGACAAAAAAAATATTCTTATTAAGACATTTAGATGAATAGAACAAAAATGAAAAAAACTGACCTTATGGACTCATCTCACCCACGTACCCAAGTAATTAAATAATAAACGAATGACTAAACAAAAGAATACACAAGAATGCCGCGATTTTACTCGGGAAGCCTTTTTATATACATTCTTCCCGATTGCTCGTTGGGTGGGAGATCCATGAAACAAAGGCTGGCAATATTTTTGTTTCTGCCAGCTTGCGGTTCTCAGGAGACCATCGGTGTCGCCAAATTATCACCGATAACGTTATCACCGGAAAACACTATCGCCGAAAACTGCCGACAAATATCTGAACATCTGGCAATCTTATCTTTCTTAGGAGGCTAAATGCCAACGCAATTTTCAACATGATTAATAATATCCGGCCGCTTACAATTACCTTCAGCGCTACTACTTTTTTTAAGGCTGTCGGAACGCTCTGAAGTTTGTTTGTGCTGAGACCCAGCGGTAAGAGGCGAGGTAGGCAAAAGACATATTGTGGGTGTGACCTTCTTTAGCTCTATCTCGCTCAAATCATCCGCACGTTTCAATTTTTGGCTGGTGCCAACTACGAGGATAAAAGATGCTATTGCAAGGGTGCCGCTGTCAATTGATTACTCAAATTTTTGGAAATATTTTGAAGATTTAAAAAACTTTTCCGAAAAAGAAAGAGTCACTTTAGGTTTGTGATGGAACAGTTTTGTGAAATAAGTACGAATAAGGTCATAGGGTGACATTGAAAACGTGTGTTTTTTTAGCACAATTAATGCCAACTTTTTTCTAGTAAATCGTATATAAATTACAAAAGTAGTCCATTAGAGACCTAGATTTGTCCTTTATCTTCCTTATAGAGAAAGATTTTTTGCAGAATGTTGACGAATAAGTCTACAATCAGTTGACAGCCGAAGCTCTATTTTTGGCTTAAATTTAGAGCGTTCCGACAGCCTTAACAATTGACTACTTCGGCTATTTCTTTGATTTAAACAATTACCTACTGCGCTAGTACTACTTTGTTTTAATCAATTTCTACAAACGCTTTTACTTATTCTAGCAATTGACTATTACGTTTCTATACTTTGTTTTAAACAATCAGCTATTACTTTACAGTCATTTGCTTTACTTTAAACAATTGCCGCCTGCGCTGTTACTGTTTCTGTAACAATTATTTACTGCGCTACTATTTTGTTCGTAAACAATTGCCAGTTGCGTTACTGCTTTGTTTTGTTATCTCTTTTTCATTTATATGTCGCGTATATGGAGCACTAGCTTCATATATTACGACACGCGATGCCCCGGAGGAGGTATGCAGAGAGGGTTTAAGGTGATCGGCCGGCGCCACTATCGGCCATGCAGCGCCGAGACGCTTTTCATTGCGTTGTGTAATCGATACAAACAGACGTCATCGTACCTACTGAATAACACTCCAACCGGACTTCAGTGTCATAAACTGTTACATTATTATTGTCCCCATACTTTTCCCTTTCAAATAGACATTAATATACATAAGTAGGTATATAAAATAATACCGAGACTTCTGTCTGGTATTTTGTTGTTTTTTTTGTGGAGTTTTAGGGATTATTAGAAATGTTTATAAAACACCTAGACTGGAAAACGTTTTTTGGAAAAATAATGTGTAGGTATATTTTACCATTCGAACCCACTATAGACCGGGAGATGGTGACACATTTTGGTAAGTCATTTCTTACAGTATGGCGCTTTTAGGGGGGTTCATATACGTAATAAGTGAGAGGAAAATGATGTTCTTACCGGTGGTGCGCGGGACGCAATGGCAGAATAATTAATTGAAATTGCTCGAAAATTCGGAGGTGCCAAACAATTTCTTTCACATTTCTTCAATTTATCGTTATTTAAACAAAAAAAAAACCCGGCGATCGCTATATGCCATACTTCTCCGGTGGGTGTTTAGGCCCGCCATACTTTTTTGAAAATGTTTTTTTTTTTTTTAAATTCATTTCTTACAGGCTGATTTTTTTTAAACAATTGTTTTTTATTAGTCTTGTACCGAAATCACCTTGCCATACCATTCCGACGGTCTAAAATACCCGCCATACCCCCTCAAACATGTCAGTTTTCAAAATTCGAAAAACCATTTCTTTCAGTATGGCAGTTAAATCGTGGTCAGTTTATGGTACAGTGTAAATATGATGATTATTATGTAAAAGTGACATGTTTGAGGGGGTATGGCGGGTATTTTGGACCGTCGGCGTCGGAATGGTATGGCAAGGTGATTTCCATACAAGACTAATAAAAAACAATTATTTAAAAAAAAATCAGCCTGTAAGAAATGAATTTAGAAAAAAAAAAAAAAACATTTTCAAAAAAGTATGGCGGGCCTAAACACCCACCGGAGAAGTATGGCATATAGCGATCGCCGGGTTTTTTTTTGTTTAAATAACGATAAATTGAAGAAATTTTGTGAAAGAAATTGTTTGACACCTCCGGATTTTCGAGCAATTTCAATTAATTATTCTGCCATTGCGTCCCGCGCACCACCGGTAAGAACATCATTTTCCTCTCACTTATTACGTATATGAACCCCCCTAAAAGCGCCATATTGTAAGAAATGACTTACCAAAATGTGTCACCATCTCCCGGTCTACTAGTGAATGGTACTAATTTAGGTCAAAATTCACTTTTCAAAATTTTACAATATTTTTTCGTTTAAGGTCTCCTGAATCCAAAAAACATATTTTGTATACACGATACAGGTCAAACGGATGAACAGATTGAAACTAAATTTTGGGAGGATGTTTGGTTTGTAAATATGAAGAGCCCTATTGTTTTTGGGGAAAATGGGCCCATGCGCAAAAGAAATATATGCTATAACGTAGATTTTTCTCATATAATGATATACTTTTCCATAACGATTTATGTTCTATTGATTTTTTTAAGAAAGTTTTGTAAAAAAAAAAAAATTTTCTAAACTTTATAGTTTCGGAAATATTTTGGAAACAAAAAAAAATCAGCTTTTCTTTTGTTCTGGAGTTTTATTGATCTGTCAAAAATAGTTGACAAGCATGCTTCAATAGGATATTTGAAGTTGGAATGGTCCTGTCACCCAATTGGCTGGATTTTTTCCATGTTTTTTTTACCTTTCCAACCCATTAGTGGAGGATGATTCAAAATTTACTTTTTAAAATTTTACAATATTTTTCGTTCTGAGGTCCCCTGAATCAAAAAACATATTTTTGGAAAAAGCCTGTTTATCTGTTGGTCTGTGAACACAATACAGGTCAAAAGGATAAGCGGATTGAAACCAAATTTTGGGGGGATATTTAATACTGTTTATGTTAATATTAATATTGTTTTTTTATAATGACGGTATGCTTTTTATAACGGTTTAGTATTCTATTTATTTTCCCAAGAAAGCAATACATTTTAGAGTATTATTGAGGTATTACCGAGCTGGGTAGAGTAGTGGTGACAGCATGGGTTCGAATCCCGGCGGGGGCAGATGTGGCTTGGGACTTTTTCCTACTGCCTCTCGCCAAGAAAGGGTAATTCCTGTACCGGCCATCTTGATTGAGGTTTTCCATGGTTTCCCTCAATTAATTCCAGATAAATATCGAGATGGGTCCTTATTCAAGGCCATGGCCGATTACCTATTAAACTCCCAGTTCAAAAATTACCTATCCTATCCTAATTTCCTATAATTCCTTCATTCGTCCATTGCTATTAATTAAATAGAAGTTTTAGAAATATAGAAAATAAAGAGAAGTGGTAAAATGGAAAATAGTAATGGTGCGAATGGCGTCTGTTATGACATAAAAGTCGACAAACGGACGTTAAACGCATTATTATTATTATTATTTATTATTGAGATATTAAGGCAAGGTGGCATGCGACCACGGACAAGAATAATTTCTTGTTTCGTACTTTTCAGAGCACGATTTTTTCCGTATAGTTAGGTTTTAGTTTTTAAACTATATTTTTATTACATCATTGTTTATTTGGTTAGATACTAAATATAATTATCGGATAATAGTACTTTGAATCGGAACTTCCAAAATTAACGGTGTCCTTCACTTCTAATCTTATTTAGTTCCGTTATTAAACTAAAATAAAAATAATGGAAAAACCATGAATTTCGCAGACCGCTCGTCTTCTACTCTAAGAAAATAACTACATATACATATATAAATATATACAGATCAACCCCCTTGAAGCTCTGATTACGTAATAGAGTTTCCAAGAAACGGGGTGGGAAAACTGTTCCTGGAATTCTCCAGCATCGGATTCTGCGTCGCGCGTGTTTTGTTTGTCGGCAACGTCGATATAAAAACTTGAAAGCAATAGAGTCAAAGGAGATTGTATTTCTTAGAAATGTTTTGAGACTGAATGTAGACAAATAAAATAGATTATGATGAAGTGCTTTATGGGGGCGGAAATGGATTCATTTCAATGGCAATTTATATATACTTTACCTACTAGAATTTATTTTTTTAGTGCTTTTAATAGTTTTTAGGGTTGCGTGCCAAAATGATAAAAACGACCTCCGAAACTCTACTGTCTGTCACAGAACCGTAGTTAACAAGTTTTCTTTTTTTTTAATCCTAATCATCGTAAGTACTAAAAAAAATAATTGCGAATGCTTTTTTAATATTTTTGAAAACAATATACTTGTGCCATTTCTCAGTGCGTATGATGTCATGCGGCACAAGTGTCATATTTATTGTAACCAAGGATGTAATAAAATACAGATATTTTTTTATATTTAATGCAAAATTCTTAATTTTAAGATTAAACGAAATTTGTTTTTGTCAACTAATTTATCTAATTTAAAAAAAGAGTAGTGTGCTTAAAACTTTTCCGCTCAACATTTAAAATAAAAAATTCAAGTTTGTGGAGGCGGGAGCCCCTACTTTGTGGGGCTCCTGTTGCCAGGGCTAAACTATATATCATGTTCATCAGAGATGCCTCGATATGAGTATACATGCCCATATTATTTCTCAAAGGTGTTTTTGTCGGTATGAAATGTCTCCCCTAATACTGTATCCAAATTAATGTTTGATACGTCATTTTGGATATTATTTTTCTCTCTAATACAGAACGTAACATTCAGAAAAAACTAATGTCACCAGTGTTGCCAGACGTCCCGATTTTGGCGGGACGTCCCGATTTTTAAATCAAAATTAAATGTCCCGCGCGGGACAGGCTCAGTCCCGCTTTTCGGGGATAACTCGACCGTGCGTAAATAATTATTATTCTCTTATTGTAAGTTGCAATTTGTAACACTCACTCCTGACTATTGTTTGAAACGCCATATTTTTCTAATGAATAAAACTTTTTTGATTTTGATTTCTGTTTTTTTTTTATTCAGAAGACGAATAAGACTCAACTATTTAACGATAGGGTAAATCTGATTTAAAATATCATATTTTTATTAAAATACATTTTCTATGGCTATTTTTGCTATCTATTGTCACGTAAACGTAATTTGAACTCAAATAAAAAGATAAATATTTAAAAACTTCTGATTATATACGTTTTTTTTACTATGTCCCGCTTTCGGTGAAAGAATCCCGCTTTTTTCACTCAAAAAGTTCCAAAATCCCGACTTGGCAAAAAAAAAATCTGGCAACATTGAATGTCTTCATCTGGTAGCAATATGTTTATTTTAACAGTTGTCGGTAAAAGAAGTGGCGCTGAAGTCTCTGAATAGAATAGAATACAATTTATTTCCACCCTATTAAATAATATATTACGTAACTGACTACTAACGGTGCGAACTATTAGTACGGTTTTGCTAGTAATAATGAAAATCTATTTATCGTGTGATTTGCTGGATAAATCTCCATTCATTAAAAAAACAAACAGACATCCTAACTTATGTTATATAACAGTAAATTGTCATGTTTCCCTTTATCTTGTCTATTAAGTAATGCGGTTTGATCGAAAGCCATTTATTATGCATTAATGCTGAACATTTCTGGCCGATGACTCGACCGCCAGTTCACGGTAATTATGTTTTGTTTGTGTTGTGTTTTGTGTGTATTTGCGTCTCTCTTCTTCTTCAACATTATATAGAAAAACCTGTAATATGAAGTACGATTTAGACGCGCATTGAATAGAAAAAAATGTCATTAAACTATTCAATGTGCCTCTCGTTTCCTCCGGATAGCTCAATCTTACAAGCAGTTGGATGCGTGTGTGCATGTAAAATGCACTTACGTTTCGGAAATCTTTAATTTCTATAACAAACCTTATTCCATCTTTGGTGTTAATGCTTCAAAAATTAACTAGATATATGTACCATTTTGTCAATATGATTTATATTTTTACAGTTTATTTGATCTAAATAAACGATTTAAAATCAAATAAAAACGAAAGAATTAGCATAAGTTTTACACTAATTTTTGTTCAGAAAAAAAATAATTTAAAAATGTTTTTGAGCAAGCCAAATTTGTTCGCATTTTTCACATTAGTTTGTAAAGAAAAAAATTCAGAATGTTAATTTGCCTTCCCGTAATTCGAAACCTCGTGACGTGCTATAAAGAAGTATTGTCGGATATCACGTTTTCTTATTAAATTTTTAGGGCAAAAATACACGTTTTTTGAATTTTTTAAGCAGCAAGTCTATGAAGCTTAATGCTTAATCACAGCTAATAAAATTACCACAGTTCGAAATTTCCTGAGAACATAACCTTAACTTTCAAATTTCTACGTCTCCAGACTTTTAAGTGCACAATAGTATATTGCAACACAAGGACGTTTAATTTTCTGCCCGTGTGGTGTATACTATTTTTCTTTATACCCAGTCGAAAGTGCGTTTCTTATCAAAATTTTTAATTATTCGTCCTTCTTTTTCTTTGATTAATTTTTACTTAATAACACTATTTAGCTTTTATTCAGCATTATACAAAAAAACTATAATAACTTTCAAGTGAGCAATTTTGAGGTTATACGCAATAACAGCTGTTAGCTACTACTGGCTGGCGGCTATCTCACGAGACAACTCTTTCGTTCCGCTGTTACTTTCTTTCGGCCCGCTGTTATAGATGGCGTGCGAGTAATTCCAGCAGATCATAAATGTTAGACTTTCTGCCTGATAATTGAAGCCCGAAGTAAGTACTTTCAATCGGGTATAAAGAAAATTAAATTTACATTTTAATCTTCAATTACTCGTTTCTGAGTAGGGAAAAATCATGGAAAAGCCTATGTCGTTTCATCTTCTCTATATCTAACTTCTTGTCTTTACTCTTCATTCTCATTTAAACACTCTCCAGTAGGCGACGAAGTTTAAATCCTCCTGTATTGAAAGCGCGACTTAAATAAAAGTACACGCACAATGCGTCTACCGAGTTGAAGACAAGAAGGAATGACCGCCAGGCACCTGTCTCAGCGTGTGGATGATTCACCATACCCTCTGAGCACACCGCTTCACCCTCCGGCATCCATGCAGGTTTCTTGTTCCCATATTTTACCTGTTAGACGAAGAGCTAACCGTCAGATTTCCTCTTTATCGCAGACTGTGTGAGCATTGGGACGGATAAATAGGGAACCGCAATTATTAACTTCCCAGCCCATACGGAAGTTATTGTAATCGATCTGATAATGAAAATCGTAGTTTTCAACATACATAAATAAATAAATACATACATAAATAAAAGTGACGTCGTCAGACAGCCAAGCGTCACTAAAGGCTATTTCTAGCTCAAAAGTGGCATCGAAGCTGGTATGGGAATGCATAAAAGAACTAGAGGTTCCGGCAGAACACAATAGATTCACTTTATTGTGGGTGCCGGGACACTCAGGAATCAAAGGAAATGAAGAAGCTGATGAGTTGGCGAGAAAAGGATCGTCAACTCCATATATTGGCCCAGAACCTGCCCTGGGAGTGTCTAAAAGCACAGTACGGGGTCAAATAAGGGAATGGGTCATAAATCAGCATAAAACACACTGGAATCAAACTTCCGGACATCAAGAAAAAGGACTGAAGAACTACTATAACTTAGTAGGAACAATCTTCGACTAGTGGTGGGTCTCCTAACAGGACATTGTGCCCTGAAAGGACATCTCCAAAAGATCGGACTGTTTAACGGGGACTTAAGGTGCAGACAGTGCAATAAGAAAAAGGAAACAGCATACCATATTCTGTGCGAATGCGTGGCTCTGGATCGCAGAAGACAGATAATCTATGGACAATCAGCAATGGGTCCAGAAGACTATATCAACCATCCAGTCCACGGACGGTGCAAGTTAGTACAAGGAACGAGGATACTGGACAGGGTGATATAAAGAAATTGGGAGATAGCACAATAAGCCCTAGAGGCTGCAGTGCTCTCGGCAATAGACCGGCTCCAATGACAAAAAAAAAGTGACGTCGTCAAAATTTTGGCCTCAATGATTATTTTCATATCATAATGAGATGCCAGAGTTTAGCCTGCCGCTACGTCTTAACAGCCCTAATTTATTCAGTTTCAAACAGAATGAAAATAATACTAATTGTGGTCCCAATGCTTACACTTTGTATGTGTATTAAGAAATCCGACGGTTAGCTCTGAGATTATAATTTGTGTCTACAATATAAACACTACACTACTCCACTTTTACTACACACACTACGTTTACAGGTACTTGATTTTTACTATTTTACATTTTCATCTCATCGTCTGTCTCTGTTTATGTAATAGTATATGTCGGTAAAGAGAAGAGATGGCTATAATACGATCTATTCTACGGGTCCATCCAAATATTCCTAATTCATATTTTCAATTTGTTGTTATTTTTAACAACAAATTGGCCTTTCCCAGCCATCCGTCTTCCTGACCTCGTGTTAGTTTTATCCGCCGAGTTGGGTCCGAGGCACTTCCGTTGTCCTGTTTCCTATACCCCGGTGGTCCATTCTTCTTGTGTCCACATTTTTTATATGTGTATGCGAGGTTTTATTTTATTTTATGGTTTTTAGATAGTGGCTGAATATACAAATAGTATAAAAGCCAAAAAGTTTATAAAAAAAACAACGAATTGAATATACAATTGATTTTTCACGAGTTTTTAAATTTGTATATGAATGATAACTGGAGGGGTTTTGAAGTCCCGACAGTAACTCCAATTTTGTTTACATATAATCATCTTACTGCCCTCTTCCTTGTATTTTTACTAGGTTAACCCTCTTTGGTCCGCTGCTGATTTTTTTTAAGTTGTATGTAGTTTGAAGTATCTAAGTAAATTTGTATTCATTATTGCATTGGTAGGTGTTTGTAAAAAAATTCCTGACTAAAACGCAATTTTTTCCAGATTTTTTCATTCTCGTAAGGTAGTGATTAGTTCTTCGTTCTTACCGTACTTATTTTGATATTTTTCCTCGGCTTTCAATAGTATTCCTTAATTTCCTCGACCTATAAAAATGCCTTTTTTTCTAATTCTGTGGAAATATGTCTGTACATTAAAATTCTTGTCTATTTTTAAACAGGAAATTCTTTTCCAAGCCCACACAAAATCGCCTAGACATTTTCATCAGCATAATTTGGCAATATTTTTATGCCAAACGAGCATATTTAGGTCAGGACCATTAAATACTTTTCTTGTTTGTCTCTGACGTCAAATACTGCTTAAATGAAACGACACCGCATCACCGTTTGACTTTTAAGTTTGCCTCCCTTTCAGTAAGCTGAAATTCTCAGAAACGGTGTCGCATCGCGCGAAACCGATCGATACTGAATCGTTCAGTCGTTTGTTCGATTCGGGAATCCAGTGGCGGAAACGACACAGGGCTCCGTACTTTTCAAGCGATTCAAGATATATTATGTTGTAGATTATAGACATTCGACAAAGTGATTCAGCGTTTTTTGTTTTATTTTGAAGTGAAAACTTCATTAGCATCGTTGCGATTTGAAACTCGATGAAACGAAAAAGCGACACTAAAAAGAGACAAACATATACATCCATAGGATTTAGCCTGCGAGAGAATGAGACAGAATACAGATATACAATGTTTCCTATAGCCCCCCACTCTTGTTTACCAAGCGTTGTACATATTACGTGCATTCGTCTCATTCTCTCGCAGTTTAGTTTTCTGAAGGTTTCACTTCTGTCGTGTGTGAACTGCACACGTTTTTTCCTTTCGTTTTAAAATCATCTGCCCTAATGCAATCAAAAATCGGCGGTTTTGACTTCAGCTGTTGAGCGTTTACAATCCACAATCTTTCTAGACGTCAATTCGACGCAATTATTTTCTCTATTCTAAATTCTAATAGTTGAATATAAGTTTAAAAAATTGTTAATTTTATTTTATTCTGAGCCGCCCGGATAATTCGACTGCTCCGGGGTTCTTCCTCATCCATTCCTAAGCACTGGCAAAAGTTTCATCCAAATTGGTTCAGGAATTCCTGAGATAATCGTAGGCATGCATAATTCACACACATAAATTCTTTGAAATCGGTTAAAATATAATCAAGTTTTTTATTTACATTATAAAGTAAGTCTGTGTTCTTGATTTGAGTTTGACATCTACAAGGCATTAAAAATTTAAGAAACATAGTTGTCATGCATGGGAGGGGTGTGGTTTACATTGTTTTACCGCTCCATTAAGCAAACTTTAATTATGAATAACTCCATAGACTAAAAAAAAGATGGATGCGGGCCGCCACGTGTGTTGAAACTTCAAGTTTCTTTACCGAAGCTTTGCTACGTCAGCGGACGTAACGAAAATGGAAACATGTTCGTTTTACTTCACTATCTAAGTAGTGGGGAGATAGATTTCCCCTCATCCCCTACCTCTCCTTGACGCAATTAGTGGAAAGTGTTTCACTTTTCGTTACGTTTCCGTACACTAACTTACACTATCGTGACATCACAAGTACCTGTCAATCACGCGACGTTTAATCTTCAGTTTAATTAATATCTTTAATTTTATGAAATATCCGAGAGATATCGCAATTTCGTAAAAAATGTAAGAAAGACATATTTTAACTTTTCGCGTGATCCATCACATATTTTTCTGTTCTCCTAGCGTTAAGTATTTGAACGAGAATCGCTCCGTACGCCGCTCACGTTTGGGGTGGTATGAATCATTCACGTCACAAGCTCCGATCATCCGATGTGCGCAACGCCATTCTGACCCCGCCAAAAACTTTCCCTCTAAAAACATCAGAGCCGGTCTAATGTTTCCATGTCATCCATAAATCTAAATAAAATAAATTCGACCTGGCGTATTTTACGTTTTTATTCAGCTGTAATAAATACATAAAATTTCTTCATTTTATAAAAAACGCATAGTTTAGAACTTACATTGAGAATACCAAAAAAAGTGCGAAAATTTCGCGGTTTTTCGAGCGCTGCAAAGTTAGTACAGGTCTTTCAAAGCTGCAAACTTGGATATTCGCCACTGGTAGATGCCCTAACAACTTATTAAAAATCAGAACTAGCTGTTTAATTGCGATTTTAATGGGCTATTAGGCTAGTATAGCAGAAAGGTGCATTTTAAAAGTGTTACCTGTAAAAAGGGATAGAATGTTTGACGTGAAACTTTAGCGCAATGGCGTAGTTACGTAGGCAAGGGTCCCAGTGCAAAAATGAAATCGGGGCCTTATCTAAATTGGTTAAGATTTATCGACACAACACCGAACAGACGAAGTCCTATGTTCAACACTAAATGAAAAGTATTAATAATGGAGTTTTGGAGTCGGCATTTTTTTCGGAATATTTTTTTAAATTTCGTTATCATTAATAGTTTTCGAGGTATTTGCAAAAAAATAAACCCCCATTTTTTGGGATTCTTTAACTGTTAATAACTTTTGCGATTGTTTATGTGGGGGTTTGAAACTTTTGCACATTTTCTAGAGGTTATGACACGTATCTTTATTCGAAATGGCAAAAATTAACACGTTTTTATTTAACACTGTAATTTTGGTAGAGAAAAAATAAATAAGCAGAACTGTATGGTATTTTACAATTTTTTGTATTTTTTTAATGATTTATATAATAATAATAATAAACGCATCAATATCAATAAAAGCAAACAAATTATGGTACAGCAACATAACAAACAGCATCCAGATATAGAGTTTTGACTGTAACATAACATCAACAATTTACACTAAACTTTAAAGCAATTCATAATAATAAAAAATGGCGCTGATTTTATAACCTCAAAAATTAACATATATTATCTGTAAAATAAACCGTTTAATAAATATCACATTTAGGAAAAACAAAACAATAACTGCTATTCAAAATAACCTCAAAATACTAGTTTTTTAATTGTTAGGCCACATAAATAATCAAAAATAGATTTGATTTTTGTCGATATTTAATGTTATATTAAAATCAAAACTCTCATATTATTTTAAAACAAACAAAAACCCAAGTATATCAAATAAATACAGAATAATATTTAAATCTTGAAAAAAAAAAGAAACTAATAATTAAAAATTACCCCTAAGTAGTTCTCACTGTAGCAATCATTTACAAATATTCAAAAATAATAAAATATATATTAAAGGGGTGAATAGTATATATATTATAAATATATATAATATATAATGTATTAATTCTTTATCAATGCACAAAAAAAAGCTGTTATTAACCGTCACAATGGCAATTTCTTATGCATAGTTAAAAAATAGTTTTTATATATATTTATTACCAAACATTTTTTTTATTTTCTGCTATCTTCAGCGCATATTTAAATGTATTAATTTTCAACGCTATATCATTCACTCAAATGCACACATATTTTAATAATTTAAAAATCATTTAGTAACTGCTCAACGAATGATTTTCAGAAACGTGATATCGTAATTTTCTTAGTTCATAAAAAAAACTGTAACCTTTCAGTCTCAACACAAAATAATCTTTTTTTTGAGGAAGATTTTGGTCCACTATTTTTTCTTAATATTGTCAACAATTCAATTTTTTTTTAGAATTCTCTACATTGAAAAAGAGAGAAAAAAGTAAAGAAAGTGGACAAGAAGAGTATCTGACAGTTATGGGAATGGTAAAGTTATTTATTCCAAAATTGATTACATTTAAAAAATAAAATTTGACATTTCCGAAAACCATTCATTTATTACCTAAGAAAATAATGTTTTCCCTATATAATACAATAGTTTCTTTAGTTAGTCCCACTTTAAAGCGCCCCATATCGTGTTTTTCCAATCAAAAAGTGCAATTAAAAAAAAAAACTCCATTCCACATTAAAATAACACTGCAAACATTCTAAAATCCACAGACATACGCAAATATCTTAAGAATAAATAAGTTTTTAAAACCGCGAGGAAATGCAGTCAGAAAGAAGTACGCGCGGACATGTGCGGTTAAAATGCACATACCAATTTTTCATGCACACAAAACCATTGACGAGTGCGTGGTTTAGAACGACGTACCTGTCTTAAGGTAGTTGTCGTGGTACAATATTATCAAAAAGTTATAGATTATACGCGCCACAAAAGTATACTAGCTTGTAGCTAAGTGATTCATAATTTGTACGCAAGACTGTACCCGTGGAAACGTAACCCATACAGTATTCATATGCATGTATACTTTTCTATAAATTGTTGAACTTTAAACCGTTATTTATAAATAATTAGACAGTCAAAAATTTTTCTTATTTTTTTAAACTCATAACAAATGCATTGAAAGACTGTCAGTTTTTGGAAAGTTTCTGACAGTTAGTTCTTTTTTTATAAATAAGAAACTGGCTCAGAACTACAGAGATCGTATACAATCAATGTTAATTATCCAATTTTTCATTGAATTTATCTCGGATTATATACGGTCGATCGACTTCAAATTTTCAGGGTAATTGTATTATCATGTCCTTAATAAGTATACAGAAATTAAGAATTTTCTGACGGTGTGCCTTAACCACGACAACTACCTTAAAACAATGCACGCGCGTACATGTGCAAAAGAGATGCACACACCAATTTTTCACAAACACTCGAAAGTAAAACGCACGAAGTATAGATGTTTGAGGAACCTGATAGTTCATTTTTAGGACACGTATGGCGCTTATGTTCGGCAGTACCTAAAGTGACTAGAATAAGAGTGTGGCTAAATGCATCCGATCGCCGCCATATTGAGCCGCAAGTGGTAGACACTGCGTATGTAACGCCTGCGCGGTCACTCTATACAGACGCAGCCGACGGCTGTACACTGCACATAAAATGGCTCAATATGGCGCAGCCAATCCGTGCCTCGTTCAGGTCACGTGACCTGTTGGCCACACTCTTACTATAGTCAGTCTAAAAGCCAATTCAGACTAGCCGTTCTCGGTTACGATTCACCGGTCCGGTTCGGTTTTCGATTAATCTAAGCTGCTCACACTATCCCGATTCGGTTCTACGATTATTCTCGGTGCGCATGCGCAATTTCGAAATATGATTTGACGTTTCTGTGTAGTTAAACGTCAACAAAAACAAGTGGCTAGTCACGTGACTCCAGCAAGCGTTCTCATTGTCTACGGTTGCGAACGGTCCGGTTGAAATTAGAGCTGAACCTAAACGCTCGAACCGCGTAGAAGCCAAAAATCAAGTATATTAAAAAAAAAAAAAAAAAACGCTCAAACCGAACCGCAATCGGGAACGACTACGGCCTGATTGGTCGAGCTCCCAACCGGACCGGTGAATCGTAACCGAGAACGGCTAGTCTGAATTGGCTTTTACGGTGCCGTTTACTCAATGATGATTGATGGATCGAGTACTCCGTGTACAGTAGCGCACTCTACGTGTCCACTAAATTGAAACCACTTTTTTTTAACATTATATTTGAATTCCTCATAATTATACTACGTGGTTAAACGCGCGTTTTCGAATGATCAGCGCCTGTGGCTGACTTAAAGACTTATTTTTAAATCTTCATTGGATCAAACTTTTTTTTTGGAAAATTGAATGGAACGCTCTAAATTGGTCAAACTAAGAAATCCTTAAAAGTCTCATTTTACATCGGACAATAATCAGTTTTTATTATTGTTATAATATAAAGTTGCTATACAGACAAAATATTCCAGAGGCACAAAATTTCATTGAAAATATTATATATTCATATCTCTAATTAATAAGCGATGTTCAACTATTATTTCTTTTTTTTATATTGTAAATAGGGCTTCAGAATGGCCGAGCGATACCATTGCTTATAGGGCGTTTCCTTGACTTCTCAATTACAAGCCCCCAGTTCCCAGGTTCCAATCCGAGAACTGAGTAAAAAGTATCATTTGGATTTTCAATTTATTATTTAAAAAAAAAAAAACAATAAACTGAAAATTATGTAGTATTGGTACTAGGCTCGAATAACCCTCGCTGTCGGTGGTAATAAAATATAATGATCATCGTCAAGAATGTTTTAATACAAGTTTTATAAATATAACTGTATTTACGTTATCGATCATCAATTGTTATATTAAAAAAAACAAAAACAAAACAATGATTTCAGTAACTGGATTTCATTTGTTTATGTATTTTGTATAATTTTAACAGAAGACAGAAAATTCAAGTAAAACGAAACGTGTTCAAACATTCAAAGAAAAATGCATTGAATCGCTGATAATTCATTGCCTTTTTTATATTTATTATATTTTATAATTTGTATAAATTTTATTGACAACCAAACATCAGTACTTTTTTATTATATTTAATTTTTGGATACGCCAACGCCTTATTAAATACCCTAAAATTCACACAATAATTTATAAGATTAATTAAAAAACTTCCGACACAAAAAAGAGCTGATGACCTTGAAACAACTGAACCGATTTTGATAAAAGATGTCTAAGGACCACCGCTAGAAAACCTGCTTTCAAAAAAAAAAAAAAAACCGCATGCAAATCGGTTCACCCGTTTAAGAGTTACGGTGCTACAGACAGACACACATAGCGATCAAACGTATAACACCCCTCTTTTTGCGTCGGGGGTTAAAAAATGAATTAAAACAAGTACCTAGATAACGATCTCATTAAACCGGACGCGTAAGAAACAAATCGTTGCAAACCTTCAAACGCTCGAGACGGTACAACATTGGCCGTTTCAGGATAGAATCCTAGGTTAACCGAGTACCGGGGTTATTGGGAAGGAATAAAATGTGTAATAGAGAGTTATTCTACTGGTTATTTATTTATTCTTGTGTTTATACTACACAATATATAAGCAATACAGTTTTGTAAAGCATATCCGTCCCATGCAAAAAAAAAACTGTGCCGCTTATTAGTGTATTTGCCATATGGCAACATACACTATTGGCGTTGGTCGGATGGCGGGACCTAGGGGTCGGACCAAAATTTCTCGACGTTTCATAACCTTCTAAACACTTTGGCACCATTTTTAAAAATGTTTATATATATATGTATATATATATATATTTATATATATATATATATATATATATATATATATATATATATATATATATATATATATATATATATATATGTGTGTGTGTGTGCGCTATAACTTTCGAAAGAGTTAATTGATTTTTACGAAATTTGGCCCACGTGTTAAAATCCATCACCGCAAGAAGCCTATTTAAAATGGGCGTAATCGGGGCATTTTAAGGGTAGTTTTTAGGGGTTGAAAAAAGTTTTTGGGCCCCAAAATACCGAAAAAATTCTCAGAATCGTTTCAAAATTGACATTTAACCCTTTAGTAGTAATTAAAAAGTGTCCCTAAAATTTTAATAAAATCGTCCCGACAGGACCGGACTTACAAATTTTTTGAAAACACTAATTTGCAGATAGTGAGTTATTTATTGAAGGGTGTCTTTAATTCGGTGTAGACGTTAGATTGATAATAATATTACAATTGAGAAAAAAATGTTATTTTAAGGGGTGTATTAAGGGGTTAAATTTTTTATTTTGCCCAAAAACAAACTTAATTTCACATAATAAAAGTATAAAACCACACTGCCCTATACAAACAAATACACTATATTGTCGGCAGGGTTTTGGCACTGCGACCCGGGTTTTTTTATATCGCGAAGTGTATGAATCACTGACATTGTTTCAAATCATAACTAGATTAGTAAATAAATCAATTATGTAATTTTTCAGTTATCAAAAAGAGACCAGGAATGCAAACAGAGGCGTACTGAAAATTATAGGCCGAATTTGTCGTATTATTAGAGATCAGGTATCTAAACAAAAGAACGGGCCGACCTTTTGTTTACACAAGTCTTTTTACGACCTAGTTTTGTAAAAATATACAAAATACAAGACAATTGTCCACGCGTATATAACAATTTTATTTTTAAATATAAACAATTGATGCGCAGGTTTTTGACAAATTAAAACTCTTAGAAATATTTACTTGATGTATATTTAATATTTACATTGCCAAAATTTCCCGCCTTTTACCTATAATAAAAAACAGTTGTCAACATCATTAAAATTATTAGACATTCCATTGATTTCAAACATGCAGTTCTCTCTAGTTTAAAAATTTTAAAAACAAAACGAATCGACTTTCTAAAAAAAATGACAATCAACGCTGAGTTATAGATACTGATAAAATAATAGACTATCATTTATTTGAGTTTCAATTTCAAAGAAAAGTATTGTTTTATCATATTCAAAATACGCTTATTTTATTATCTATCTATTGATATACAGTTTATTTTTAAAAATGATCACATTTGAAATGTTTTAACTCTTGACAAAGATTCAATGATTCCCGGAAGCTAGGAGTCTCGCGGCAACTAACAAATGTGCATAACTCGACATAAGTATTTATTAATTTCAAACAGGCACACCAAGGTGCATTCGAACAACAAAATCAATTTTTAGAGCGTTTACAAGTATCAATAATTCAGCTTAAAATATTCTGTCCAGTGGCGTCTCATAGTAAAAAGCAGGCAACAATGCATATATGTAAAAATCGTTGTGTATGTATGTTCCCTATGGACTCTAAAACGGCTTGATCCATTTTGATAAAATTTTCATGCAATCTTCAGATTAGCCCAGCGGGTGATCCTGTGAAGTTTGGTAGTCATCGGATCAACAGAATTTGTTTTTTTTTTGGCAATTTGGATTTTTCATCGATTTTTGAACATTCACCCGTGTGAAACCCGTCATATCTAATAATAATAAAACGCAGGGCAAAAGTTATATCTACATATTAAATTTGCACCCGGGCGAAGCCGGATCGGACTGCTATATAATAATCATAGCTGGGCACCGTTAATCAAATACTTAACTTCGTTAATCGTTAATCCGTTACTAAAAAAGTTAACTTCGTTAATCGTTAAGCCGTTAATCTTGCAGGTTAACGATTAACAAATCGTAAATCGTTAACTCGCGATAGAAATTCTATTTTATATTTAATGTTAATACGGGCTATGGAAGTTTAGGCAGGTCATGAAATATTAGTAAAAGAAGGGTGTATCATTAGAGTTTTTAATAATAAATGTTCAACTCAAAATACAGCTGGTCTGACATAAGGTGCATATTCCCCTTCATAAACAACAATATATTGAAGTTTTCGTCGGAAAGTGAGGCTCTTGTAGGTACTTAATTAACGATTGAACGGACTTATGGCAAGTTAACGGAAGTTAATGTGTCCGTTAACATTTTTTAAAGTTAACTGAACAGTTAAATCGTTAAGCACTTTGTTAACTTCGTTAATTAACGATTAACGGATTAACGAGTTAATGCCCACCTATGATAATAATATAATGAAACCTCTTATAATGGACACACATTTTTTGATTTTCTTACGTCATTTTTTTAACCGCATTATGAACTTTTACGGTTACGTTACGCGTTACACCACGTCGTAACGGATTATAAAGTTTCACTTCAAACGAACCCACTATTTTTTCCAAATATATTTTTTATTTGTGATATTTTTTTGTTGGGTCATAGATTTTCTCTTAAAAATACAAAATTTGCTTTTAGCGATGAGTCACCACTGATCAGTCGGTTTAAAAAAAAATCAGTTCACTTAATTCGTCGCTATGATCACAAAGTGAGGTTGTATTTCAAAATTCTCGCACATACCACCCTGAGCTACCGTTTATGGTCCCCTATTACTTCAATATTCCACACCTTTTCATTTCTGGCATATTGGAAAATTTTAAACGCTCAAAATTATTTAAAACTGAGTAACATCACTTCGTGATTTTTTTGAGTTCTTCGAGAAACAGTTGTAACATTTGGTGACGATTTTCTATTGATTCAACCAGTTCGCCAGAACGGAAAATTGTATTGCGTTACAAAATTAGCTTGAGTAGACGCTAAACACCTAACCAGTCGAGCGTCTATAATTTACTTAACTTAGAGTGACTACAGTAAGAGTGTGGTCAATGCATCCGATCGCCGCCATATTGAACCGCGGGTGGTGGACACTGCGTATGTAGCGCCTGCGCGATCACTCTATACAGAAACAATCGACAGCTGTACACTGCGTATAAAATAGCTCAATATGGCCGGGTCACGTGTTAACCTAAAATTTTTAATATTAGGTGTTTTCGGTATATTAGTGTAGAGTAGATAACTCAGTGAAATGTACACTGAAAAGTGTATTTTAATTATCAAAAGTGTCAATTTGTTTCAGCAATTGTCAAATTCAGACTTCAATCACGTGATCTACACTACATCATGTTCAAGAGTGGGGACTACAGCTTATGTTTACACTTTTAGTTCGACACTAAAATACCAAACAGGTTAGTGTAGCTTACACTTTTGTACGCAATAGTGTCAAAAGTGTTAACACTTTTTCAACTCGAGCACGATACCAAACACACCTATTGTTTCGTAAAGCAGGTAAACAAATGACTACGAAAAAAACAAAGGTGACTTTTCACTCAATTTCAGCGATAAATAGTCGCATAGCAAACAAAAAAATACCTAATTGAAGCTTGAATACCAGGCGCAATGACCAGGCGTTTATAAAGCTAGGAAAAACTTTTTTCGAACCTGAAGGCAGTTTTAAAACAACAAAAAAATTTGTAAAAACTTTCAAATCTCGAAATTTCAAACTGGAAAATGCGTTTTTTTGCTTCTCAGTACGATCTTTAATTCACGAAGTAACACTGTTTTAAAAATTAGTAAAAACATTCCGAAATTTTTTTGTTCTCTTCTTAATTTGTTGAGGTCACGTGACCTGTTGGCCACACTCTGTTATAGACACTCTACCCCTGCGTTAAAGAAACGAAGAACTCATAGTACAGTTCAGAAGCTTGGTCCACTTAACATTCGATTTAAACGGATTTTGATGTATTTGGGCTCATTTGATGGAGCTAACGATTAATATGATAGCTCCCAATTTTTATCGTTAGCTTCGTAATGGTTTTTTATAAATAATAAAAAACTAACGCGTCCGGACGCTGGATTTCCGAGCTCGTTTCTAACGTCCAGAAGCCGTTTAAAAGAAAAGTACTTTTAAACGTCTTCTGGGCGTTAGAAAAGAGCTCCGAAATCCAGCATACAGACGCATTAGTTTTTTATTGTTTATTAAAAAACTATTCCGGAGCTAACGATAAAAATTTGAATCTATCATCTTGATCGTTAGGTTCATCGAATGAGCCTAAATACATCAAAATCCGTTAAAATCGGATGCTAAGTTCAGACGCACTAATGTGCTTCTCTGCTGTGCTTATAGCGACGAATTTGCGAAAAACAATACAAAAAAATACTTTTAAAAATCAATCCAAACTTCAAACTGCATATTTCCTTAATAGTATTTACATGTTTTAAATATTTTACATATTTTACAACAGTTACGACAATATTTTTAAAACATCAAACATTAAAAAAAATAATCAATGATGACGATATTATTTTCAAAATGATGGTCAGCTTATGTACACTCTTAGATTGAAAAACCCGCAGAGAGATTTTTTTATATAAAAACTAAAAAAATAAATTCACAAAATTTAATTTTTTTTTAAACAATACAACGTTTTCAATTTCGCTTATACAATTAGCTTGGAATTATAAAAGGATTTCTACCACAGTATTCGATTTATAAATATTACAAATATTGACCAACTTTTTGTTATTATAGATATGTTTAATATAACAGTATTTGTTTTCAAACTAAAATCACATTTTTTATAAACAAAGTTGGAACTACGATTAAATAATAAATTGTATACCTAACGCCGTAAAAGTCTGTGTTATAACGAGTACTGACATTATGTTTAAAACGAGCAAGTTTTAGAAGTCGTAATACCATTACGCACAAAGCTAAAGGTCACACCAACAATATGTCTTTTGGCTACCTCGCCCCTTACCGCTAGGTCTCAGCACAAACAAAATTCAGAGCGTTCCGACAGCCTTAATGAGTTTTGGATTCCGTGCTTACTTGCATGACAACTAATATTATTTTATCCATTTAGTTATTCATTTGTTCCAACATTGAATACAAAAATTATGCAATCAACAAAATACAATTGTAAATACAGATTTTTTTATAAAGTATAACTTGTTTTAATGTGACCGACTGTAAAATGGAAGAAAACATTGGAAGTTAACATGAAAATCTCATTTATGCAAAGAATCTGTTTTTTTCCAATCAATTCAAGCTGCCTCAGCTACCACAAAACCAAAATTCACATTTGAAGTTAAAAATTCCTAAATCTGTTTAAAAAAAGTAAAATCGAGAATATTTTAATATTTTCAATTTTAATACACGACAAAAAAAAAATCAAAATTTACGAGCTACGATTCTTCGGAAGTCTGCGAGTAGTGACTCTTGACTCCAAGTATTTTTTTGAGTTTTTTGGTTGAGTAGATTTTTTTCAATATCAACATTTTTTTTCCATGCACTTATTCGACTTGAATTGAGAAGAAAAATCGAATATTTACTAAATACTTGACGCGACTCGAAACTATACAATAAATTATAGACGCTAACAAGTCATTAGTGTCTACTAAATAACGAGTTTTCATTTTGAGTCGAGTCTAATATTTATAAAAATATTTGAGTATTTTTTCTACCTGATATAATGACCGAGTATTATCGATACTCAACTGCTACTCAAATTTAAATCGAACCCTGAGCGATAAATTTTCAACTGTTTATAAACTCACACTTTTTTTTAATTTTTCTACGAATCATTTTTTTTAATTTGAGTAGAGTTTAGTATCTGATAAGTACTCAACTGTTACATATTTACTGCTCGATAATTCCTTTTTTTTCTGAGTTATTTTCCTACTTGATCGATACTCGAATTTTTCAAGTACTTGCACACCCTAATAATGCTTAATTTTAGTTCAAATTATTGGATCACACTTCTTTCATCAATTGTGATATATTTCTATATACATTTCAATTTAGAGCTACACTACAATATTACATCGTATATCTTTTGTATTAATAATACAAATTAGTTCATTTTTATATCGCAGTGAATCGAAGAGAAAAAGGCAGCATCCAAAAAACTGCTAATACGGCAGTTTTTAATCACGGCCAACTCATAGCCATGTCTTTCCTTATGCATAAATGAATTTGACAGCACGATCACAAAATCGAAACTTATTTTTGTCACTGATTATTGCAAGCAATGCAACAAATGAAATTTTAATACTTCGGTCACTAGAGCATTTTATCTTCAGTAGAGAAAATAAATCCACCGATTTCAATCACATTTATAAAACTAATAACAAAAATGTATTTAGAGAGTAAATACTTACCCTTGATGTACGTCTTTCATACAATTTAACCGTAAATTGTTTTGCGATTTTGAACGAAAAAAAAAGCTAAACGAGTAAAGAATAACACACCTGTTCAGTCATTACGTCACTTTTCGGAAATCACGCGATGATAATCAAAGCCAAACAAAACAATTTGGATTTCACATCTTTACAACAATACACTAAAAGTGTTCTACACGTTACACTAGTGTAGTGCACTGATCCGCACTTTCCAAACACTACATTGGTATCGCGAACAAAGTTACGTGAAACTTGCATTTGTTTTTTAAACACTTGACAGACTGCAAAACAATTCATTTTTGTACAACATTCAGCGCCGGCCCTGGGTTAGAGCGAGAGGAGCGGTCGCTCAAGGCGCCCGGTGGCAAGGGGCACCAAGAAGCCAAATGCGAAAAACAATTTCCTGCGCAAAATAAAATGTTGATGGAGCCTTTTGAGATGCGCGGGGGCAGTGTGGCCAGATCTGATTTTTAGAAATCCGGTAGGAACTCTCTTAATGTTAAAGAAGCAGAAGTATAATAATTAAAACTATTTAATTTAATTTAAATTCAACTTAGTGTTGATGTCTGCAATAAAAGTTTTTTTTTGTAAATGTGGGATTTGTTATTTATTTAACATAAAACCGAAGTACAATTTCCGTCGAGAAAGACAATCTCGCGCTACCCTGATCAAGGCTAGGGCCGGCGCTGACCACATTCAATATTTATTAACTTGTTTATGGTAAACAAATGTAATTATAAAAGTTACTATTTAGTTTAAAGTTAGACAAATTGTCAAGAGATGGCAGGAGCGGTTTGATAAAAAAAAAAACACCGAGACCATTTGAGGTTAAATAACACTGTTTGGCTCTTGTTAATATCGCAGTTTCTTTGTTTCGTGACGTCACACTAAACTCCCGTGTCATTGCAAGCAAATTGTATATGAAACATTTAAAACTGCAACTTGTATACTGAACTATAATAAAAATTTATTTTAAAAAATAAAGAAAAACATCCCATTAAACATACAAAATTAAAATGTCAAACAAAAGCAAAACAATTTTACTTATGCAATCGACTAACACTTTCAAGGTTAAGAATTTACACCTCATTGTGTAATTAACCCTTTTATCACTATAAGAACAAGACTCAGTTTCGTTAATATTTGTCATATTATTTCGTAATTATTTCATCGGGCGGACAAATAAAATTTTGCATCTTAAAACGTAAATCACACGAACAAGTGTCATCGATGCAAAAAATAAATAAATTATAAAAATAGTTGCGTTGCTCTAACGTCCGCCATTTTGTCGTTCTAGTTTTGGAACAGTTACAAAGCAATGGATAGATTTAGCGATTCTAGCGTTTGATGAACTGACCGAAGCACTGAATTAAAAATGGCGTCGTTACGCTGCAAATTTTATAACCTCAAATCCAACTAACATGATTGCACTACTTTTTCAGCACTTCGAGTAATTTAATAACGCTGAATCTATCCACCATACACTCTGTGCCTAGTTCTGTTCCAAAACTGAAATTCGAAGTTATCGAACCCTCAACAATATGTTTTAAACAAACGAATCTGGATAAAACAACCATTTTATCAGCGACAAACAAATTTTAACATTCGAGATCTCAGAATACAAATATTATTGATCTTATGTATAAAAGGGTTACTTTTAAAAAACAATCGCAGTCTTAATAATATATTATTTGCCAAAACAAATTTCCGTTTGTAAATTAAATAAATATACAATTAATTTCCATAAAAAAGTGAAATAAACTGTTTATTAATATTATATTCACTAAGAAAATATAAGTCAGCTCACAAGGGAAATCTTAAACACACAAAAATGTCATACAAAAACGCTAGACACTGCAAGTTGCGATGGGAAGGTACCAAAATAATAGAAGTGAATCATCATTACAGTACGGTTTGCTTAACGGCAAAGCAATGAAACAAAGTAAAATATACCCGTCCCACGCATAAAAATTATGCCGCTTATATTACATTGTGAAGTATAAATGTATAGTATACAGCATGCGACGATCTATCAACTGTTTCAATATGGAGGCATATGAAAATTTCAAAAATACAATATCGGCGAAACAATGTTCAAATATTAAATAAAAATTATTACGTGTTTAAGATTTCCGATTGAGAAACGTGACTTCAATGTCTATTTTTTTTAAAAAGTGCAAATTATGTTCAGAAAGGCTTCTGCAAAATTTTAAAACTTCTATTTCTTTAAATACTTAAAGGAAAAAAATTAAAGATGATAAAATTCTCACTTAAAATGGACAACACTTTTGTGCGAAATAATAGGATTAATAGTTTTTAAAAGGCTGGTAAATTTATCTTAGGTCTTTTCAAAGGTTAGGCAGATAACAAAAAATAAAAAAATAATAATAATAAAAAAAAAACAACGCTATCATCACAGCACAAAGTATAAATTGTCTCCCGACAAATAATAATAACATAACCTCTGATTTACTCCAAATGCGTTTTTAAACCTAGACAGCTGTTTGCTAGTCGCCATTTTTCGATTACATATTATTGATTAGTTCAATTCCTATGTGGTTTTGTGATTTTTTTTCGCCTGCCTGTAAAATGGCGATTTGCTTCAACTTACAAACGACACGCCATTTTAGAAACTGAAGCAAGTCGCCATTTGCAAATTAGCCAATTCTGTTAATAGATACAGACGTTATGCTATGTAGCGTTCAATTGTACAAAAAAATAAAACAACGTATAAAAATTAGTTCTCTCTATGTTTTTGTGTGTAGTGTATATTACAAAATGGCAGTTTAGGCAGTCAGCTGTCTAGTTAGGGAAACAGTCGAACGTTTCCGTATAACCGCAAGTAAAATTACTTTTTGAGGAAGTTTAAAAGAAAAACGCAATTGCCAGTTTCGTTATCGATAACATTTTATTTCTCGGTGCCTGGACCTAAGATAATAATTATAGCCTAAAAAAAAGTACAAGAAACAAATTAATAATAATATAATTATATACATCTTACAAAACTAAACAAAAAGAAAGAATACCCTCATTATCAAAAACTGACTAAATTTTACTATGTCAACAATCAAAAACTGTTCTCAAAAAAAAAAAAAAGAAGATTGAAACATAATATACAAATTTTCTTTTTCGTAATACACTACGGAATCGTGAAGAAGAAAAATATTGTTTCGGTAAAATAATTTGATTTTCAATTTGACATTTTTATGGCAGTATAACACGTTTTAAAATATCAGCAGTTGTTTTTTCCTACATCGCATACTAAAACAAACTTTTGAATTGAGGGTAACATGAAAATAATTTCGATTTGGGATACAAGTGAACCCAGAATTTTATCAAATTATCATTTTCGACTGTAGTAAATCTTTTGGTATTTATACAAAAATAACAATTCTATTTTCATAAATTTGAGCGGAACCAGAAACCTTAACAAGCGTTTTCGATTCGACAAACTAATAAAAAAAAAAAACTAAGCACCAATATTATCTACATATTCATTCATAAAAAAATATCATCTATTTTAATGAATGATCGAGAAACAGAACCGACACTACTGCGTATTTGGAATTGTAACATTGCAAACTTTTTAAGTGAAACTTCATACCTAACGATTGCTTCTTGTGAACGAGATATGGCGCAAGATGCAAGGGGCATTTAAGGATCACTTCGAATAATTTCGTCGTTTTGATTGCCTTTTCGTCGTCTTCTTTGAAATTGTTTTCGTTGTCGACAGCAAAATTTACCAAACATGATAGTTGAAATCAACTACCCTATTCATCTAATGTTTTATATATTCATGTTTGTATTTACTCATGCGACTAGAAGTTTCATTTCTGTAGTGAAAACATGATCAATTTTTTTTAAATAAATATTTCGATTTGATACTGAGACTACAACTTTATCAATAGATTATTTTTAATAGTGGTATTCGCTAATATTCTATATAACCCTGACTAGTTGTCGAGCGTCTATAATCTACAATATCTATCAATCTTTAACCCTGAATTTGTAAGTTCCTAACACTTACTTGAAATATATTAATTAGCAATTACAAAACTTTTCTTTTGCGACGGCAGAAAAAACACTCACGACCTCAAAAATAAAGACTTACTACAATCAAAAATAATTATAAACAAAAGAAAAAAAAGAACTAACAATTTCACAAATTTACAAGATACTGAGCTGCTCCGTCAAAAGCACAATAACTAATATTATAACAATCGATAATTTCACAAAAAAAAATACATGTTAAGGCATCGACCTTAAAATTTATGCACTCGAACTTAATTTATTAATTCAAACATTACGATTTCACTGAAATCAGAAAAAAGTTTTTTTTTTTAATTCAATATTTTCAGCTCTTCTGTGTTTTAAAACGAAAAAAATACATACATTGGCATAGCATCCATCTCATATATTCCCTGAATGCACAGAGAGGTGCTTTTTAGCGATTTTTGATGGACTAATCCGCGTTTCTATTGAGATTTGATATGGAGGCGTAGCAATCACATTTTACTATACTTCAATTTTTTGCCACCAGATGCCAAATTTCAAATCCTTTCAAGCAAAACTGTTATGGAAACAATCAAATCCTGTTAGCCGCTGTCAAAAAATAATAGTTATTTAATTAAAACTCAAATATATAAAATGCATAGTTCGATAACAAATTTTAAAAATTCTTTTGTATTGTCACACAAATTCCATGTTTTCATATAACCTGTCATTGCTTTCAGTCCATCAAAAGTTTCCGCTATTCGCCACCATGAGCTCTGGAAGTTTTATTCCAAGGTTTTGCACATAGCGAATTGGATTAAATGACTATCATTCACCTTATAATTTATTGATATAGCGATAAAATTCATAATTTTTTTTACACATATTCGAAAAGAGCTGTATACTGTGATTAAAGATGTGTACACGACTAACATGTCAACATTGCAACGAAGTCCGGTACCCGAAAAATGCACAAAAATAATTCAAATTGTTCATGTATTATTCGATTCACAAACGATAGCACCCGTTCGATAAAGAGAAATTTAAAACAAAACGAATCATCACTATCTTCAGTGAACAAGAAATATTTGAAAATCAAGTCAACATATTTACAAATAAGCGACATCACATAATATCACTAATAAGTGACCATCCACAAATTACGTCACACGTTAAGAGGGGGGAAGGGGTCAACGAAGTGTGACAAGGGGCGAGGGGATCATAAGCATCGTGACGTCAGACGTCAAAATCTAAAGTAATGTTTACCAAAGTGTGGGTCGCGACCCAGCACCAGGTCGTAGAAAAATTTTACTGGGTCGCGAAAAAAAATTGTAAATTTTTGTGTACGAAATAAGCAAACAAATAACTTAATTACTATTAAAAAATAAAATTTGATTTTTAAATTTTCAGAATTTTTGACCGTTTACAACGCGAAATAATTAATAACAAAATTCGAAATTTTCGTGAATTACCGTGGTAAGCATGTGAAATTGCGAACTTTGTTATTATCTCGCGTTCTAAATGATCACAAATTTTGAAATTTCGGAATTTATTAGAAAACGTTATTTTGAGCCTATGAAAAAAAATGACCAAAATCTGTCGAAAAGTGATTTATCTTTATTATACCACGCTAGAACTACCTTAAAAAAATGTTTAATTTGATGCTGACTTTATTAAAAAAATAATTATTTTTGAACCGCTGTTTTTCATTTACTCAGTTCTAGGTGTAAAATTGTAAACTGTGACATCACGCCAGGGAGGGGGTCCCACCTATGACAAGGACGGAAAAACCATGAACTTCGTGTGACGTAATTTGTGGATGGCCCCTAAACAGAAACGCTACTCATGTAGTACCTATATATGCGCGTAAAGCACAAATTACGCTTCCGCGCACGTAAACGTGGTTATGGTTACCACACGAGCTTGCTTTTAAGCACCAAAAACCAACGATCAAACTGAATAATTTCCATTCTGGACCAATATCGTATTTTTAACAATTAATCTTTAAAATAGGTTAATGAATGTCAGAATCATAGGATTGTCAAAATTCCTTAAGCAAAATCGCCGTCAAGTATTATTATTTTTAACTGAGCTGTAACAATCGAAAAACAAATTGGCAATTTCATAAATTTTCAATTTCAACGTTTCTTTTACTTGATATGCTTTTTATGATTGTATGATTTCCCTACAAAACTACAAACGAACTGAATTACAAAATTAAGCTCGGTTCAAATAAAAAAATAACTGGTTCGTCAAATCGTTTTATTTCGAACGCAAATTCAATTAACCGACAACAATTGCCTTTATGCATTTTTCATTGTTGCAAACGAAGCGATGGACTTCAACATTTAAAACACATAACACCCCTCTTTTTGAGTCGAGGGTTCAAAACAGATTACACAATATAACAATGTTGACAAATTATGCATGTAGTGGTTTCACATAGGTCCGTACGTTTTAAAAAAAAGAGGTATCACAGATCATGTAAAACTATTTTCTTTACAAAATTTGTTTTGTCTAATTAAAAAAAAAGAGAGAGAAACAACACAAAAGCATCAAAGAAAAAAGAAACGAAAGGTTATTTCATATTATTTTCATCTTCTATAATATTTACACAATAAACAATTGTAATACAATAGTGCCCACCCTCTCTGTTCTCGTTTAGTAACTATCTACCTCGCTTTTTCAATCAGCCGATTGGTTAGTAAGTAATGAATTTTAATGTTATTCGATAGTTTTTTAAAATTTTTTTTTATGTCGTCGATGAACCAATAATTTAACAAATATATTCATAATATGCCATTTCACATAAAATCACATTAAAAAATAATGAAGTTTTCACGACAAAGAAACATCGTCAATATTGTGGATATGTTAATATCTAAACTGAATAAAGGAAAAATAATATAATTAAAATAAATAAAAACTTGCAATTAATTAATTTGATTTTCATATTTTTTAAATGTTCTGAAACGATAAAAACATAACTTCACTTATATGTCTTTATAAGATTCGTTCTGTTGACAGCTCTTTATACAACAAACTGAATCGTCTTTTGTTTTTGTTCTATCACGTGGTGTTTTTGTTTGACGTTTTTTTTTTTTTTTTGATTTACAAGTCATACGAAAATTGTATGAAATATCACAGCAAATTTTTAGGTTATTTTTCGCATGATAAAAGGATCTAATAAAAAAAAATATCTAAAACGAGTCACAGTGAAACAAAACACGAATATCAACATTTCATTTACAAGATATCTTAGTCGTGACATTATCCAAAATGGCGATTCACCGCCATTATTAAATTTGAATAGAACGTCTGTTAAAAATGTAGACGTGAACCCATTCAAAAGAACGAATCTAATAACTAACTGAAAATAATATTTGATTTCAATAAGAAAATTTAAACTCAACATTTATTTTTTGGCACTACTTGGATTATCAACGCTACAGCAACCTGCTCCAACGTATTCTTTTGTTTTTTAAATCGCAATTATTTTTCGATTGGATACCCTGCCATCTATTGGTGGCAATCGAAATACATTAAGTGAAAATTATCAACAACAAAAAAATCTTACGGGCACTACACACTTTGCAAATAAACAGGAATCTCATCATGAATTGAAAAAAAAAAAATGCTTATGGCATTTTATTTAAAAAGCGAGTACAACAAAATCACAACTGTGTAAAAATAATTTAACGAAGTCAATGCATTTTGCTATTTATTTTAAATCCAAAAATACGCTCTCAAAATAAAACAGAATACGATATTTTTTACTCAAACGGTACTTAAAAAAAATAAAAACAAAGCAAAACAATGGTTACGGAGCTGTAGCGGCGAAAACAACAAAAATTATAGGCCGGATGAACTGCTGAACAAAATATTTCGCAGCATCCGAACCTACGAGACAGAGGAAACAAAAAGTATGAGATGTTAAAACAAGTTTCGGAAGCTGCTATTAAAAATCAATAGAAAAAAAAACACAAGAAACCAAATATTACTTTCATTTCTGGTTTTCGTAAATGAACAAATTAAAAAATTTAGGCAGAAAGCTATGATTTTTTTTCATCTACATTTTCAATTGAACAGTTACAATAATATAATTCTGACTTACATGTATATATTTATATTATTTATAATGCAAATATTTTTTATTATATTCAGCACATCACGTTTACTTTATAATAATTAGCAAGAGGGTTGGTTATATTGTAATATATATTATGCTATATATATTATTTTATCTTGCCAACGATAGCCGCGACCCGTAGAGCGTTCGTCGTCCCGTTTTTTCAATCGTCACGTCCGGTCGTGCGTCGAGCCGTGTCGTCGACGCTTGCAGTAATCGCGCGACATAAAAAAAACGGGGTCCGGGGCGGTGGAGGCGTCTTCTCGCAATTCTCTAAAAGAACGTCACGACCACCGGCATTCACTACTAAGACCCGATTTAAGTCTTTGTTTTTTTTTTAAATATAGGCACTTTATCCACGAAATGTGCCAATTACCTTATACACTAGACCTAGCCTAACTACGTTACTAAACCAAGGAAAAGAAAAAAAAAATAATCAACACCTGAAACTATTTATTAATCTTTCAAGAGTCAGCTGATTTTTATTATTATTTTCAATATTTCCACCATTTTTTGATAATATATATATTTTTTTATAGTTTTAATTTTGGTTTAGACAATGAAAAAAGCAATAACAAAATCATGTTCAATATAGATAGGTCAGCGTATTGATTAATATTGATTACTTATTTGATTATTATGATTCTTTAATAACCAGACTGTCTTTATATATATAAATATTTATATATATATATATTTTTTTTACTCTTTTTAAATTATTTTTACACAATTATTGATACGGATAAACCATTCTTTTATTGTTTACCTTTCGTATTAAATAAATTAATAATCTAGCTTGCTTCTCGGCGTATATCAAATTATTTCATCGTACTAGATTCAAGTAAAAATTAATAAAATCAAATCAATAGAGTAATACAGCATTTCTTCATAATAAGAAGCAAGCCTTGTCAAAATGATCAAACAGGAGATATTCAAGCACGATATAATTATTTCAAAGTTAATTTTTTTTTCTTTTTTTGATTGGCGAATATACTTTAAAAAGCAATTTTTATCACTTTTTTTTAAATTATATTATTAGGATGTCATTAGCATCAAAATATCCGATTAATATATCATTTTTAAAAACACCACCCCGATTTTAATATTACAAATTCAACAACGTTATATTGTCACATGAAAAACAGTCTTCTCTCAAAACACATAAAACACAGAGATTTCAATGTCACATTAAAACAATCGATTGCGGCGTGACAGCACAGAAATGCGCATGCGCGTTAGTTTAGGCTTCTGCTAAGTCACTTCCGTTTTTTTTTTTACATTACCGGATTTTCTTTACCGACGGTTGGTGGTGATGTTTTAACAGTCGTTCATGTGTTGTGGTAATTCAGTTCGGTCGGCCGTGTGTCAACGTAGTGGACAGAGCACTTGTCTCGGGGCTACTTGGGCGAACGCGGGCTCAGGAATTCGCGAAACTGGGGCCGCTGATCGAGCGCGCCCTGTCTTCGGTTGCGAGGTCCATTGTTGCCCTGTGACTGTTGCGATCTGTCGTAAGACGGTCTGCCGCCTCCGCCCCGGCCGCTGCCGTACCTTTGTGACGCGATGCTGTTGTTGTCGCTCCCGCCGCCCCTCGCCTGCTGCTGTTGGACCGTATCTGTAAAAAGCATTTGTTAGTACCGCAAATTCACGTTAGATGGACCCAGTTCTGATTTATTTTCAATATTATCGAGTGTTGCATTCTTATTGTTACGAAAACGGTTTAACGCCACAAAAAGAAGGTGGTAAGTTAACCTGTTAACTAGATGTGACGACATATTTCGTCATGGAAATTAAACTGCGAATCAATTCTTTGTATAAAAATAAAAGAATAGTTACTTCTTACCACAACAGATTTATTCAGTGGATGTACATTTCGAGAGCTAAGCTCCCATCTTCAGCAAAACACTAAAATCTATTGTAGTAAGAAGTAACTATTTTATTTTTACTGTTCCAACCACAGTGCTCTTAATATTTATAATTCTCTGTATGTCGAAAATATCTGATTATATAGGTATTAAATATCATAAAGTATTTTGTCGAAATAAATAAAATTAATAATTTAAAGACAATTCTCTTTTATTACTTGAGGTGTGATGATATGATATCAAATTGCTACTTTTCATATTGGAAGTATAGTTTTTTTAAATTTTCTTTTGTTTCCTTTAAAATGCCCGATTTGTCTGCATTTCTTCTGTTTTAAATGAACCTATTCATAACTAAAGAACAAATTCATTTTTTTAGCGAGTATGGAGATAATTCATCATTTGAACGAGAAGCAAAATGACCTCCCTTGCTATCTAAAAAAAAAATCAGTTCATAATGCCCGTGACACCATCTTCGAATTTCCACAAATAAATGTATCCTCAAAGATTAGATTTTACCTCGATTTTGTCTAAACTAAATCAGCAGTACAACACAAATACCGAACAAAACTTTATAACTTTAGTCGTGAAAATTAATTTGACAAGAAAAAAAAAGTTGATTACTACAACGCGACGTAATGAAATACAATTAGTGTAGTCTTTATCAATGTCCTCACAGTTAAACAAATCAAAAACATAAATAATGAACAGCATATGAGACACAAATAATTTAAAACTGGTACCACATTAGAGAAAACTTTACAGAAAATACAACACTATAGGTTTAGTAGCAGCGTAATCATAGTAGAGCAAATACACAAACAGTAGAATCAGCTTTGTCGACACTTTGATGTTCGGAAAACAATTTCCTCGACCTTGAGATAGCCAATCACAATCATGATGTTTGGTGTAAGCAACAGTTGTCTGTACCTTTGACTGCATGTCCGTATTATTGTTGCAATAAATAAGCTTATTTCTAAATACGGCTCTGTGTTGCCTTATTTATTGTCCTACATCCACGCTGACTAATATGCAGGTAGCACCAATCAGAAAACAGTATGGGTGTGTCTGACCGCTCTGCAAGCTAACACAATCTCCGCAGCTTGTTTGCGCGATTTACATATAAACAGAACTGATTCTACTTGATGTATTCGTTATACCATGACTTCACTACATAAAGTGGTAAGTCTCAGCGCCAAATAGTTATGAAACAGTCGTATTTTTTATTGAGACAGTTTCTGAAAAGTTTTAGATTATTCCTTTATATAATAATTATACTGTCTTTAAAGCTGGCGCCGTGCCAGCGCCAGACATAGCAACAATATTTGAACACTTATTTGAACACTTGTTTTAACTAGGGATGGAGATTATAAATCAATTATTCGAAATAATCACAAAAAGAATATTTTTCCCGATTTTATAGAAGAAAAAAAGTTTTATTGTTCTTTTAAAACTGTGGGAACGAACAGGCAACTTTTTCTTCTATAAAATCGGGACATATATTCTTTTTTGGACCGATTATCCGATTTTAGGGTAATAAAATTATCGGTTTTCCCCACAATCGGTTTTTCGAAATAATCGGAATCGATTGGCAGGAAAATAATCGATTATTTCGAATAATCGATTTATAATCCCCATCCCTAGTTAAAACAAGTGTTCAAATATTGTTGCTATGTCTGGCGCCCAGGCCAGACATAGCAACAATATTTGAACACTTGTTTTAACACTTGTGAGGCACGGGTATTTGGGTATTTGTTCAAAGTTTGATCACACATTTGCACTTTGCCATTCGTTGTCGGTTTTTCGAGCGCACATCAAAGCGTTCAAAGTTCAAATGTTTGCGTAGCCTGCTACACTTGCGCAAAGTTCAGTTACTACCGTAAATCACTGAGTAGAACGGTCGCTTTGTTCAGTCGCAAGATGGACTGGAGCAACGGAAGTGTCCTTGAAATTATTGAGTTACTTGAAGAAGAACCATGTATATGGAACCCAAAAAGAAAAATCATAAAAATAGAAATTTGGTTCACAAAATTGTCGTCCATCTTGTTTGTTATCTATTTGAATACTTTGCAGACACGTTTGCTAAAAGTGTGCAAAGCATGTCTGGCTGGTGCAGCAAACATGTGTTCAAATGTGGGAGCAAAGTCTTTGTTCAAATATTTGTCTGCGTCTGGTGCCCGGGTAATTGTGCCAGTGCAGTTCAAACTTTAATTTAATTATAAATTAGGATTATTTTCGTTCATGTTATTAAATAATGATCAAAGATCTTGGGTACTTGAGACATGTTGAATAAACACATGTTTCGATTTAAATGCAACGTTTTGTTGATATTTTTCAACTTCTTCAGGCAATATTTGAGGTTAACATCTTTGTGAAACCCATGTATGATGTACCTACATAAGATTTGATTGTCGCTGCACCTGACATAAATATCTTGTTAATTATGTGTTATTTTATATTTTTTATTAGCAATGGAAGGAACATTTATGTTAAAATTGCATCACACATTTGTGGTTCGATTGACTAGTTCTATGTACTAGATGAGTTTCACAAGGATGTTAACCTCAAATGTTGCCTGAAGAAACGTTGCAACATTTGAAACCGTAACATCTGTTTATTCAACCTATTCAAGTATCCAAGATACTTAACCAGTGCCGGCCCTGCGGTACAGCGAGAGGAGCGGTCGCTCTAGGCGCCAGGTGGCAAGGGGCGCCAAAAAGCCAAATGCGAAAATTTTCTTAATGTTAAAGAAGCAGAAGTATAATAAATAAAGCTACTTAATTTAATTTCAACAAGTGTTGATGTTTGCAATAGAAGTTGGTTTTTGGAAATTTGAGACTTATTTAACATAAAACCGAAGTACAATTTTCGTCGACCAAAGGGCGCTGAAAGACAATCTCACTCTACCCTGATCGAGGGTTAGGGCCGGCGCTGTCCTTAAGCATTATTTAATTATAAATTTAAAATCAAAACTAATATGTCCACTTGCTCTCAGATCGAAATTAAAGAGCTGGCGATTTATATTCACAATTAGCAAGTAAATAAATAAATGTACTTATTTTAATACTGATCATCTGTTCCACTAACGAAGCTAAGTGCATCTTTATTTAGCTCTGAGACAGCAGATTTGTTTTGTGACGTCACACTAAACATGTCATCGCAGATCATGTTTTCCAATATCTCCTATTAGACAAAATTAGTACGGAGAGATCTTGGCACTCAAAATATGTAAAATTCCCAAAAGAATTTGAAATGTATTAAAAATTAAAAACTGCAAACTGAATTTTTATATTTTAATTATTTTTTTTTTTTAATTTTAAATAAATCCATTTAAGGTATATTCTTAACTTATTTCTGTAATATGCGATGAGAAACCGTATAAAACATGTTTTTTTTTTTTGTAGTCATCGCTACAGAACACATTTTTGAGAAGTCATCGCAAAACATCTTTTCCGATGTCGCCACAAAACACGTTTTTGAGAAATCATTGCAAAACATGTTTTCCGATGTCTCCACACAGCCCCGGACCTAGGGTACGCGAAAACAAACCGGGGCATCTGCAGTTTCAGGGGGCGGCAAAATCATGTTTGAAAACTATTAAAAAAAAAAATTATTGGAGGGTTCTTATTCTTCCCTCCCGGTCACAAAAAACGCCACCCATTCTATATTTTTGGGGGCACCACTATCAAGTTTTTGCATCGGTTCAAAAAAATCGTAGATCCAGGGCTGTCTCCACAGAACACGTTTTCGAGAAGCCATCGCAAAACATGTTTTCCAACGTCGCCACAGAGCATGTTTTCGAGAAGTCATCGCAAAACATGTTTTCGACGTCGCCACAGAACACATTTTTGAAAAGTCATTGCAAACATGTTTTCCGATATCGCCACAGAGAACGTTGAGAAACCATGTTTGTTGACATTATCACAGAACATGTTCTGTGACGTCACGCTAATGTTAATAGAAAGCGAGGAAAAATTTTTACGCGTTAAACATTAAATAAAAAAAAAAACAAAGCATCAACTCTAGCTGAGCAATGACAAAACGCGTGCGTTTTAGAGATCGTTGATTTTTTAATCAGTAATACCGTTAATATCGTTGGCACCTTGTTTGCCAGTACTAGGTGCAGGACTTCTTCGTGTACCAGGGCTCGCTTTTCGTACGGGGCTTGCTGAATAAATATGAGTCGACTGTACCCTCGAGTTTGAACGATTTGAGTGGTTAGATCGATTTTTTGAGTTGCGTGCATTATTACCTAAACAGTCGTAAAAGTGGGAAAATGGTGAGGTTAAAAAAGAAATGACAGAAATATAAAAAGAAGAAAAAAAAAAAAAGCAAACCAAACATTTTCCGAGAAAACTAAAATCAAAAATTAACAGAACAGAGTGCAAAAAAGCCTCAGTCGAGCAAACGTTCCACGCGACAACATTCTAACAAAATTATTAAAAAGGGTTTCTGCGAGCAGCGTTGTCTCAACTGAGCTTTCTTCAAAAGAAAAAATGGATATTGAATCTATTACTCAATGAAACTTTCAACGGTGATAAAAACTATATTTTAAAATCGCTGTTTAAAATATTTACTGCTGCTTGCGACGAACACTAGACCTGTTTGAATATTTAGTATTAGTTCTGTGCATACCTCTCGGTTCTTTGTGTTCCCTAATATCCTGTACCCTGCTGTTTGTGTTATTACTATTAGATATCGGAGCTGTTGGAGGCTTCTCTTTTGGCTGACCACCGTCGCTCTGGCCGCTGCTGCTGTTGTGTCTTTCGCGCATCAATCGCTCCTTGTGATGTTGTGCCACCTGAATAAACAAAACACGTGTAAATAAAACAATAGCGAATCACTTTAATGTACCGTTCCCAAATGAGTCTCAGGATTATTAAGATAATACCAAAGTTAATGTAGTAGTGTTTTTGCGTGTCCCCACCATTCAACTAATTTCCGACTAAGCAAGTCCCTCTATCCACATTATGAACAACTAGTGGCTCAGTAACGGCTTCGCCCAGATAGCACTAAATATCTATAGCCATAAGAGATGCGAATCATTATCATACAATTCTCAATGTGCATGGAATTGGCGCTTTCAATCGCTTTTAATTGTGAATGTTCAAAATAAAAAAAAAATAAAATTGCCAAAAAACAAAAAAAAAATTATTCTGTTGCTCTGATCGTTACCAAACTTTACAAGATCACCCGCTAGACTAATCTGAAAATAGCCTGAAAATTTCATCAAAATCGGTCCAGCTGTTTTGGAATCCATAGGGAACATACATACACACATCGATTTTTATGTATATTAGTTACTTAGGGCTTCAAAATTACCATGATTAGGAAGTATGAATTTGATTTGCAATTTAAAAATGATTTGGCACAATTCTGGCAGTGAAATAAACAAAAGTTAATCGAAAAGCACGTCTGCGAAAAGCAACAGCCTGTTTGCTTTGGCTTTGCCAGACTAGTAAAAAAAAGTTGAATAAATGATTATTAAATAATGTACCCAATAATCAATAAAAAGTAAGGTTAAAATTAGTGAAAGTACTTTAATAGAACAGAATGAACTTTTAAAAGGTCAATAGGTGGAATCGCGTTTTGTTCGCATCATTGAACCTTATCAGAGATTTTGTTAATTACTGTCGATAATTTTTCTTTTAGAGGTGATTGCACCCTATTAAAAGATCATGAATGTTTTTGCATGCAACATTAGCTGCCTCATGTTCGATTAAAGTTCGTGACCTCAGTGCTATACAAAGATAATAAATTCTTTAAAAATGATTGACAGATACCATTCCAATAAAACTGATTTTTGCTTGAATTATTTAGTCCTACCAATCGCTCTCAATTTTATCTCAATGGAGAACCCTACTCTATCGGATTGAATTGCAAATTTAAGTCCTAGACAAGTCAATTCATCTTCTAATTAATACATTTTGATATAGAAGTCTTTGAAGAGAAATTTCTTTTGTTTGGGCCATTATAATGCTTCAAATCATTTCATCAATTACAAAACTTTGATTGAAATCATGTTTGAGTGTACATTTCAGCTGTTTCTATTGTGGTTTGTTTTATTATTCTTCATGAAAAAACTTGGGCTCATAATTAATATTAAACTGAGCTTATGCTACATGCCTCGTTTTTTTATTTTGTTTACTAGCTCTGATATGTAATTTTCAAGAACTACCAAAATTAATTTCCTACCAGGAACGAAAGTAAGTAATGTTTACCGAAAAACAAACGAAGAAAAATAAAAGACGACTAACCTGAGCATAACTCATACGGGGTGGATGTTGTTGGACCGCATTTGCCTCCGCAGCAGACACCTGCGCCTGCTGTTGCACGGCGTTGGTGGCAACGGTCGCGGCCTGCGCTGACGACGCGCCATCGCCGGATACGCCCGGGGACTGCGTCGACTGTCCGGTTGTAGGAATTGACGCGGTAGCTCGCTGCGCCGGTGTCGAAAGGGTGTCAGTCGAGGTAGTCGTCATGGTTGCTGCGTTGGTCGTCGTCGGACACGACGTGACGGCCGTCGACGCCGCGCTGGTTTCGAAACCGACGTCACCATTCAACAGCGACTCGTCCGTTTTGGTTGACTTGTCGGCCATCGTGCATTTCACAGCGAGTGCAGGAACTAATCTGCTTAAAAAAAACAGAAGAAAATCGTTAGAATTGTCGAACGCGTTCGCCATGAATAAAAAAAAATTCTCGATTTTTTTGTTTGTTTGAGAAACTTGCCTTTCCGGTGAAGGGGGCGGTGTCAGTGGATTTGTGACTGTGCTGTTGCTAGCAGTGCTCTGTTGTGTGACCGGTCCCGTACTAACAGAGCTACTCGTATCCGTGCCGGCCGAGGTCGGAGACGTGCCGACGGCCGCGTCTCTACTTTCCGCTAACGTTGGCACAGTGCCCTGTATTGCCGGCGATTCAGCTCGCTGTGTCGAAGTTCCTGCCGCTGATTCATTACTCGTCGATATTATTGGTGCAGTCTCTTTTTCTTTGACGTTGTTATTCGATTTAGTTTTCGCTGTGCCCTGCAATACAATCACACACCAAATTAGACTAATGCGTTTCTTTCACGGAAGATTATTATTGAACAAAAACTGCATTCATGTTAGGCCCGTTGAAAAAATATCGATATTTTGATATTTTTTATTTGATACAGGAATATCTGAATTTTATTACTTTTGACTTGTAATATGTATAGTTGTTATCCATAAAAATTGATTGATTGATTGATATATCGATATTTTTGGGCGTTTCTTTCACAGAAGATTATTTTTGAACAAAAATTGCATTCATGTTAGGCTTGTTGAAAAAATATTGATATATCGATATTTTCGGGCGATATTAAATATTTCCATACATCAATATAAAATTTCAAGTATCGAAAAGGTATAAATATCGTTATTTTTTTCCAAGAGCAACACTGACTGAACACTTGTACATACTACCGTGACTGACTATGACTAATATCACCTCAACACGTATTCCGCACTTAAACCGTTCAATCCACAGACGTACAAAATAATTTGTGCATTGCAGTGGATTTGTTTTGTGTATTATGTCGAGTGTTGTTCAAAAAATAGGCAAATAAAATATACTAGATTTCTTAGAGCTCCAATGTTCTCTTTTAAATCGTACCGATATATCGATATTTACAAAAAAATATTAGTACCGATATATCGATATTTACAAAAAAATATCGGTATCAAAATATCAGTATTTACAAAAAATGTCGGTATCGATATATCGGTATTGATATATTCATACTTGAAAAAAATATCGATACTTTTTGCCCGCTTCCGACATCCCTAATCCAATTTCAATATCGAACTAAAACTCTGTTCCTTACCTTAACAACATCAGCCAGTCTATTCTCCCCCCATTGCGTAGTAACGACGGGTACATCTTGTTGAGGCTGGGGCTGCGCCTCAGTCTGAACATTCGGCTGCTGAACAGCACCGAGCGGTCCTCCACCTCTTCCGACGGGTTGCTGCACGCGACCGACAACATTGAGCCCTGCCTCGCGACCAGGCAGTGGGGGGAAAGCCGACGCTGCGAAGTCAAAGTGTGCTCCGCCGCAACTGTTCGACGACCTGTTATTGCCGCCTGGACCCGACGAATGATGTAACGGCTGCGGACTTGCGGGCGGCACCTCGTCGTCACGCCTCCTCCTCTGTCTGTGTCTCTGGGACGATATGTCTTTGTTCGCTCCGCCCACCTGAATACTCATGCCGGCACGGTTGTACGGCAGCGAAGCGTTCTCATCGTTGTCGTTACGTACCGCCATTGTTGTGCCGGCCCCTGTCGAACAGAATTTTACAATAATTAGTATCAAGTAATGACTACAAAACCCATTATTAAATTTTTTTAAGTAAGTTTAATTAGTCGATAATCATAATAATCGTTATTGGAACTGTAATTAAAGTTCCAAAATTCATTATTAATAATACAGGACACGATCGATAATCCGACACGTTCAGTAATCCGCTGTTTTTAAGTATGTAGAGGTCTAGAAAGATCGCTCTATAATCCGACATTTTTACGATATTGCGCTCTGTAATCCGACACACGCGTTTACTTGACAAATATTTCCCTATGGTCTGACGTTTCGTTGAGTTGTTCGTTCAGTAGTCTGACAACAGACATTGGAAAGAGAAGACGTCATGTTGTTTGTGTTATAAAAGTTCGAAATTAAAAATTGGTTTATTGTTAAAACTTTCAATAATGCATTATATATTATAAAGTCGTTATTGACTTTAGGCACAAGAAAAAGTTAACTCTTTTTTTACTTAGTTAAAGTTACAGTTCGTGCTTACATCTGGTAATCCAATATTTCCACTAAAATTCTGTTGTCGGATTAGTGAACGTGTCTTGTATTATTTCAAATGAAAAAAAAGAAAAAAGTTTTTAAACTGTAGAATTACCTTGAATAGGTTGTCCGACAGGCAGCTCACCATCGTGCGCGTGATGAATACTGCCCCCAGTTGCGCCCGAAACCACCGTACTGTTCTGCTGGGCTTGCTGTCCTCTGTGAGTCAACCTCGGCTGTTGCGGCGAGCTCGGAGGCGGCACATGTGTCAGTCTAGCCGTGTGAGTTACAACTTCGGGAGCCGAAACCGTCTGCTGTTGTTGAGGCTGTCCAATACAATAAATTATATAATTTGCACTGATTTTTAACTTGGCACTTGGCAGAACATGATTAATCATAACAGACAATAAAAACACTTGAAAATTCAACAAAAATTTTATTACTAAATTATTTCTCGGCGATCGTTTTAGACAATAAGTCCATCCTCAGTATATGTTTTATATTCCTGAGGATGGACGGTTCGAAGCGATCGTCGAGAAATAATTAAAATAAATACAATTTTTTTTGTAGAATTTTCAAGTGTTTTTATTTTCTGTTAAATATGCGTTGTTGTGGCTTCCAACGTCAAAGCACTGTTCTCTGTCCTTCTATCAAAGAAACTTGGACAGTGACCATATAGAGAGATAACTACATAGCGTGTATTATACAAACTAAAAACATCAACATATAAAAAACATAAGAGAAACGTTACCTGTTGTGAATTGCTATTGGTGCGTTGTTTGTTGCGCGGTCGCTGGCCGTACCTTGTCTGCGGCTGAGGTTTGAACGTGCTCTGCGGAGCGAGGCCGTTCACAGAGAACACACTACCTATGTCGTAGAACGGAGCGCCAGGCGCGGTTGTCCAAGCTAACGGCATGTTCGGCGTGAAGTATTGCTGTGGAGTGAACGACTGCAAAATTAAAGATTATACACTGTCACTACAAACAACGCATGATTCAATGTTGTAATATCTGAAATTCTAAAATCTACAAAGAATAGATTATGATTAATGTCAACCTAGAACTGAATTCGATAAACGGCAATTTAAATATTTTTTGCTATCTTCTAATAGTTCTACAGGATGATTTTTAAGTTGATACTTCTTTTTTAACAGCGTGTAAAAATCAAGTAACTTTTTTATCAAAACTCAAAAATAAGAAAGAAACAGCCATTTTGAGGTCGGTCCTGGCATTATGTTATGTCACTATGGAAATATCTTATGTCATTATCAAGTATCTTGCTGCGTATTTGAAATAAAACCGGGACAACTTCGAATAATCTGTAAATACCTACTTGATAATGACATAACATATTTCCATAGTGACATAATATAATACCAGGACCGACCTCAAAAGGGCTGTTTCTTTCTTATTTTTGAGTTTTGATAAAAAAGTTACTCGAAATATCTACTTAAAAATCATCCTGTACAGATGTATAGAAACAAAAAAATCTGCAATACTTTGTTTCAACAAAACTAAACATCATTTGTTTCCGTATTTGTAAACTGTTATTTGAAACCTTTTGTAACTAACGCAAAAACGTGATTTTGTTTTTTAAGATTAGCCTAGCCTAACCAAGAAAAAAACCAACAATCACTTACATAGACGTGCATTTGATTGCCGTAGCCTTGCGGCGGCGCCGGAGTTCCGTTAGCGTACATGTATCGTTGCTGACCGGTCTGATAGGCGGCCGTCGGATCGTACGGTGCCGTGGGCCCGGGTGGCGGCGGCGTATTGCGGTATCCGTTCTTGACACCGACGTGCGGTATCGCGCCCGGTAACGGAAGCCTGTTCATTGGTTTGGCCTTGATACGAGCCATGATCGGCCGACCCTGGAACTCGCGAACTTCTTCGCGCAAGTACCTGTAGGCCCGCTGCGCATCATCGTCGTTCTCAAACGTGACATACCACGAACTGTTGTGCGCAAACTCGCACGATATCAATCGAGGACAGTTCTCGCCCGAGAACAGATTCTGTAAACAATTCAGGGGTCATCATTTATTGAATTCAACGAATGCGTGAAGAAAGTTCATGTCACTGTTCAACATTTACGAGGTTATCGTTATTAAAAAATGATCTAATTTAATAATATAATAATAATAATAATAATAATAATGCGTTTAACGTTCGTTTCTCGACTTTATGTCATAACAGACGCCATTCGCACCATTACTATTTTCCATCTACCACATTTCCCGTTATTTTTCTACATTTTTAAAACTTTAACTTATGTAATAGCAATGGGCGAATGAAGGAATTATAGAAAATTAGGATAAGGTAGGCAATTTTTGAACTAGGAGTTTGATAGGCCTCAAATAAGGAACCATCTCGATATTTATCTGGAATTAATTGAGGGAAACCATGGAAAACCTCAATCAAGATGGCCGGAAATGATCTAATTTACACAATGCTAATTTGTGACGTAATATTTAAAATAAACCAATTCCAATGTGGTTAGATTATTTTTTCATGACGCCATTTAAAACTTATTTTTAGGTTACAATTTATAACCTTTACGCACTGTTAGTGACGTCATCGAAAAAATACCAGTTGTTTGTTTTAAAATTTTGCCTTAGAATGGTGAATTATATGAATAATAGATAATTATAAATGACAATAACTTCGCGACTTGTGCATTATTTAATAACAGCAGGGTCGGGTTGACCCTGCTGTTATTAAATAATGCATATTTGTAGATTATAACCTATAATATATACACCATATAAAATGGTGGCATGAAATATAATTCTACTTGAGTGGGTTTTAAAATAGCCTCATCAATGGGTAACAGAAAAAAATCCCAATGAACTAAAATGCAGCCATGTCAAAGCGATAAGCGAAAAATAATTACAAAAACTGATTTGAATAAGAGGAAAAATAAACCAATAAAATAATGCATTAAAACAAAAACATCAAACAATATTTTATGAGTTTACACAATGATTCAGTAGTAGCAATTATTGTTACTAAGACTGGCATATAATTAAGCATATAATATACAGGGTATTTACTTTAAGATCAAAAATGTGTTTAGAAGCTGTTGATAAAAAAGAAATTTTACTTATTTGCTTTTAAGATAATAATTTATAAGCACCCAGATTGTATGTGTCGCCAGCAATGGAAATACATTTCTACATATTATCTTATCTCAGTTCAATTGAAGTGATAAAAGCATTTTAAAAATTTCCGAGAATTTACTTCCAGATTTCAGTTCTTAAAAATGTTAATGACCGCTCTTCAAATACTGTATTTCATTAATTTGATATAAAAAAAACGGACTGTATAATGTAATATAGGTAATTAATACCAACAAAGTGCCCTTATTTTTTCTACTTAAAATTCGTTTTACTATTAAATAAAAAAAAAACGATAAGAAATGCATTTGTGATAAAAAAAAAACCAATAGATTTCTGATGACAAATTACCCAAAAAAAAATGTTTTTTTATAATCATCTGTTATATGTAAGAACAGCATTTGAGTCGAGTTAAATTTATAGTCAAAAATTAACTTTAACTGGCAAGTATAAGTAAAAAAAAAGAAGACGATCAGAGCCAAAATCGTCACCACGACAAGGCGATCGACAAAACAAATATACGCAAAACTACGAAAACCGTAGTTTTTTGTAAAGTGCTGAGTCGATTTCGCCAAAGTCTACGAATGGTTTGACATCATCATATCATTCAGTGTTGTTATATTTGTTAAAATTGAACCGCATTTTTTCCATTCTCGAATAAACTAATCGTATAGAAATGAACAATGAATGTTTACCCTGACTTCCTCAATGGGTGTTGTTTCCGGTATCTCACGAAGAATCACGATGCATCGTTTATGATTCGGGCGCACTTTGATGCCTTCTTCGTCCACCTGCACGTTCGGAGACTCCCGTAATACCTCCGTTATCAGCTTTATGTCTTTAGTCAACTTCTTCACTTGGTTGAAGTTAGCCACTGTCCATATTGGCACATATTGGTCATTGTCCATTTGGGACAAAAGGTACGTATCGTTTGCGAGATTTTCTCTGTAAATTAAAAACATCAACATTAGATTTTATTTCGAAAAGACATACCGTAAAACCTCGTTTGTCCGAGGTAACGTGGGGAGGACATACCTCGAATAAGCAAAAACTCAGATAACACGGAAGAAACAACACATTTGAAAATTTTGATTTATATGTATTTGAAATGATAGAATGAAATTTAATCACAAAAGTATATAAAAGTGAAAATCTAACGACTTTAGATTAATTCGACTTTTTCCGTATTATCCGAGCATACACCTCAATTAATGCGAAGTGCTCGAATCAGTTCGTAGTCTCGGATAATGCGGAGACTCGATGATCGAGGGTCAGATAAACGAGGTTTTACTGTAGTTGTATATAAAAATTCCATAGACGACACAAAAATAAAAACAGTGGAAGTTTGCATGCAACGACCACAACAGTCGTGAATTGAACATTTTCGATTCGGTTTAATGTGTGTCAATTTTATGAATTCAAATCCACCCGAATGCGCTATGTTAAATTCTGATCATATATGAATGTCATTAAAATGTATAGCTTACCTTGAAAAATAGTATTCGAGTTGCGTAGATAGCAACTGTTTGAGATGTTCGATCGGCATTTGAGGCGGTTCCGGTAACGGTACGGGCTGTTGCGGCACGGGACTTAGCGGGCTGTTGTATGCCGGCTGGGCCGCAGCCTGAGGTTGATCAGGGACCGCTGCCGCAACGACGTCGGCCATGGCAGGGGACGGAGGCACACCGTTCACAAGAGCTGCTGCCGGACCGCACTCTGTCGTCGCCCCGCCGGCCGCCGTTTGATCGCCGGTCTGTTCGTGGGTGTACACCGCCCCCGAGGGGAGTTTACCGACATCGCCATTCATTAACCCGTAGCCTGGAGGGGAAACCAACCAATGAGTTCCGGCGTCTGGCTGACTTTCAAAACTATAACCTGCAGCGTCTTGCTGACTTTCAAAATTATAACCTGCTTCGTAGTACGGGCAGTACGCTACCGGCCTCGGTTCAAAATAGTGGACGTCAACAAAACTTGGGAAGTTCGGAGTTTCAACAAGATTCGGTTCAAAATACCAAGGGTTTTGCATTTGCTCTACACATCTTGGGTACAAATATCCTAAATATCACAGTAACAAAAAAAAAGGCATGAGTTATTATATGTTCTTGAGCAACGGGTTGTATGTCGAATAAAAAATATTGATTTTTTATTTTGCAGAGCACCTAACCATTAGCTACATAATCGAATTTATTTGCTTATCATTATAACAAGTTACATGTTGTAAAATATTTTAATTATGAATCATTTTATTTGTTAAAACAAAACTCTAATTAAGATTGTATAATCAATTTTGCATTTGTTTCAGAGCCCCAGTGAAAACATATCCGATACTACAAAAAGGTAAAAAAACACTTTTTTTTTAAATTATTAAAAGCCGTAATTCTGAAACTCAAATTTATGCGACAGCACGAAAAACGTTTTAGAATGGGAGACATTTTCCTTGTAAACAAATGAAGTACGTGGAAAAAACAAACGAATTTACATATTTCATAACATTAAGAAATGTGATAATAATGAAAAAAATAGTTATTTGTTTTTTTATCCAAAATGAAGGCAATTATTAATTTATTTATTGTTTTGTTATCAATAAATCTGCTTTGAGTAGATCACATTCACAATTTGGAAAAGATCTAACAAGGTTACAAAATTTAGGCTAAAATTTGTGCAAACATAACGTCCCACAATATATTTTGCTACACGTTTTCAAAAAATTGGTTTTGTTTTCATTTTTCTCATCTTCAATATGTTTCAAAGTTTAGATGATCAAGCTGCATTTTTTTCACGTTTAAGGTTAGCTAAAAAATGTCATGGACACGTTACGTCTTCCAAGTTAATTTTAGCTCAAATTCGATATTTTTCTAGATTAAATTATGCGTTAGAGAAAAATGCTGCACAACCGTTAAAATACTTGTTTATGGCAGAGTACAACTTTTCAACATTTAAACTATTTTTTGTTAAATAAAAACTTGAAAATAAAAGCACTTTTTTTAAATTGTTTATTCATGGCCTGATTCTTATCAAAGGCACTTTTACAATCTGAATGAAAATAAACTACTCACTTTGCATGCACCGTTTTTTATCACATTTTTCTTTAGAAACAAAATTTAACTTTACTATTGATTAATATTGATATTTTAAAGCTTATGCAACACGACACTTGATTGCATATTCGAACTGGACTACCTACACCATTACAATACAATAAATTAGTAACTGTTTGGGTGCCATGTGCTCTGGTTATAAAAATAAATCATTTGTAATACTTGGAAGTTTAAATTTATCTAAGGCAAGACTCGTATAATTTTCTATTATTGAAAGTATAAAGTGCTGAATCACTAGAAATCAATATGAATTTTGTAAGTGAAATACATTTCAGAATTTGCTGGAAGCTAAGGTTAGAAGCATGCTCCATTAATGGCAGAATTGATGCTGCGAAATAGGCACGTTGAAAGGTGGGTTGCTCTAAAGAAATATGGTTCTTTTTTCTGAATTGAAGCTTCAAACTTCACTCAGGGATCATGTCACAATAATTATTGAATACTTCACGTTTGATATATTTCAAAGTTCAAGGTTATGGTATGAGTATACTGAAAATATGCCACCTACATTGAATAATTTATTTCTTTGGAAAATAATGGCTGACAAGGGAGACAAATCAATTGAAACTAACCTCTTTCATGTTAAATTCTACTAAAGGTACGGTAAAATCGATTATATGCAACTAAGAAACAACGTTATAGTTTTTCGGCAAGGGATGAACTGATAAAATATGTTTTACAAAATAAAATTCAATAACGAACATTCCATTTTTCTTATCAATGATAAATGACATAAAAAAAGTCTTAATTACCCCTGAATAAATTTCTACAGTAAACAAAAAATAATGTAGATAACAAATTTAAATGCCAAATAGAAAATTAATAAAGAAAATATGTAAGAAATGTAAATCTATTATATACGTGCTTCCCAAAAAAGAACACCCAGATAATTTTAAATTAATTGAGATTAATGTGGAATGGGGGATCAATCGATTTTTGCAAGATGTTCAAAAAATGGCAACTTGACAACGAACCAATTACTTACAAATGAAAAATCTATTTCTTCAAAGAAAATAAGACATTTACGATCTTGCTATAGTTAGGTCGGTCAAGCCAGCCAGCCATATAAGACATATATGCATTTACGACAAATATAGACGATTGACAATACTTTTTCAAAGGAAAACTAACGTACGAACATCAAACACACTACAGCACGTATCCACAAAATATGCAAGTAACGATAACTATGGCAAATTTACTTCAGAATTGTTAAACTAACCCGGAAACCATGTGCTTTATCATTGAGGTTCCATAATTCTACTTGCCGTACGGGAGGCCCACAAGCCGTAGAGTAATTAGGTTCACTTAACACATTTATATCGTGGAAATGTCGAAAATAAAAACTCATACTTATTACTTACATATCTGTCTAAACAATACTTATGGCTAATTAAATCACTATTTAAAAACCCTTACCACTTAAATTCCTTCGCGAACTAAACACAATTTCTCTTTATTAGTGCAAAATGGCCGACGAGTAGGCATGTGCCCATCGAACTAGCATTATGAGATAGCATGCGAATTGAGCGCAGACTGACGGTAGTTGGCTACGTTCACAACGGACATAGAAGGAAATAAACCTGTATCATGCCAGTTTGAAATCACCCGCGCACTTATAATAGCTCAAATACATCTTATAACATCAAGGGGTTTTCATCGCAAAATAAATTTTTATTAACTTTATACGAACGTTTATGTAACTTGTCATAACAAAATCACTTAAAATTATACAAACATATCTTCGTTACTTAGCAACGATAATAGTTTTCTTTACTTACCTTCCGCTGAGTTTTCAAATCCTCCATAATAACATGGCACTTCCCTCGGTCGCGGCGGTTCAGTAGACAGCTCAGGAGGTTCCGGTGCCAGTTCCTGTCTTTGAAATTCTTCAACAGTGGGATCCAGGTAAACGTCCCTGGGCGTCGCTGTCACCTTTAATTAAAAAGGTACGAATTTTAATAAAAATACATTTAAAAACAGGGAATTACTTTAGGAATAACAAAACATATTTTGTGACACCTCTTCAAACGATCATTGTTGACATCTCCAACCAAGAGTAGCTACATTAAAAAGTTTGTAAAAAAATATTGAGAAGACTATAAAACACCGGTATATGTTTGGCCACGAAAAGTAAATAAATACATAATATATAATACAGTATTCTGTACACTTAATTGACGAAATATAAATTATAAAAAAAAAACTTGTAAATTTGCCAACGTGAACAAATACATAATACGTAAGTGCAACTTTGTGTCTGCATTCTGCAAAATGTATAATGCACGTCATAAATTATTTACATACATGTAACGGATAAAGTTTCAAATAAATATGTAGAATAAAACCATAATTTTATGTCCTAAAGTTGCCTAATCATTCTCTTTAAAGATATCAATTACCGAAAATCAAATTGTCATTTTATTACTACGTAACAATTAATTAATTGAGACGTCACTTAGTTGTTATTATTTGCATAATTACCACGGGGATAATTAAACAAAACATTGATTATTATTATTGTTATAACAATGTTTTTCATTATTTATCATTTTAGAAGTATTTCTACTACCAAACAAGAAGTGGCGACTAAGAGTTATAGTATATTTTAAAATATATTTTATCTATCACTGAAATAATTATTTATGTAATTAAATTAATCATTTTAATTGGTTCCACCTATTCCAAAATTACAAATTCATGGGTTCATTTTGACAAAATTTGGCAGGGTCATTTTTGAGCCTAGACCGAACCACAGTGTTTTGTGGACCGAACGACGTATGCGTTTGAAACGGAAGTTGTTGGAAAATGCATACAGACATAACGGGGAAAACGAGGAATAACGTCTACTATTTTTAGAATTATAAGTTATGTCATAGACTTTGTTTCAATAAGCAAATAGAGTAAGAAGAGTTTTTATTTACAATTTTTAGAGGGAGAAAATATAGCAAAAATTATTTTTTGACAAAACAAATAAACGTTAAAAAGCAACGTGACATCTCGTATCTGTTGAATATAACTACAAGCTTTGCCGTTCACTCGCTAGAGTAAACTGCGAAAAATACGAATAATGTCACTTCTTACCAAATAACTGATTTTACACGCTATGCCATTGTTTTATAAAATGATGAAAAACAACAGAAGAAGAAAATAATATACCTCGTAACACGCGCATCACTAAAACGAATCGATAGACACCTTTTTGGTCAAAATCGGTTCACTAGTTTAGACTTTAGAAGCTACAAGGAAACACATACGGATACTTTTATGGTAGACTTTTAAACTTGTCCGTTTCTTTTTCGCAGTCGGATAAAAAAACAGAGACTTGAGGATGTTGGCCGTAGCATATATCGTATTCGTACACGGCGACATGCAATTGGTCCAGCAAGGGAAAGTAACAATACATACATACAAACAAACGCATATAGATAATCAGTCGATACTGGTGATGTAAAAGAATAACTTACCGGTAAATTAACCGGTTAAAATCCAGTTAATAACCGCGCTAATTTACTTAAAATAAGCGCGGCTATTTATTATTACTATACATGGCTACGCAGGTTTGCGCATGATTGTAATTTCCGATCGAGCCATAACCAATCCTACATAAATATAAATTAATTTTTCGATTCTAAAAACTGCTCCATTATTTTGCTTTTTGTTGTTCTGAGAAACAGAAACTTGAAAGTGCCATCTTAATTTATAGTTTGCTGGTTAATTAACCGCCTAAAATACTAGTAATTTTACATCATTAGTCAATACAGTCATAGAGGTACATAATCACATTACGTCTTTGGCGTAAATGCAAAATCGCGTATGTTGAATTTGTGATGAAAATAAGATCAATTCTCAATCTCAACATCACGTCTCCATTTTTTACTGCAATAAAAAGAAACAGTACCGTCGCTCTAATACATTATATGATCGCCAAATCGAACATAAATTAATTAATTAACGTACGTTTTGAACCTTCCTAAACTCTAAACTATGATCGTACTTTTTTGCATTTGCAAAGGGAGCTGCTCTAGTTCGAGGGCCCGAGATTAGAAGGGGCCCGCAGTGATGGTTCGGTCGACGAACAGGTGCACAGAACACGAAATTCGAAAAGTAACTGATCCCTCACATTGTAAAATATGCTCTCGGGAAATTTTGAACTATGATCGCATAATTCATTTTATTAGCTGTGATTGGCTTACTGTTTAAAAATTTCAAAAAACATATTTTTGCTCTAAAAATTGAGCCAAAAATCCGTAATATTCTTTATTTTTTACTGTACAAAAAATTGTGTAAAACTTATGCTAACTTTCTCGTATTTATCTGATTTTAATTTTATAAATTTTTATTTATTTTATAAACTATAAAAACTTGGCTAAAAGTCACATGGGATGAATGTTACAAATTTCTTGTTTATTTTGAAGCATTAACATCAAAGATAGAGCTATCGGCTGAAAAAGGGAGCATATTGAACAGATGCTACTCACAATCAGTAACCTTAAATGAAGTGAATGATCTAATTTTATATTATTATAAATTCGACATACGCACGTTTGCTTTTTGGTCATAGATTTTATATACTGTATCTATGCGAAGTTCGATTGAACACTTCCTGCTAGACTGGCCTATTTATTTACCTCAAAAAATGTATGCAATTGACATTCCATTAAATATTCTTAACTAAATACAATTCATGTACTGATAACGCGAAATTATAATGTACTCGGGTTTTTTAAAGTTCCGTACCTCAAACGGAAAAAAATCGCCTGTGACAATCTGAACACTACAAAAACGAAAACATTGTGGATTCACTCGTTTGCTTGTTTGTCTTATGGACTAAATAAATGTGTCTCATGTCAGCTTGAAATTTGGCATAGTTATAAAGCTTATAACTCGCATATATTCCGACAGTCCGTGCACTGGGCAATTTCGAAAAAAAAATCAATTTAAATATTGAAATTAAATTTAATTTAAAATAGCTCCCCCACAACATTTCTGTCCATAGAATAAACCGGGCGCTGTAAATCTCTACAGTAAAACCATTAAGACGTTTCCTACAGTTATCTAAATTCAAAGGCAAATAACATTCTTGGTAGTACAGAACGAATATTTTCAACAAATTAAATACATTCAGCTTTGTTGTCAAAAAAAGAATTTTTTTAAAATCCCTGTGCCATACGGAACAAACCTTACACTTCAATTGTGCAGGCTGCCTAACTTTAATGTTTTTAGTTTTTACCAGGAATTTTAGATTATTAACATTAAAGAAAATAACTTACCGCACATTTAGTTGCGGAATAAAACGTATTAATGTTTGAAATAACTAACCGATTATTAAATAACCGTCCGAACAAACTGTCCATTTTCCATAACAAAACTTACACTGGATTTAACAAATAATGATGTAAAAGCAAGGTCAAAGAAATGTAAAAGTTTATTAAAAGCACAAGCACTACCTATTAGTAATCGCAATAAACTGACTCGTTAAATAAAAGATAAAGATAAAAGAACTCAGCAACAGCTGGTGACTGGCACAGCGTATAGGTAAATCACTAATCAAAAATGTGTCTATTTGTTATTTATTAAAAACATATTGTACTATCGTAAACATACGCTTTACAGTGAAACCCTTTTTAACAAAGATGAATCAAAGTAACTTCTTTAGCGAGGGTATCTGTTTAAAATTTTTCTGTGACGTTTAAGGGGAAACAACGCGTTACGTTAAAGGGGCAATATAAGAGAAACCTTGAAAATCAAACGGAGCCTACAATGATTTTAATTATGTTAAAATCAGATATTTTATAGAGGGTATGTGTTATGTCTCTCGTGCAGGATGACATTATGGCTCATGTGACTGTTAAAACTCGCTATCCCTCGTTTTTACACACATTTGCCACACTAGAAACATAACCTACTATGTTTAGTTGATGAGTGACCGACGAAAGTGGTTTAGTTTTTTATTTTACAGTATTGAAAGTTTTATCTGTTTTTCTTAAAAATTAAAAATAATATACTCAAATATAAATATTTTACCATGTTATTGGTTTACACAATAACAATATTTAACATCTAAGATGCCTGAAGAAATTGTCATTGGCAACGAAACGTTGTAGATTTAGTAAATAAACATTTGTAACTAATTTGTCCAATATCTCATTATAATAATTTTTGATTATAACCTTAAACCTACTATCATTCTGATGAATTTCAACCGACGACAGTTCAACCGGATAACAATTCATTCGACGACAATTTAACTGGTAACTCGTCCCCAAAAAATTGATAAAAATGACTATTATTTAAAAAATGTAGTTAAAGAAGGCCCTTCTCATATTATTTTTAAGATGCGATTTCTTTAATTTTTAATAAAAGATTTATTTATTAAATTTTATTTTCACTGTGATTTTTATGTCACATACCTTTTTCGATACTTAATTAATTTACTTGAAGTATTAAATATATTTCTGTCATATCGCATTCTGAATTATTTATTTTAATAATATATATAGACTGTAAGTTATAAATATTGGATTAATGGATAGTTTATTGATTACATGGTTGATTTTTCCTGCTGTTAAAGAGTCGTATGTTGAACTGTCGTTCGGTTGAAATGTCCGCGGTTGAATTGTTACAGAACTGAATAATAAGCAAGGCTCCACTGTCAATGTCGTCGTTGTCATGACAACACCTCTTTTGTGCTGGCTCATGAATCATAATGAGCAATACCTTTATTTATTGATATTTTTTTATGTTAGAATAATTCATAAAATAATACTAGTACGGTTGCCATTTAAACCTATATGAGTATCCAATATAGCCACAAAATATTATAAATATACTTTTTGTGAAAATCGGGTATTTTATAGGAGGTGCGTTAAAAATGTAGTACGTATCTTGTGGATGTCATTACCACTCGAATGACGGTTAACCCTCGCTAAATCACTCGTGCTAACACTATGTCACAGCTCGTAATAATACCTTTCATTACAAACGTGATACATAAATTACTATTTTTTTATATATTATATTAGCATATAATACGATAATGCTACTAATTGTAAGTGTTATACTGATAATGCTTTATTTAATTGTTTTTCTCGCCTAATTAAGGCTAAAATTGAATTGATTTTAAAATTCTGGACCTTGTCAGGTAGGTAATCATAAATCTGTCCCTGTATGTCATTTTACTTAATTATTGTTCAGGTAACATAGTTAATATAATTATCGGCACTAATTTGCTATTTTCATGGGAAGTATTTAAATTATACTAGCGGACCCGTAATTTTTCGTCATTAGAGAGAAAAATAATTTCCAAAATAGCGTATCAAACATTAATTTTGATATAGTATTAAGGGAGATATTTCATACCGACAAAAAACACATTTGAGAAATAACATATACCGATAAATGAAGATAATTATAAAAATTCTAATCAAAAGAAGTTTTATAGGCATTTTCTGTAATCTACTTGTAAATTTAATTCAAGTTTAGGCGAGACACGAATATTCGAAAGAAGCCTATAATTGTATTCACTGTTCAAAACGTTTAATTATTCAGTATTTAAAAAAAACGGGCGAGTCGGACTCACGCATGAAGGGTTCCGTCCCATTATCTATAAAAACGGCAAAAGAATCATGTCTGTTGTATGGGAGCCACACTTAAATATTTATTTTATTCTGTTTTACTATTTGTTGTTATAGCGGCAATAGAAATACATCATCTGTGAAAATTTCAACTGTCTAACTATCGCGGTTTATGAGATACAGCCTGGTAACAGACGGACGGACAGCGGAGTCTTAGTAATAGGGTCCCGTTTTACCCTTTGGGTACGGAACCCTTACATTTTGTAAAGCGGCAACGGTTCCCTCTTACGCCGTCAAACAAAGCATCTACTACTTATACCAACGTGTTTGTTTACAGTGAATCTGTAGGTTTATTCGGAACGATAGTCGCGGAATAGATTTGACAGTTTTATTTCACTTACTTATTTTAATTTATAGGCCTAAATAGTCACACATGCATACAATTACCTATACAAGAAATATGTACAAACATGAAATTCAAAAAACATTGTTGAATTCCATAATAAAAGTATAATGATATTAATAGTTACCTCTAGAATCCCCTCCACGGTACTCACACCGAATGTCATCTTCCGCTTTGCTAATTAATCGGTCGTGATTTTTTCTTTCGTGTTTCGATAAGGAAGTTAAAGACTCTCGACAATTCAAAAGACCAAAACTGCAGATTTGGCTAAGGTCTTATCTGTCGTTTTGAAATGAATTGTCTGAGAGAAATGTGACTAAACTTACCGAAAAACACGAATGATGAACACTCCAAAAATCAACTAACCAAGATTCAAGATTTGCCACGATTTTATTAATGACCACAGGTAAATTTGTGTCATACTCACATCCTATAGATTGATTTTAGAATTCAGGGTATTCAAAAACGTGTACCTCCTAGTCAGATATTTTTTCCAAAAATTGGTAACAGTGTATAAGCAGAATTATGGGCGTGATTTGAAATTAGCAAAGGTGGGCAGTTGCACCCAAATACCAATAAAAACTGTTTTATTTTGAATACGAAACCCAAACTAGTGTTAGATAAGGGTAGAGCGAGGCTAAAACATCCGCGGGTAAAAAGAGCTACCTATAAAATCTCAACCTGTATTGCCAACTTAGTGGATTTTATTTCCCCCTAGTGGGCAACATTTTTTTTTTAGTAGCTAGTAGTTTTTTTTTTCGTGCAAAATGGGATTTTAAAATCTTTTGAGTAAACAAAACGAGATTCTTTCGTCGAAAGTGGCTAGAAAAACGCATATAAACAGTAGTTTTTAAATACTTATCTTTTTACTTGAGTTTCAAGTTAAGTTTACATGACAACAAATAGTCATAGAAAATGTATTTTAATGGAAATACGTTACTTTCTATACTAATAACAATAACTGTCTGGTTTACCCTGTAGTTAGGCAGCTGAGTCTTCAGAGGAATATAAATCATAAAAGCGGGACTGAGTCTGTCTCGCGCGGGACATTTAATTTTGGATTAAAAATTCGGGACGTCCCGCCAAAATAGAGACGTCTGGTAACGCTTGTCTACACCCTCCATAGGTAAATCAGTATGTCAAAGCATAGCATATACCATCAATGATTTATTAAATATTTTCCCTTTTTTAGCGTTTTATTATAAAAATATATGTAGAAAATGAAAACAAAAATACTTCATTAGCTTTTTAGGAACGCTGATTTCTAGTAGTTTCAGAGTCGACATTAGTGGTCTCTAGAAAAATATTCTGGTGATCTCTACTGTTACTTATAAATAGGGTATCTGACAATTGGGCGACAGGACCATTCCAACTTTAAAGATATTGAAGTTTTATATTATAAAAAAAATCTGTAAAGGCGTGCGGTGGCGCGGGTAACGACTAGTAATAAATATTATGAAATTTGCTATTCGTTTTCATTGGTACGTAATATGCTTTACATGTAAAAATTAGCCAAAGCATGCTTGCCAGCTACCTAACTATAACTTATTTTTGACAGATCTTCAGAACAAAATATTTCCGAAACAATGAATTAACTTACAAAATCATTATATAAAAAAAAAACCCTGGTCAAGTGCGAGTCGAACTCGCGAGGAGAGGGTTGCGTACAATTCCTTTTTTCGTGAGTACTTTAAGACTTAAGATTTTCGTTTAGGTTTTCCTGTAAACTATGGGTGAGACTCTACGTACCCTATTTTTTTCAAAATTTTAGGCTCAGTAGTTTCGGTTAATCTATTTTCTTAAATAACTTTAAAACTATTTACTTTAAATTATAAAAATATATATATTTAGACCCTTAATACAAGCTCTTTTATTTGATATGTCACACGGTACAGTTTGCCAAACTTTTTTTTTAATTTCCTAATTTTTTCCCCAAAAATGACCCCAATGTTCAAATTGCATTTATTTACGTTACACGTCCGTCTTATGGTTAGCAACTTACATATGTCTACCAAATTTCAACTCAATCGGTCCAGTAGTTCCAAACAAATTGGCTGTGACAGTCCGCGGGACAGACACACTAGTGATTATTAATAAGGGTTCCGTTTTTTCCTTTTGAGGTATGAAACCCTAAAAAACAACGTTATAGCATACATCTCTTCTGCGCATGCACAGATTTTCCCCGAAAATAATAGGGATCTTCATATTTGCATACTAAATATCTTCGTAAAATTTGGTTTCAAGTCCCGTATATGAGCTCAAAAGGAACAACTGTACTCTATACAGCTATGCTAAATATTTCAAAATGTGATAACGCCATAACGTTGGTAATTAGTCAACAATGAGCCAATTCGTTGTTGAACTTAACATTAAGTTCATATTTATGAGAGTTTATTTGAAAAGTGACCTTTTAGCTCGGTTTACCCTACTGGCAGCGATATTATGCAAGGACCGAAACCGCAAACCGCACCGTGATTCATTTTAGCTAATCGAAACCGAAAATGAAGTACATATCAGAAAAACCGTAACTGAAACTGCAAATATAAATTTTAAAATGCTGAAATAGAAATATTGTTACGTTCGACCAGCACAACACGGAGCAGAAAAGCCTGTTCGCGAACCAGCAACGACCGTCAGTCGGTAATTGTCTGCAATTTCTGTCTAGCCGTCCGATCTAGTGAGTGATGTCGTACGTGAACCGCACTAAAACTTGCTGGTTTGTTTAGTGTGCGACACTGTACAGGTTGCAGGTTTGTGCTGTCCATGCTTGAGAAGTTTGCACGGTTTTTAATCAATGATCAAAATTGGTGAGCTTGGCCAAGGTTATTAGATTGAGAGGTGACCTCGTTCCGTTGGACAGTAGTGAGGGGATGATATTGATATTAAGTGGTTGATAAACATATTATTGAACGGTCTTTTAGCTGATGTCATTCAGTAACGAGGTGACCTGTTTAACTAATTACCTTGAGTTTGACGATAATGCACTTAAGTAAATTAGTAGGAAATTGGTTTCCCACTAGACTTCAGTTCCAAATCTTCGGTGTCAGGTATAAAGGACTTAATTAGTTGAAAAACGTAATTTTTAAGCCGTTAATGTCTATTAATAAAAGAGAATCGTAAAATTTAACAATTTTATACCTGACTCCAGATAATTTGACAAACCGTTAACAAAAACCGAATTTAGACCCTCATAACAAGTGATAACCGAACCGAATTTAATTTCGGTTCGGTCCCTGATAATAAAAGTGTATACAATAAATTTTATATTTTTATCATTTTAGAATTATCTGTATCATTAAGAATTTGTTCGGAGGCCAATTAAGAAATTAATTGTTATAGATATTTCAGCTTATTCCCCTAAGTTCATAATTATAAAATAGTTAGCGCTTTTCCAGTCTTTGAAACTGAAACTGAATTATGATATTATAATAAATATGGTATTGTTATATCACCCAAGGTCACTTTGACACAGCAGCGCTGCCCATCATATAAAATGAACTACAATAGTAAAGGGATAAGCATGAACTTTCCATATGTGTGTATGTTCCAAGAGTGTATCATCATCATTATATTTATTTTCTATACCGGGTGTCTCAGAAATCGCGCACCCAATTGTTGGGATCGAAGGAGAAAAATATTCTGAGCCCAAAAATCCATGTTTGGAATTTTTTGATACCGTAGTTAATTAGTAATTAATTAATGAAAGCGCGCTACAGAAGAGAGTGTCGTCGGCTGATTTATTTCGGTTAATTACTGGAATAATAATTATTATTAAATAAATAAATAAAATAAAAAGTAAAAAAATGCTAGAATCTGTCCGAGAAAATCTTCTCAAGCGATGCCGGCTCTGTCTTTAGGAGAACGGACGACATCTACTCGATTGAATTTAGACTTTTTTCTTTTGATTGCTCAAATAATTATGAATAAATAAATAAATTTGATCAACTATTGCGAGAAAAATTATCTATGTCGATCGTTGGATTTATAATATGCTTTACTATTTCTAAATAAATAAATTTATTGTATCAAAGCCTTCCAGAGTTTTTGTCTGAGTTCAGTTTCGAATTTTTTTTTTAAACTGCACTAATAATTTTTAATGAATAAAAAATTTCCACTTTTCGCATCTGTCTTGTCAAGGCCCTCTGGCGTCTCACTCTCGCGTCCCCTACTGCCTCCCCACTCACTTTTTATTCTTCTGTAGCGCGCTCCTGATTGGCCACTTTCATTAATTAATTACTAATTAACTACGTTATCAAAAAATTCCAAACATGGATTTTTGGGCTCAGAATATTTTTCTCTTTCGATCTCAACAATTGGGTGCGCGATTTCTGAGCACCCGGTATATATCTCGACATGTCCTCCATACCATGTATAAATTATTAGGATAAATAAAATGATTATATATATATATATATATATATATATATATATACTAATACGCTAAGGTTAAGATGTTTGCCTCCCTTTTTCGAAAAAAACTCACAATTACTCCACATACTTTTTGTATCATTTTATAGATAATTACTTGCTCTACGTGCATCAACAATTAAAAAATCTATTATTGCTTTTGTTTTTGCAAAATAATTATAACAATTACATAATATATAGATATACATTTACTCAGTATGCATGCCATCTGACGGTTCTAACTTTGAAACAACGTCAACATGATTGACGGTCGGTAAATTTTTTTTGTTTAATTTTTATCAAAATTCACGTATAAATACTTTTCATATGGCGGCGCTTCAGCTCAACGTTTTCGATACTTGCGCCTCTATATTACAGTTTTAGAAAAATATTTTTTGAGCTGTCACTGAGCTTCGTAATGTAATACAACAAAAAAAAGAAAGTTATGAAAAGTGTGAGAAATTAGAAACGAATTGAATACCCATAATACATTGTGATTTATTAAATTGAATAATTCATTTACATAATATTAATACACTAAGGTTAAGATGTTGGCCTCCCTTTTTCGAAAAAACCTCACAATTACTCCACATAAATTTTATATCATTTTATAGATACAGCAAAAAGAAGAAAGTTATAAAAAGTGTGAGAAATTAGAAACGAATTGAATACCCATAATACATTGTGATTTATTAAATTGAATTGAATAATTCATTTACATAATATTAATACGCTAAGGTTAAGATGTTGGCCTCCCTTTTTCGAAAAAACCTCACAATTACTCCACATAAATTTTATATAATTTTGTAGATACAACAAAAAGAAGAAAGTTACAAAGAGTATGAGAAATTAGTGCGAATTATTCGCACGGGTACCGCTAGTGTTGAATAATAAGCATAGATAAATCATTTTTTTCAAATATTTTATTATACAAAAATTAAATAGAAAAAAATAGATAAATGGCATCACAAACTATATAAACAAACAAAAAATCATCTTCATATAAATTTTTAAAAATATTTTTTGATTATTACAAAACTTAAAAATTATTTTACAGATCACTGGCACTATCTGGAAGTAGACAGCGTTTATTACTACTTTTTTCAACAAAATCAGGCGCGATTTTATTCAGTATTAAAAAAAAAATTGCAACTTGATATAGAAAATGAAGCGCTCCCAAAAATGACAATTACAGTTCACTATTATGTGACAAATTTTAATAGTTTTACTAAACTATACTACTATACGTATATAAAAAAACGTCTGAAGTTGCCATGCAACGTTAAAAAAAGTGTGACTAGAATCAAGAACTATGTTAGAGAGTGTAGCGTCAATATCCTGAAGTATCAGTTTCTAGAATCTATAGATTTAAAGCACACACTCACTGAATCAGATCGGCACGGCAGTGTATATGCCGAGTCGATCTGAGCCGACTAGTGCACGGGAGCGCATTTATCTTCATGTATCCCAAAACTCCAGATCCAATTCAATTCAGTGGGTGTGGATAAGACTTGCAACTTTAAATTTATGAATGTAATTTATGTTTTATGTTTTCATAATGTATTTATTACAAAAAATTAATTATAATAATTATTTTATTTAACATGTTGAGTCCAGGTTCTTATCTTAGCCTCCTGGCTTCACGTTCCGACTCCAAGAGGGTTAAGATATCGCCTTCTCTGACGGGGCCTTTCACATTTCTGATGATCTGACGATTTTGTTCGCCGATAAACTCTACCTTGACTTGCGTACACTGTCCTTGGGATCCTGTGCGACCCAAAACTTTAATAACACGAGCTAGAACGACCGGTTTATCCATTTTTTTGAGTGTTTTGTATTATAAATTTCCACACGTGATAAACTAAACAGAAAGATCTGGCGAAAAAAAAAGATGGCATCTGAATCGTCCCACTTTTAACCAGTCTACTTCTGCTCCATTGAAGTTCTTAATATAGTGTTATAACAGTTATACTAATATATTATGCTACAGGTTTATTGTATAATACGCGCCACGGTTCTGAAGTTAGATACAAATGGAAGCTTGCGCAGATACAGTCGGTTGAAAAACTACAAACTCGCGCTATATTATTATTTTTAATTTTTTCTTTAATCTAAAGTCATCCAAAAAATTATTTTATGTGCTTGTCTATGCAAAACTGTATTAGGTATCTTGATCAGTTAACAATCAAAGAAACAACTTAACAATAGCGTACTGGACTGTACTTCATAGCAGAAAAGCGACAACCAGCGATAACCAATCACCGACGAGCGCACGTTTTGTGCCGGTAACTGGGAGTCTTCCTTACCCACAAAACAACCAGGGCGGTTCTAAAATATGCATTTGCGACGCTGTTTGTGACTAACTTCAGAACCTTTTAGAACCGTGGCGAGAATTATACACTAAATTATGTTGATGACTTATGTGACTAAAATCGCGCCTATAATAAATAAATAAATACTAATAATAATAGTATAGTTTATGTATCTAGGATGTAATGTATTATATTCTATTGATGAATATTTTAATATTAATTTTAATTGTGACATTCTGTGTAATTTCGTATTTGACGCATTCAATACTGCTTAGCAGGCAAACGAATAAAGAAAAATGTATTATTATTATTAAACCAAAATAGCATCACATCCGAGATATACGTATACTATATTTTATACAGTTTCGTAGCTAAGGTCAAGACGCCCAGGGCAAGATTTGAAAACTTATTTTTTAAGATGAAAAACAATACAATAAATGCGTCCTCTTGAGGTTTGCGCCTCTGGCAGCCGTCCCCGCAGCAAGCCCCTAGCTACGACGCTGGTTCTATGCACGTCCCCCTATAAAAATATCTAACTTTGATTTTCAGTTGCGTAATAACTTCGCTTCTCTCAGGCTGTTTATAGAAATTACTCAATTCTCGTCTACTTCTACTCACAAACTTATAGAAATGGACACGACATTGTCATATATCAGTTTTCGGTTCACTGAGTGAGGAGGATAGAGTATGCGTGGAGACATAATATCTATCCTTTTCTCTACACACAATTGAGGTAATTGAGGGAGATAGAGATATCTTTCTGTCTCGAAGGAGGGCACACGCTTTTATTAATAATTAATATTTAATTTATTAATATGACGGAATCTTTCAACGTAATTTTCACCGACTTCAAGAAGTCCGATTGATTACAAAAATTGCATACGCGTTAAGCACCGATGACAATACAATAATTTGATAACTTTGTCCTGACCAGGATCACCAGAATAAAAAATAATAATAATAATAATAATGCGTTTAACGTCCGTTTCTCGACTTTATGTCATAACAGACGCCATTCGCACCATTACTATTTTCCATCTACCACACTTTCCGTTATTTTTCTACATTTTTAAAACTTCAACTTATGTAATAGCAATGAGCGAATGAAGGAATTATAGGAAATTAGGATAAGGTAGGCAATTTTTGAACTAGGAGTTTGATAGGTAATCGGCCATGGCCTCAAATAAGGAACCATCTCGATATTTATCTGGAATTCATTGAGGGAAACCATGGAAAACCTCAATCAAGATGGCCGGTACAGGAATTGCCGTTTCTCGGCGAGAGGCAGTAGGAAGAAGTCCCAGCCACATCTGCCTCCCGAATGCGAGTCTAGTGCTGTCACCACTACTCTACCCAGCTCGGTAGAATAAAAAAAAATATTAAGACTGAAAAATAATAGTTAAAAAAACGCTTCAATAGTAAACTGAACTAAAAACTAAAAAAAAAATTTTAATTATTAAGATTTTGTTTAACAGCGATAGAAAATCCATAATTATATTAAATGAGTGGACTTTCTATCGCTGTTGAACAAAATCTTTTTAATTACTTTTTAGTTCGGTTTTTTTAGTCTTTATAGAGCACGTCCATTTCTATAAGTCTATGCTTCTATAATGATAGGCTTAGGTGATTTAAATTTGAATTGGTTAGATCTAGTGTTAAATGGGTCATTTTACGATCGCTATACTCGCATAAAAAGCGACTATTTTATAGGGGGTGTGCAAAAGATCTATTTTCTTTTGTCCTTCTTCGACTTGCCCCTGCGTATTGGAAAAACACTGTTTCCCAACCTGATCACTTCGGAATTATTTCTTCTCTGTCTATTTTCTCGCTGCTCGGTTTGTAATGGCAAAGAAGAGGCCTAAACGAACAAAAATAAAAATTAATTATGAATACAAGTAATAAAATATGTATAATAAAGTAGGTTTCATTCTTTCTCTGGACAAAATACGCGTTTTTTGAGATCTGATGTCCAACAGTGATATACAGCAATTATGGAATACTTGCATTATAGACTTTTTCATCATATTTCTATCACGCAGAACGAACATTTATTAATTTAACGATAAATCACACAGCGTGTGACGTCACTGTACTTCTTCCATAGTGTTATAGATTGTGGCCTCATGAGCAAAAAAATGCTTTCTAACGGGCAATTACCCTATTATTATTGGGTTTATGGTATGACTTTAAATCCAGATTTAAGCTGCCCACTAGATTGGGATTGTTATACTGAAAAAGTAATCGTGTAAAATAATTTAACTTACGTTTTCCTCCTCGTACTGTGGGTCATATTGTATCGGCATTGGATTTTCAACGTAAATATCCAACATGTCTCCAAAATAACAAACGCCATTAATGCGTACTGAAAAACTGAGTGACTTCGACCAGTTAGAACGAACACTGCAGACATCATAAGGTCCATGAAGTACACATTCACTAGAACAACCCTGAAGATACGTGGCGCTATACCTATTGTAAAATTGGGGAATAAACTCGGGCGCTTCTGCATTAAGCGCGCTATTTTCTACAGGAAACCGATTACCATCTTCAGATAGAGTAGTTGCGTTTTGCGGTTCTTCCAAATTTCCTGAGTTTGGATCGCATTGTACTTTTTTCTGATTTTCTTGTTCAAATTCGACATTCTTTAATTCGGATGTCTCGTCTATTTTAGGCTCAACGTTATTTAAAGAAGTTTCCGAATTATCATTGATCGACTCTGAAGTCGAACCAAACTCCAAGGCAATGAGTTTTTCTGATACGTTCGACTCTAATTTCATAGTAATTGAGTCGACATTCATTATATTTTCTGATTCTGGGTTTTCCTTAGTTGAATCGGAAACATACCCATTTAAAATTGGTTCTGATTCATCCTCGTTAATTGTAAAAACTTCTTCAGAATTCTTCGAGTCTTGAAAGTGTTCTGATTCAACATGTACAAGATCTGATTTTGGTTCATCATCTCCTGTTAAATGTGTTTCAGTAAAGTTTGAAATTATATCTTGCAAATGTTCTGAAATCGCAATAGAGTTAGATGATTTTAATCCGTCTGACGGAGTTTCTTCCTGATTTGCAGCTGAAATTAATTCATTCGAATCTTCATGATTTGAGCCAGATGCATAACCATTTAAGATAGGCTTTGGTATTTCATTTTTTGAACTGGGTTCCTCCGAAGTCAAATAATTTGAAATAGATTTCATTTCTTCACGAATATTAGATTTTTTGGAAATGTCGTCATCCTCTGTTTCCTCATGGTTAGAAACTTCTTCTTTAATATTAAGATCAGTTTTTTCAACAATGATCACGTGCAAGCTATATTCTTTACAATTCAGCTCCGTTTTTTCAGCGTTATTGATATCTGATACATTTTCTAAATTCGAATTTGGTTCTTCATCCAATTCGAATTTATTTCCAAAATTAGAATATGCTACTTCAAAGTTACTTTCCACACTTTTTACGGCATTGATTGAGAGAGATTTTGTTAAATTTGGTTCAGAAACAGGTTTAATTTCACAGTCAACATTGTTAACATTACCTGTAGCATCAGACTTCAAATTTATTTCGTCTGAATTTAATTTTTGTAAATCAGTAGCCACGTGTTTGGATATCTCAAAATCCAAAATATTTTTTTCACCATTAGAAGAATTATCAAGTGACTTACAATTGTTTTTCTTAGCTTCGGCTTCTTTAAGTTTTTTGAGATACACTCTTGTTCTACGTCGCATAACTTTTTTTTTTGGCTTATTGACTGCATGATCTCCATTAGTCGCCGAAACCTGTATTTCTGTTTTAGCCGGTTTTTGTTCATTCATTTCAATTTCATCATCGGTGTCACACCAACGCGATGAAAGATTTACATCCAACAAAGATTTAAATGCCATTTTGAAACAAAACTTGAATTACAATATTTAGCCGCAATTAAAAATCTTCACTTTATTTAACAAGAACAAAAGTTCATTACCAAGTTGCTGATATCACATAACTTGATAAACTGCACTGACCGACTGATGGACAATGTTTGGCTACAGGTAGATACTCGTATTCAAAAAGGCGTGTGAACCTACTGCCTCAAAATTCTGATACAGAAACAGAATACTATGAACCAAATTTGGTCTTTGATTGGCTAGTTGAATATTTTCTATCCTTTTTTCTGGGTGATGATTTTCTTCCCACCACAGAAAAGGTGTGCTTGCCACTTTAACTACCTACATTCGGAAAGACTAATGCACTAATGAGAGGTCTTCCATCTACCTAAAGTTTTATGACACATATATGTTGCCTCTTGGAGCGCTACAGGTCAAATTTTAAGAGTTTTGGATCTTCATTGCAATATTATTGTCAATCGAACATCCACACCAAATTAAATCCAATCTTCAGTAAATTACTCACTATTTGCAAATTAGTGCTTTCATAAACTTTTAAAGGCACTTTTTGATTAGTTTTGAGAATTTTTTCCTTAAATTGATCCGATTGAACCCATTTTAAATAGGCTTCGTGCGGTGCTGGATTCCAACCTGTGGACCAGTTAAAATCAATTAACTCTTTCTAAAGTTATTGCCCGCACATACACATAACATAGTGCCAAAATGTTCAGAAGACTATGAAACGTCGAGAAATTTTTATCTGACTCCTAGGTCCCGCCATCCGACCGACGCCAATAGTGTATGTGTCATATAGCAAATACACTAATAATTAAATTTCTTCGAAAGAAATACATATAATATAGTTATAAAACCGCGTTTGATAAATCCAATAACAATTGAATAAAAAAAATGATATGTTCACGTGATACGATAACGATCAAAATACAAGGTCACAATAATGCGGACTAACGATTTCCGCACTTCCATAAAAAATCCCTATATTATGAAATTATATATTTATATCATTATATTTGCCTATTACATATTTCACAAATAAAATCCATATAACAAAATATATTTGCGATTATTTGATATTTCAATAAAGAATCGTTTACATATAGTGCGTTTGATTTCAATGAACATATTGACTTTGCATCTTAAATATTTCCATTCGATTTACATCTCATTCAAGCTGAAGAAAATTGTAAGCTAACTCTGAACTCTATACCCGAATTTTATTATTTTGCCTCAATGTTTCTTAGCGTTTAGAGGGTTATTCAAATTGGCTTATATTTTCGTCCTGCAAAATGCAAATTCGATGACAAATTCCATGTAAATATTTACCCGGTTGTCTATAAAAGTAGTGATCTTTAACCAGGGCTGAACAAAGCACTAAGCATCGAGCACTTTCTTTAATTTTGAAAAATGCTTAAAAACATCGAGTGCTTTAAAGCATCAAGGATTAAGCATTTTAAAGTAACTTCATAAATTCCAGTATTAATTTAAATGTAAACTTTGACATGAATTCTAATTAAACAATCAAGAAATTGATCTCTAACATCAAACGAAATAAAAATTATAAAAGATATACGAAATATGTTTTATTAAACTTTGAAAGTGCTTATTAAGTACGGCTTCGTCCGGGTGTAAATGTAATATATAGGATATAAAAGATGAGAATCATTATCATTAAATTTTCAACGTGTATTGCATTTGCGCGAATTTAATCGCTTTTATTTGTGAATGTTCAAAAATCTAAGAAAAATCTTATTTCCCAAAAAGAAATTTAAAAAATTTTGTTGATCCGATCGCTACCAAACTTCAGAAGATCACCCGCTGGGCTAATCTAAAGATTGTCTGAAAATTTCATCAAAAATGGTCTACCCGTTTGGAGTCCATAGATTACATATACATCGTCTTTTATCTATATAGATTATTAAAATGTAAAAAGTGGTTATTGTGACATAACGATAATAGTTGGACATATAGTATCGTGAAGTTTTTTGTAGTTATTGATATGTTCTTTAATATTGTAGAACATACTTTTGTTCTATCATCAATAGTTTCCGCAGCGCATGCGACGAAAGATGTTTTATGGCATTTTTTTACACCTTGGGTTACGTTACTAAAGTTTTAGTAAGGATCCCTAATATTTTCTAGCAATAAATATAGCCTATGTTACTCAGGGTGAATGCAGCTTTCTAATGGTGAATCGGCACAGTAGTTTTTGAGTTTATTCATTACAAGCATACAAAAATACAAATCTTTCCTCTTTATAATATTATAGTGTAGATTACAAGTGCTTAATAAACTTGTTGAATGCTTATTAAGCATCTGATAATGCTAACGTGGTTAGTAAGTAGCAACTCTTTAAGCATTATGAAAGCTTAAAGTATTATTAAAAACACGTTTCCCCGACGTACGAGATAAATTGTTTAAAAAAACTCAAAAATATATAATGGGTGGCATTTTTTGTGACCGGGAGGGGCGAAAAAACCCTTTAATATTTTTTATTAAAATAATTTGTTAATTGTTATCAATTTTGAAACATATTATATTATGATTTTGGCGCCCCCTGAAATTACCACCCGGGGAAAGTGCCTCCGTTTGCCCCCCCCCAGACGTGGGGCTGAATCAGGGATTTGAATAATAATAAAAGTTATCTTAATGCAAACATATAGGTTATAATTTTACAATATATGTACTTGTGAAATTAATCCACCTAACTTGGCATAGCCTGTGCTAAGGTGATTTTTTTTACTTAACTAATAATTATTATATGGAGTATGAATGCGTTTTGTTTTGTTTGCTTGAACGTATGTGTGTGCGAGGGTGTGTTATGAGATGATATTTAGAACTACATATAATGAAAAATTCAAGGGTGTCCAATGTCACTGTTGATTTAAAATAATCAAATTCTTATCCGTTTTTTTAAGAAAATGGAAAATACGGGTACTTTTAAAAAAAATAACAATTATTTTGAAACCGCACCTAATCGAAAATTTCAATTATAGAAGCAAATGGTCTAGAGCCTGCAGTGTTTTTTTAATCACCTGACTAAGTCATTTATAAAAAAAATAATGTTTCCCATTTATTTTTAATAATAAACTGAAAATGTAGGTAATTATTTCAGGTTGTTCTTAAGCTCCTAAATAAACTTTTACTCCAAAACTTTAAAATATGCCATTTAGTAAAATAAGGATTACAAAAGGTTTACGATGTTTTGAAAAGGCTTTGCATAAACTAAAGTTTTAATTCTGATACAGGGGTCTCCAAAAACTGAAATCGTAACTAAACCGTTTTTTCTAAAAGCGGAATCGAAAGCGATATTATATGTAATATTATAATATATGGAACTAAATCGTTAAAATTTTTTGGTTCCGAATTCTATAAATTACAACAATACGGTTCTTTTAAGATACGATTAATTTAAAGGATAAGAATTCCTTAATTTTATTTTAAAGATCAGAACCAAACCCGTTCTTTAAGATTTGTATGGAACCAAAATGGAAGCAGTTTTATAAATAAAAAAAACTGAACTCAATTCGAAATTTCATTTCGGTTTCACATCCTGGAGCCAGGGCGATATTTAAAAATTTTTGAAGTAAAACTTCTTTAGTTAGGGTATCTGTTTAAAATTTTCTGTGACGTTTAAATGGAAATAACGCGTTTCGTTAAAGGGGAAATATAAGAGAAACTACGACTAAAGAAATTTTACTTCCTCCGCGAGTTCGTGTCGATAAGGAGGTTCACACATTGTTTTAATCTTTTGTTTCTATTTTTTTTAACTTTTATTATGAAATACCGATATTCATCAGTTTTCCAAACAAAATGAACAATAAACTTTTACGGAAAAACACATCGATAGCTCATCTATTAGCTATTGTAAATTCCCAGTTTCCAAGTTCTAACCCGAAAACCAGTAAAAAAGTCATTTAATAAGTGACCAATTAAAATTAAAATGGCATGAGATTTTTTTATCATTTTTGGGGATTTTATTCTATTGTAAGAGACTTGTTCTTTTGATAAGGAAAATAGATAAGATCAAACGGGTATTTTTTCGTTACAATAATACCCGTTGTAAATTTTGTTCAAATGATGTAATTATTATTATTGCTATAACAAAAAAAAACAGTTTCGTAATTTTTGTACATATATATGTATATAGATTCTCGTGATCATGCAAACATATTATTATGCATGTTTATGGAGATTTTAGACGTTTTCAACTCTCCTGAACTCAAAAAGTGGTTAAACAAGTCCGTCCGTCTGTCTGTTTGTCCGTATATCACAGTCTCATAACTCCGCCATCTTTACATCGATTCGGATAAAATTTTACAGTTAAACTTTCGAACAATCAGTTTTTCAAAATTTTAATAACTAATTATTTGGAATCTAGGCGTGCGACATTTTTTATAAATCTAGTTAAATGTATGAGACATCCATAAAGATAAAATTAAAATTTCATATTTTCATTTGAACAGTGTCGAATAACCTTAAAAAACCGGCTACGCTATACCTATCTAATCGATAAAAATAAATCACTACCAACAGTTATTATAAAAAAACAGCCCTCAATTTAAAAAACCCGGGTCGCAGTGCCAAAATCCTGCCGACAATATAGTGTATTTGCTTGTATAGGGCCGGGTGGTTTTATACTTTTAATATGTGAAATTAAGTTTGTTTTTGGGCAAAATAAAAAATTTAACCCCTTAATACACCCCTTAAAATAACATTTTTTTTCTTAATTGTAATATTATTATCAATGTAACGTCTACACCGAATTAAAGACACCCTTCAATAAATAAGTCACTATCTGCAAATTAGTGTTTTTAAAAAATGTGTAAGTCCGATACTGTCGGGCCGATTTTATTAAAATTTTAGGGACACTTTTTAATTACTACTAAAGGGTTAAATGTCAATTTTGAAACGATTCTGAGAATTTTTTCGGTATTTTGGGGTCCAAAAACTTTTTTCAACCCCTAAAAACTACCCTTAAAATGACCCGATTACGCCCATTTTAAATAGGCTTCTTGCGGTGATGGATTTAAACACGTGGACCAAATTTCGTTAAAATCAATAAACTCTTTCGAAAGTTATTGCCCGCACACACACACACACATATATATATATATAAACATTTTCAAAAATGGTACCAAAGTGTTTAGGAGGTTATGAAACGTCGAGAAATTTTGGTCCGACCCCTAGGTCCCGCCATCCGACCAACGCCAATAGTGTATGTTGCCATATGGCAAATACACTAAACATATGGTAACCAGTGGATTTAAACAATATGTTACCTTTTGCGATTCCATATGCCACGCTTTTCTATAGGATTAAAACCGTACAAATTTTTCTATTTCTTATCGAGCATTTCTGCACTCTTTCTATTCTATTAAAACTTAGTTGCAATCAGACAAAGAGAATAGATGTGCTTACATAGAATTGTTTGTTTTGTATTTTTTTTAGTGATGTATGCTCTATTCCAATATGAATTCTACTAGCATAGAAAATTTTGCTTGGTATTTTGTAAAATAAATTATGTTACTCTTTTGTATATAGTACGAAACTTTAAAAAGTTTTTAGTGTATTTGCCATAAGGCAACATACACTATTGGCGTCGGTCGGATGGCGGGACCTAGGGGTCGGACCAAAATTTCTCGACGTTTCATAACCTCCTAAACACTTTGCCACCATTTTTAAAAATGTTTATATATATATGTATATATATATATATATATATATATATTTATATACGTATATATATATATATATATATATATATATATGTGTACGCGCGATAACTTTCGAAAGAGTTAATTGATTTCAACGAAATTTAGGCCACGTGTTGAAATCCATCACCGCAAGAAGCCTATTTAAAATGGGCCTAATCGGGCCATTTTAAGGGTAGTTTTTAGGGGTTTTTGGGCCCCAAAATTCCGAAAAAATTCTCAGAATCGTTTCAAAATTGATATTTAACCTGTCAGTAGCAATTAAAAAGTGCCCCTAAAATTTTAATAAAATCGGCTCAACAGGACCGGACTTACAAATTTTTTGAAAACACTAATTTGCAGATAGTGACTTATTTATTGAAGGGTGTATTTAATTCGGTGTAGACGTTAGATTGATAATAATATTACAATTAAGAAAAAAATGTTATTTTAAGGGGTGTATTAAGGGGTTAAATTTTTTATTTTGCCCAAAAACAAACTTAATTTCACATAATAAAAGTATAAAACCACGCGGCCCTATACAAGCAAATACACTATATTGTCGGCAGGGTTTTGGCACTGCGACCCGGGTTTTTTTATGAAGTTATTACTAGTGTTTTCCTGCGGCTTCGTTTGCATTAATGTCGGATTTGAAGAGAACCTTGCCTGATATATTTAAAATTTGGATTTACTATATAGTAGACACAGTACCAAGTTTCGTCGAAATCAATCCATGCTTCAATACAGACAAAAAATCTAGAAATGTTCCCCAGTTTAGGTATCATGTAAAAATAACCCAAAAAAAAAGAAAACGACATTACAGAATGCATAAGTATTGTTATAAAAGGTTATCTACTATAATGGTTAATCTCGGTCTGGTACCAATTCAAAATTTCAATTTTTTTTAATGAAAATTCAATTGATATTTTCACGAGTTATCACTTCTTAAATAATCAGAACTTGAAAATTGGAGATTTATGATGACTCCTTACAGATAATTAAAAAAGTACAATTTCCAAAAAATAAAACTGTCCAATTAATTTACAAAAGAACAAGAGAAATTGTCCTATTTTGCAAGCTTTTATTTAGTTTCATCTGTTCCGATGTCTGTCTGTGGGTTTGTTTTACAAGTTGAATTTGATCCACTTCCTGTCGTTCGATTGAACTGAAATTTTGCATACACGTTTGATTCGTACATTGAAAATTATAGTAGATCCAATATTGTCGCCACCACAAAATGACGGATTACCTTCTTCTTTACAACCCCTTCAATATGGGTATCAAATGAAAGGGTATGGCAAGTACAATACAGTAAACTATGTTACGTTATTTAAAATCCAATATGGCGGTCAAAAAGCGTTACTAAAAATTTGGAAATAAAATATTAGAAAAAACTTCATAAAGACAAGCTTTCATTGCAGTGTACTAAAAAGGATAAAAAACATTTTTAATAATTTAGGCTCATAATTATAAAAATGTGGGCCGTGATTATCATAGAGTTTAAAACCCACGCTTTTATAATTATGAACTGAAATTATTAAAAATTATTTTTATCCTTTTTAGTACACTGCAATAAAGGCTTGTCTTTACAAAAAAATTTTCTAATATTTTATTTTAGAGTAGACTCTTGAAGCGTTGAAATATTAATTAATTATTAACCGTTAGAATGGAAATTTTATTAGTTTATGACGTTATAAGTATCCAAAATGTTCATTAATCTTTTAAGTTTTGCTACAAAAATATGTTAATTTATCTTGTAGCTTAAATTTAACAATCGACTTAATGTACGTTTCTACGTAACAGTAAAGGTGCTATTCTTTACGGCCAATGTAAGAATTTACAGTGCTAATTTTTTGTCACTTTCTAAAAAATTTAACCAGTGTCGGATCTAGGATCCAGGTCTGAGGGAGGGGAGGCTCGAGAGTTAAAACCTCGATAATCTAGTTGAGTTGATTCATTGCAACTACTCATTGAAAGTTTTCAGTGCAAAATTTTTTAGGAAAAAGTTTCGTATGTCCATGTTTCTGATTTCATAAATGCAGTACAAAAACACATAGTAATATTTGAAATGATTCACATGAATTTCATGATATAATCGACATATATTTTCTTAAATATGAAATAGGCACATCAGTTCTTTGAAATTATGGAAAAATGTGCCTTTGAGACTGGAAAACTCCTTTCGGGGATAAAGTATTCTTGTGTTGTTTGGGGAAAAATTTATCCTGGGATTTTTATAAATGAATTTTTTTACTGTGGCTCTGGGGGGGGACTTTTAATATCGGTAACAATGCGCCACCTGATAAAACAACTTCACGCGACGCCACGTTTATTGTCAAGACATTAAATTATGTAAAAACATTCATAAAAAGATGTCATAGTCCCACGACAGCAAAAGTCAAGACTTTAAAAAAAAAAAAAAAAATAGGTACACTGTCAGTATTCTACAGTAGGGGGGTCAAAATCATTTGAACCGTGGGCCATATTTCTCGTATAGCATAACATACAACCATTTTTGCTTCTTTTTTTTTGAAAAAGATGACTTCCAAAATAAATATACTGAAAACCTTAACAGATATGGGTATGTTCCATATCTACCATTTTCTTTTTCAATGAACCTTTCAACATCTCACCTAGCTATTCAGGTTCTTGAAGATAATATATAAACATCGTCATATACAGATAATGAACATAATAATATTGTATAAAAATGATTTGTCGGGAAAAAGGACGTTTTAAGTAAACACTTATTTGTTATTTATAGCGACGTTTCGTCCCTTGCTTGGAACTTTTTCAAGCTTTATAACTACTAAATGTTTTGATCAAGTAGATATAAAAGTTAAAATACACATATAAATATAAATTTTAGTTAAACAATTGTTCATTAAAAAGTTTGTAATAATTCCGTTTTTAAAAAAATATATAACTTTTATATCTACTTGATCAAAACATTTAATAGTTATAAAGCTTGAAAAAGTCCCAAGCAAGAGACGAAACGTCGCTATAAATAACAAATAAGTGTTTACTTAAAAAGTCCTTTTTCCCGACAAATCATTTATATATTAATTACCAAGGACAAAAAAGAAAAAAAAGATAATAATATTATGTTGAACCGCTTTTTGGACTAGCTGCCGTAATTGGGAAATTAAATCGATTATCAGAAAGTGATACCAAATTATTGGTTCTTACGAAGATGAAATAATCCCTAACATGTGTAATTTTAAGTACAAAATACTTCCTAGAACATTGGAGATAATGACCCCTCATAATTCCTAAATGAAGATTTAAAAATTCGACGAAATATAAACAACCGGTATAATATAATTATCAATCGTCATTTAAATATAAGACTGAACAAACAAATGTAAATACGTACGTTGAATTGATAACCTACTTTTTGAAGTCGGTTAAAAATGTGACTTGATCTCTATAATTGTCGATATACATAGTAGGTTATGTATCAGATACGTGAAATATTATTTTATGATGTAGTGTGACATGGTAAAACGAGCGTCTGGCGAGTTTTAACAGTCCCTTCTATAAAATAGTTGATTTTCACATTAAAATAAATATATTTATATATTACGATGACAAAGCCTACTTTGCTTCTCTCTTGCTCATATGAATTTAAATGGTGACAGAGATATAACTATTGGATTAGTAAACTCACATTACTTTTATTTTATTTTACGCACTAGTGTTTTTTTTAATCATCTCAACGATCGTTCCTGTCTATTGATCCATCTACAGGTGCACAAATACTTGAACTGAAGGTGAGTTAATAGCGCGAAACTATCGTTGAGTCAATTAAAAAAAAAATGTATGTAGATCTATTTCAACTGTTAATTGGGATTTGACATACGAGCATAGTTTAAGTCAAATGTAATATCTAATTCGCCATTTTTCATATATATAGTAATACTAATAGCATGTAAAATGTAACGTGTTTATGGTTTAGATTTCTATCACCAGATGTAGTATCGTTTTATGTCAAATCCCAATAAGAGTTCCGTTTTTCACCATTTTGGTAAACATGACTCAAGTAATATCACAGCATAAATTTATGCTATGGTTCATTTATACGTCGACATTTTGTGGTACGACTCTCAGGTTCCGCCATCCGACCAACGCCAATAGTGTATCTGTCTATACACCATTTACTGGACAATACACCAATAAATCCAAGTAGTGTAGGAATTTTTTTTAAATTACGTATAAATAAAATAACAGTATAATTCCTCGAAACACCGTTCAAAACTAAAAGAAATCAAATCTGATTCGCGGAATAATATATCAATGTTTACTAGTTTTTACCCGCAGCTTTAATCGCGTTTCGACAGAAACAAAAACCCGATTAAAAAAGTGTCTTCGGTTCAAGCATTTTTAGTGATTTCTGTAAACTTCTAGACTGTAGGGCTTATGCCATAGCTATAATCTACAATGTAGCAGAGTTCGTTTTTCTTAACATCCTATGATTAACTTATATTTAACATAGTTGTGCGTTATTGACACATTCTTGTGTTTACGATTATAATAAGGACATCACGTAGTTATTTTATTTTGCACAATTTAGTATATAAACATCAGAAGTTTTTTTTTTTGTATTTTACTCATAGTTTTTGCTATGTAAAGCTTTCTTTTTTTTCTAATACAATTTTGGATATTTCAACTGTAATTGGGGTTTTCACCAGCGTTGCCAGACGTCCCAATCTATTGTCACGTAAACGTAATTTGAACCCAAATAAAAAGATAAATATTTAAAAACTTTTTTTAATTTGTCTCGCTTTCGACGAAAGAATCCCGCTTTTTTCACTCAAACAGTTCCAAAATCCCGACTTGGCAAAAAAAAATCTGGCAACACTGGTTTTCACCCTGTTGCTGAAATAAATAAATTTATCTATTGATACCTGTCGTCTAGGTATAATGCAAAATGTCTTCAAGAGAACGAAAATACCACTGACAAGAGGTCAGAGGTTTAGTTACTTATTTGTATTTTATTACATTTTACGATTATGCCAAGCATCGTTTTATTTCAGAACAAGTTTACGTAGCCGTTCTAAGAAACAAATGCTGTCTTTTTGTATGTTTTAATAAAAACCGATTTGAATGGAAAATGACGCAATTGCTTCTTGAGCAATCTTGCCCCGCCTCGTCTCAAGAAATGGTAATATTGTTTCTTTTCTCGAAGATGCGTTTCTCGTCTTGATAATGGTAATATATAATCAGGCATTACACCGAGCGGGGTAGAGTAGCGGTAAGAGCACTAGACTCGTATTCGGGAGGTACCGGGTTCGAATCACAGCGGAGGCAGAAGTGGCTCGGGATTTTTTTCTTCTGCTTTTCGCCGAGAAACGATAATTCCTATACCAGCCATCTTATTGAGGTTTTCCCTCAATTAATTCCAGATAAATATCGAGATGGTTTCGTATTCGAGGCCATGGCCTAACAAACTCCTAGTTCAAAAATTGCCTACCTTATCCTAATTTCCTATAATTCCTTCATTCGCCCATGACTTTTGAGTTGAAGTTTTAAAAACGTAGAAAATAACGGGAAGATGCTAGACGAAAAAATAGCAACGGTGCGAATGGCGTCTGTTATGACATAAAGACGAGAAACGAACGGTTAAATGCATTATTATTATTATTATTGGGCATTTCAATCATACAATAAAAAACCCGGGTCGCAGTGCCAAAACCCTGCCGACAATATAGTGTATTTGCTAATACAGGTAGTGTGGCTTTGTTACATGAACCTAAGTTTGTTTTTGGACAAAATAAAAAAATTACCCCTTAATACACTCCTTTTTTTTCTTAGTAAAAATATTGTTATCAATTCAACATTTGAACCAAATAAAATACATTCTTCGTAAATAAATCATTATACACACACTAGCCTTTTCATAAAATTTGTAAGTCCGGTCCTGTTGGGCCAATTTTATTAAAATTTTAACAGCATATTTTAATCTTTACTAGAAGGTTAAATTTCAATTTTGAAACGATTCTGAGAATTTTTTCGGTATTTTTAGGTCCAAAAACTTTTTTCAACCCCTAAAAACTACCCTTAAAATGGCCCGATTACGTCCATTTTAAATAGGCTTCTTGCGGTGGTGGATTCCAACATGAGGGCAAAATTTCGTTAAAATCAATTAACTCTTTCGAAAGTTATTGCCCGCACGTATATATATATATATATATATATATATAAACATTTTTAAAAATGGTGCCAAAGTGTTTAGGAGGTTATGAAACGTCGAGAAATTTTGGTTCGACCCTTAGGTCCCGCCATCCGACCGATGCCAATAGTGTATGTTGCCATATGGCAAATACACTAATAATAGTGGCGCCGCACTATAGTCAACATACTAAACTAAAGACCCTTTGATCTATTATTGCTAATTTCTAAAATATAATTGTTTTTGCCATTTGAAATAAAGATGTTTCAAACAGATTGTGATTCTTAGAAATATCAACAACGATAATACAAAGATACTGTGAAGAGCAAAATTCCCCAGATTTGTTGGAATTTATATTGATTTATAAATGATATCGGTTTTTGCTTTTGTTACTAAGCACACGGGCTATTTGCGACGCATGACCTAAAAACAGCGTGATTCTATTGAGCACAAGCAATCGTCGATATCTAAAGTTTTTAAAGATTACAACAAACAAAATGGTCGTATCTTCGAAACTAGTGCTCATTGGTACCACGTAATTTGTTCTATAAATATTTTCAATTCTAAAAACATGAAAAATTTCGATTTTTGTGATTTTTTTCAGTCTACATCCTTAAAAAACGTGGATTTTCGGCGACAGTCAAAATCTCTCAGAATTATTTCAAACTAAATAGCAAAGCTGTAGTTATCTATTTGTTATACTCGTATAACTAGCGGCCCGGTCCCGCTTCACCCGGATGCAATTAAATATGTAGATAAATATGTAGTTCTATATTCTGTAATATTTCCTAAGACATTCATCTCAATTAAATGGTGTAAAGGGCAATTTTGGTCTTAATTAAATACTTAAGATGATTAACATATTTATTTAAATAAGGATTAATGCTATGTCGGTAAAAGCACCCTCGCAAATAAAGCATTCTTTTAAAGCAAATTTGAAAATTATAAAAACCCGGGTCGCAGTGCCAAAACCCTGCCGACAATATAGTGTATTTGCTAATACAGGCCTTGTGGCTTTATTATGTGAACTTAAGGTGATTATTGGGCAAAATAAAAAATTAACTCCTTAATACACCCCTTTAAATTACATTTTTTTTAACTACATCATTATTGTCGATCAAACGTCTACACCAAAATTAAAAACACCTTTCAGGAAATAACTCACTATCTGCAAACTAGTGTTTTCAGAAAATTTTTAAATCCGGTCCTGTCGGGCCGATTTTATTGAAATTTTAGGAACACTTTTTAATTGCTATTAAAGGGTAAAATTTCAATTTTGAAACGATTCTGAGAATTTTTTAGGTATTTTTGGGCTCAAAAACTTTTTTCATCCCCTAAAAACCACCCTTAAAATGACCCGATTGGGCCCATTTTAAATAGGCTTCGTGCGGTGATGGATTCCAACATGTGTGCCAAATTTCGTTTAAATAAATTAACTCCTTCGAAAGTTATTGCCCGTACACATATATACCTATATATATATATATATATATATATATATATATATATATATATATATATATATATATATATATATATATATAAATATATATATATATATATATATATATACATATATATATAAACATTTTTAAAAATGGTGCCAAAGTGTTTAGGAGGTTATGAAACGTCGAGAAATTTTGGTCCGACCCCTAGGTCCCGCCATCCGACCGACGCCAATAGTGTATGTTGCCATATGGCAAATACACTAAAAATGGTTATTGTGAGTCAACTTTAAAAATAGACATATGCTCTCGCGAAATGTTTTTAGAACTATTCTACCATACGTTATTTTCGTGTAACTTGAACTATTTACGCAGCGCAACTCAGAAGGAACGATTGTTTCCGACGTCATTCATAAATATCATCATACCGGTTGCTTATTTTCACAAAATGTTCATTATAGCCTACAACCTTCCTAGATAATCCTTCCTATTGGTGAAAACTGTATGAAAATCCGATCAGTAATTTCTGAGTTTACCCCGAACAAACACAAAGTCAGGGCGACTGAAAACTTTAATTGAAATAGATAGAGTGTAGATTATTATAGACGCTCAACATCTGAGTTCATCAGCGTCTATAATATAATAAACATATAACAAAACAAAAATAATATAAAACAACGGAGAACTTTAATTTCTAATATGTAAGGAGGATAAGGATAGAATAGATTTGATAAGACAAGTACATCAATTGTGTTAGGGGAAATACTGGTCTAATTTCGAAAGGCGATTTGATATCCAGGAAAGTATATTTTATAAGTGTTGCATTTCGTTACGCCCTGTGCGTTTTTTACGTTATTGCAATCAAAAGTTGAAACCGAGTCTAGAAGTACCCACACACGTGTATGGGGTGATGACGTTGCAACGTAACCTGTCAGCCAACGACTCTACAGTTTCCCGACGTCAGCAAACCGACGGATTGGATAGCCGTGAATGTTATGTTTTGCCGGCTAGAAGTTATCGATCCAAGATGGCGCGAACGTCACAATACGGTACGAAACAACTCCACATAAACGTACATCCTCGGCACAAACAAAACACGTAAGAGAAACAAACGACTATCCTTACAATAGTTGACGATCGCATCTTTCGTTTGTTGTCGACAACGACAACAATCAACAATTGACATGCGTATATGTTGTCAACGGAAAACATATGGTAGAGCAACAAACAAAAACGTACTGACCTTTTGGATAATGTAGCATCGTGGATTGTAAGCGGTGCAGATATACGTTCCGTTCGCATCTAGACATGCCGTCAATGGGTCCGAGGCAGGTCCTTTGTGTGGTCCACCGCGGCTTTTCTTTGGCAGTGGCATCTGTGGTGACACTAGGTCCTAGAAAACAACTGACGACCATGCCGCGACCTGTTGAGTCGGGCTACCGTTAACGCACCACCGTCGACTTCTTTCCCTATGTACTGTCAAATTGTATCGCGCCGCACGCACCACACACACACGACACTCACACGCGCGCGCTGTTATCCCTTATCCAATAGGGTATGATAATGTACACTCGCGCTTCGACGCCGCAATGTGACTTATCATCAAATGTGCGCGGCATAAACGTGAATTTTCTACACACACACACTCACAAACAGCAACGCTGTGCTACACAAAACAAAATAATAACACTGTATGTTTAAATACATCACCGCCACCACTATGAAAACAAAATGTCACTGTGTTGGTGAATGCGATTGCGCGCGTCTATAATACACTAAATAAATCATGTCGTGGCGATTCTTTTGATTCAACATAACTACGATTCACCATTGTCGTCGTATTTTTTTTATATACACGATTATTGTCAACAATTGATACTGCAATGTCATTTGTTTGTTGTAATTGTTACACGAGTGAAAACGGTTATTGGATGATTCGTGTTAAAATCAATTTAGTGATCAAAACATACAACCGTCTCGTGTCGTGAGGGGGTTGCGTGTTTTGTGTAATTATTGTAATTTGTAGGTTTTACTCGCGTGAATGCTGCTCGCAAATTCTCTCGCAAGGCCGTGCGAAAGGGGCATAAACCTCGGGCGCCGGCTGTAAGCGGGTGACAGAAGCCAATCAAAATTTTGTTTGGTTAGTGATTATGAAAGGCGAGGGCCCCGAGCGAAATTTTACCCTCGCACGGCACTGTTGTCGGGAATCTTACGTGCGTAGTTTGGTGTAAACTGTACATTATTAATTATTTAATTGAGTTAATTAAATAAGTTTAATCAAAATCGCTGCAGCAGTTTGCTAGTAATGCTAGTACAATAAAAAATTTTGAAAATGCCTTCTCCTGTTTATGTATAACAAATATTATATTATTATACCCGAAAAGCGAAAACGCCACAAGAAAAGATCCCGACACATTTTTTTCATTAATATAGCTTGTCATTAATTAATTATTAACAATAGATAATCTATTGTTATCAATAAGACATGCTTTGTTTGTTGTACGATGACTAACTGCATATTGCTGTTAGTCAATAGTTAGTTTAAATTACTGAAATCTAAAATGAATTATTCAATCGGTGATTCATTTTTTTATTTTTAGTTTCGAAGAAAATGTTATCAACGATATTTTAAAAGCAATATTGTCGTTTAGATTTGACTTAATTTTAGAAGTTGGCGCAGTAATAAAACGTATTATAATTAATATAGTAGCTTTACAAACCAAATACGATTGATTCATATTTGCTTTGTGGAAATTTGATAGCTAAAAAATGATATTTCAAAAAAAGTCGGGAAATAATGAGAAATACAACAAGACAGCCCAGATCCGTACCCCCTTTTTACGTCGGAGATTAAAAATAGTTATTATTAATTCTCATTGTTTAATTAGATATATTTTTGATTTGTATTACGAAGTTATTTCATTTTCTGATATAGCGATTATGATATCATCATAATGGAAATAAAACATATGGAATACCCGAATAATAGACAGTACACCGTTTTACTGTGCAAGGCAATTTAAAACTCAAGCATGACTGGGAAAACTTCAATAAAAAACAAATTTAATGAATGTAAACAAAACAATACGTTTTTTTGTGAATGAACTGAGGCAAATTATTTTGTCGATATTTATATGAAAACAAATGACTATAAATAAAACGTCATACTTTATACAGTTAAGCTCTGATTATGAAATACCACATACTTATCCAGTTTGTAATTTATAAAACCTATGTTTTTTTAACTGAAACTTCTTTAGCAAAGTATTTGTTTGAAGTTTGATGTAACATTAAAGCAGACATGATTCAATGGCGGGGAAATATACGAGAAACCTTAGTAACGCAAAATGGATAACACATCCATGAAACGAATTCATAACTCTAAAGAAGTTTCATTTTCCTTGCGATTTTAAAATGTTATATTAAAAATTTCTTCGTAAGCTTAAGTATTAACCCAGATGTTGAATTTGGAGTTCTTGCTGGATCTTGAACCGTAAAAACATGGCAACTGATGGCCTTAAAATTTTTAATTTTCAATTGCAGTCTTGGAAAAACATTTCAGACCGCAAAGATAATTTGAAAACATTTTCAATGGACAATAAATTGGCCACACGACAGAAGCGAAACTCTCATTCATCGGTACTTTCGCACTCTTTCTCGTTTACATACATTGAAAACAATGCAAATTCTTAAGTAAGCTCCATCTGGGACAATTTATTGGAACAGTGGACACGTCTTTTCATTTATTTTTTACTGTCATCTGTACGCGTGTTAATTAATACTAGTACCGCGGTTGAAGCGAACTAAAAACATTGTTTTTAATTTGATTTAATACATTAATTATAACATAAATATTGATTATCGCTATGTTAATTTAATATATTTTATTATGCCTGTAAGCAGGCAACCATAATTACCTTTTACAGTAATTATTTGTCTTTTGTTTTCAAAACTTATATAAACTTTATTTAATTATTTAGTAAAAGGGTATTCTAAGGTCGCCTGACTAACATTCCTTAATTTTATTAAATTGAGTAGTTGGTCAGAAGTGCGAGAACCTTCCTTCCTTTAAAATCTAATCCTGATTTGAATATTTTAATTTATAATCAGATTATTGCATTTTTTTATTTCTTTTTATTCTTTATTGAATTTATTAATTTTTTTTGTGATCTATTATTTGTCAATTAATTTTGTGTTTCGTTTTTTTTTACTTATGTGAGTGTAACTCGTATTTCTTATCTTTTCAAATAAATTGTTATTTTTGTTAATTCGTTTTTTTTTGTCGATTTAGATTTTTGTCGTTTAAATAATATTGTTTTTTTTTATTATTAAACGCTACACGGTTGTAATCCTTTCTCCACACACTCATTACTACTCTCGTCTCGCTATTCCAATATTCGATCGAAAACACTCGTGTCTATAGAAGTTTCACTTCAAAAAATCGTATACTGAATCCAAATTTCTTTTTTTGAATTTCAGTGTTTAAAAAGTATTTCTTCCCGTACAAAACAATTGAAAAAATTCCAGTGAACCTGATCAAAATACCGGATTTCAACTGTACAGTTTGTTTCGGTAAGTTTGTTATGATTCGTTCAAAAACGACACATTGCTATCTGTGTCATTTACTTCCTACGTATTTGCACGATGCGTCGGCGCGACGCAAAGGGGTACTGAGGGGTGGCGTCGGCGGTTATACTCCCACGCATTTATAACATCTTGCTTTATTCAGGTTATTATCGTTCGTTGATGAATTTCAGACGTCTACTGATCTATATAATAATTATGTCCAGTTGTCCTTTTGAACTTTTCTGCATTACGATTCGTCAAAATGACCGACTGATCTCTACTTTTAAACAATACACATTACACGCTCCCGTTTATATTAATTAAGTACTACAAATCAGCAATAAAAAATGAAAATAAAATCCGGTCGTGTTTTGAGAAGTCTGAAGCTACACGGCAAAAATTTCGTGCTACAAAAGGACAACTCAAAAAGTATTGTGAGTAGTACTCTCATACTCATATTTTATTATGTAAACGTCTGCAACTAAATCAACATCCCTTGAATCTCTCCAGAAGATACAGTAGAACCTCGATAAGTTAAAACCAAGGGAAACGTTAAAAATTTTAAGTTATCGAGTTTTTTACTTATCGCGAGTTATAGTTAGAGAGGTTGTCAGAGTAAAATTTTTAACTTAAAGAGGTTTGTGGATTTTATAGAGGATGTATTTAGTACAATAGAGGTTACATACATTTTTTATCTATTCATTTAGAATCAATTATTTAAACAAAGAAATCAGAAAAGCGATTTAGTGGAAGACTAAAGTGAAAATCAATTAAGTTCTTGGCAAAACCTTTTGTTTGAATTCTTACTCATGATGACTCACTGATAATACTTTAACTTATAGAGGTCACCAAAATATTATTTTAAGTTATCGAGGGCGATGCTCAGAATATTTGTTTAAGTTACCGAGGTTTTGTGATTTAAGTAATGGAGGTTTTATGCTTTCAGGGGAAGGGAACTTACAGAGGTTTTTAACTTATCAAGGTTCTACTGTATTACGAATTCATTTTAGTCTATGTTTTTTTTTAACACAGCTGTATTCAAGGTCTTAAAAATGGTTGACTAATATCAAACTGCTGACTGTCAATGAATATGCTCATATTTCCATATATTATCGCCTATGACCATAATGGTTCTGTCATACAGTAGTATAAATATGTATTCTATGTACTCTGGTCATAGTCATACCATATATCTAATACTCCTATATTGCTAGTAGTGGTCTGGATAGGGACGAAACCATTACGATGCAGACATATATGCGTCTATCTCTCTCGTAACTACTTCGAGTCCTACGCGCATGTCCTAGAACGAAACTTTTAAGGTTGGAGGGAAGAGTGCTTGCCCCCCACACTTGCCAATTGCCTCACCAGACAACGGGTCGAGTAATCTAACAAGAGATAGAAGTAGTCGTTTGTTGTCTCGCTTATTCCATGACACTTCCACTTACGGGCGTATTAGATAATAATATAATATGGGTCTTATAGTACGTGCCATGGATCTAAAAGGCTCGGAAGTTAGATGCAAATGGAGGCTTGCGCAGGTACAGTCGGTTGAAAAACTACAAACTCGCGTTATATTATTATTTTTAATTTTTCTCTAATCTAAAAGTAATTCCTTGCATAAAGTCATCCAAAAAAATATTTTTCGTGCTTGTCTTTGCAAAACTGTATTAAGCATCTTGATCAGTTAACAATCAAAGAAACAACAATAACGTACTGGACTGTACTTTATAGCAGGAAAGCGGCAAGTGACACAACTAGCGAAAATCAATCACTGACGAGCGCACGTTCTGTGCCGGTGACTGGGAGTTGGTGGGAGTCTTCCTTACCCACAAAACAACCAGGATGGCTCTAAAATATGCATTTGCGACGCTGTTTGTGAACCTTTTAGAACCGTGGCGCGTGTTATACTAAGGGTTCCTTATTCAGGCGGAGTACTCGGCAAACTTTTGTTTCTTAATTTACCTACCTCATCCTAATTTCCTCAATCGCACATTGCTAATAATTGACTAAATTGAAGTTCAGAAACGAGAAATGGAAGATAGTAATGATGCGAGTGACGTCTGATGCCGAGAAACGGACGTTAAACGCGTTAACTGTATCCTGTGAGTAGAACTGACAGCTGGATAAGTATCCGCGAAACAGTTTCAAAGACGGAACGTTTTCTTTGTTGAACGGACGTTTTTCCAAGAAACATGTCATCACGCTATCAAGATCATTAGATACACATGCTATTTCGTTAATGAATGACGTCAGTTGGGAGACCGTTCTATATTTTTATCAACCAAGCAATATTAATTGACCGCGTCATCACCCCACAACTACCAAATGGAACTAAACCACCTCTGTATCTAACAACATTGCTTTGCGATGAAGGGAAGAAATGCCATAAATATCCGTGGACTTCGGAAGGAATCTCGTTTCATAGTTCTAAAGTCCTGGAACTGAAGTCCTAAGTTCCGGAATTGTAGGCAGTGACTAATAGAGGTTTATAATTTTACAATGCAATATAAGCAGCACAGTGTTTACATATGGGAAAATAAGGACGGGTGTGCTTTACTATATTTCAATGCTTTGGCCGCTCCATTCAGCTTGTTATTTAACTAAGTATTAGTCCTGGCTACAATTTGTGAACTGAAATAGTCAATAAAAACAACTTTTTTTCTTTTAATGAACAGTGTTTATTGGTATTGAAGACATGTTTTTATATAGAAGTTAAAAAAAGCAAAATCAATCCTAAAAAATCAACACAAACAAAATGAAAAAATATATATATAGGTATCTATATATTTTATTATTAGTTTTTAATTGTAAAATCATTCGGGACAAAAAAAACGTCATAAAGGCACAACAATATAAAATTTTCAGATCAACTATTTTCACAACTGTATCGAATTTGTTCGTCTGTTTGAATTTGGTTCATAAAGAAAAAGTTTATGCCTCTTCGAAAACCTTGCTATAAACGAAATACAAATATTATGTTTAAATAAATTTGCATTGTAAGGCATATTTAAAACAATTAGATTTTCTCTAAAAACGTCTATTGCATCCAGATACATTTTATCTAGAACAACTAAACATTATTAAAGCAAAACCTCGTTTTTATTACTCACAGAAAAAACTTTTAAATATGCACCACCAAAAAACAAAAATATAATCGACTAACTGAAAGACTATTCTGAAACTGAAAAATGTGTTTAACAATATGATTTTAACATTCAAAAACTCACCACCACCATCTCTTATTGCTGAAGTCAAAACGGTACCATTTATGCTACCGTCTTTTGTCTATTTAATGACAGTTTACGAATTTTCAAATAACGTTCGGATAATTATTTTAATAACGTTCTATAAAGACTAAATGCTGCGGTAGTCACATTTAATAAAAATTCAGTTGCAGTACAAAATTACATCAAGTTTATCAATGAAAAAGCCTTCTTACATTAATGAATGAAACTGCATATTGGAAATGCAGCTTAGTACAAAAAAGCTATAATTACTCGAAACAATTTGTCTACTTTAAATATATTCAATGGAGTTTAGTATAATTGTGAACAAACTATAAGGTTGAAATGTTTATTATTTATTTATTTGTTATGAATCAGTGCGATATTTATTTTTCTACTGTAGATTTTGTTAGTAATATTTTATTTTAGCGTTCAGGACGCTTCGAGGCAACGATGTTACATGGATTGTTGTTGAAAAACATTTAAAAACCGTGAACTTTCAATTGATCGGGCTTGGCCAAGCCCGATTTCGTTAGCCACTGACAGATGTTTTCTCGTTGATCACCCTGTAGTTGTAGTACTTCGCCGTACTCGGGATGCTCTATCACAGTGCCATTGCAGGCAAACTCCTGTCGAGAAACAAAACAATCATTAGTCATTCCGAATCGGACTCTGTTAAATTCAATTGCTGCTTTTCTATAGAAACGGGTAATTTTGATTCAAAGGTTTCGGTTCTCTATTTCTCCCAAAAGATGACAACATCAACTTTGTATTTTGCGACAAATTTGACATTTACTCTACATCGGTTTGATCACAGATATAATGATTTTATTAAATTACATTAAAATGTATGTTAAACCGAGTGAATGATTTTCTATAATACACTAGCACTTAAAAATATTCTTAATATTGCTTTTTAAAGATTTTCTATATAATTATAAAAATGGAATGTATTGAAAAACATTTAGTCGAATAACATAAATATTAAAATCACTAAACCAACATGGAGCTCTTGATAGATTTACGTCAAAAAATGTCAACTGAAGAATACTGTCAACTTTTAAAAAAGTTATGGACGAAAACTTTGAACTATTCTATAAATTATTTTAAGTAATTTCGGTGGTAATAAACATACCGTTAAGAAAATTATGAAACAAGGCAAGAAATTAGTTTATATTGTTCTGACATCATAAATGCAAATAAGTAAACGTCTGCAATATCTTTTAATGGGGTCAAAAGTACATTGAACAGTTATGAAGTAAGAATGAAGGAAAGAAGTGTACACACCTTTTTACATGCTCTAACAATTTTCTTTAAGTCATAATCCGATGATAATCCTTGCACAGTAGTTAGTGTTTTACGACCATTTCGCTGTTGAATTCTTATATGAACGAGACCGTCTTGGACATCATCCTCTGAACCCTTATTTGCATCAGCAAAGGGGTCTAAAAAATTAAATAGGTCGAGGTCAATACTTTGAAAATTCCGATCTTAATCGATGGAAATTAAACTAATATTATAAAGCTTCGTATCGTAAACGAAACTCTGACATTTCTTCTTAATCATTTGCACTAATGTCAACGGAAAATTACTGAAATTCAAATGATATTGCACAATTCCATTTGACAGCCATTTTAATCATCGTAAACCAAAACAATATAAAAATTTGGCGATAACTTACCGAAAGTGGTAAGATTCTGGATGGACATACGACAAACAAATTATATACTCCCAAATAAAAATACTGCAAATTGCAATAGCTCACTGATGCACTAGATGTTTTGAGATTTAGAAATGCTCTTGACAAACACCACAGACTGTACAAACACAACGAACCTGACAACAGTACAATGTCGCTTATGAAAACTGAGTCATGATGAATGAATCATATGATCAATAAACAGAATATCATCGATGTGGAAGAAAATCGAAAACTATTTTAGTATTATAAAATGTATTTTTATTAAACTATTTCAAGCTATTTCTGTCTGCTTGTATTAAAAATCGCGATATAACGAAATATATAAAACCAATTAAAAGTCCGTTCTTTTTATAAGATTAAAATTTAGTTTTGGTTTGAATCAATGATGGCAATTTTTTGTTTTGACACTTTTGGCCCATTTAGAGCTCTATAGATATAGGTATTCTCATCCGCCATATTGTGTCCTTGCTTGTCACGCGTAGTACGACAACATATGACTAAAGTTAACAGATAAATTATATTTCATAAAAGAAAAATGATTTGAATGTTTGTCAAGATTTTTTAAAGGTCCTGCTGTTGTTTGTACGCGTTTACCCGTACGCAAAAGTGCTTTAAAGTGGGAATATCAATGTGACAACTGTACAGAAGTTGACAGAAAAAATTGCGGTAATTATTTATTTTTCATCACTGTACTATGCAGAATAGAAGAATTATTTGTTAATTGTAATGACTATTGTTTTTTTTGCGGGCTCTTAAAAAAATGCGGAAATGTCAGAAAAGAAATCTGCCTTTGGCAACGACACTTCAATTTTATCAGCTGAAATACGAAACAAATGAAATAAAAAATATTGGATACAAGTTGAATTATTTATTATAAAAAAAAAGATATACATTAAATAAAATACATTATGGAGAAGCATTTCAATTTTTTTTTCTTTGCTGACGCCGTTCTATAAACTATTTTGCGAAATTTGCTATTTTCAATGAAGTTTTTCAAACAGTAAGAACGGACGTTAAAAAAATGCCGGATTATTCTCCCTTTCACATTGTAACATTCCGGAAAAAATATATCAATATTGTCCACTAAACATTTTCCCAATTAGAATTTCCGTTTTAATTTCTTCCACCCATCCTGTCGACGATTTTCAAATTGTGATTCTTCAAAATGTGTCTGTAAGAAAAATACGTTTAACTGTATTCTCAAAAAAAAAAAAGAAAAAAAGCGGCTGTAAGTGCGGAGACAGGGAAAATTCGAATTGGGAAAATGTTTAGTGGACAATATTGATATATTTTTTCCGGAATGTTACAATGTGAAAGGGAGAATTATCCGGCATTTTTTTAACGTCCGTTCTTACTGTTTGAAAAACTTCATTGAAAATAGCAAATTTTGCAAAATAGTTTATGGAACGGCGTCAGCAAAGAAAAAAAAATTGAAATGCTTCTCCATAATGTATTTTATTTAATGTATATCTTTTTTTTATAATAAATAATTCAACTTGTATCCAACATTTTTTATTTAATTTGTTTCGTATTTCAGCTGATAAAATTGAAGTGTCGTTGCCAAAGGCAGATTTCTTTTCTGACATTTCCGCATTTTTTTTAATAGCCCGCAAAAAAAACAATAGTCATTACAATTAACAAATAATTCTTCTATTCTGCATAGTACAGTGATGAAAAATAAATAATTACCGCAATTTTTTCTGTCAACTTCTGTACAGTTGTCACATTGATATTCCCACTTTAAAGCACTTTTGCGTACGGGTAAACGCGTACAAACAACAGCAGGACCTTTAAAAAATCTTGACAAACATTCAAATCATTTTTCTTTTATGAAATATAATTTATCTGTTAACTTTAGTCATATGTTGTCGTACTACGCGTGACAAGCAAGGACACAATATGGCGGATGAGAATACTCACATCTATAGTGCCTTAGCCCATTGCTTCACCTCCTTGTAATGTATTCTTAATTTAAAACATGGCTTTAAAATTGTGTAAATTGTTTCCCAAAAGTGTTGATTTATTGAATAGTCAAGTTATTATTGTTCGACATGGTCATCACATCCGAGGAAAACCTCCAGGAGTTGCCAGAACTCTTCAGCAAAGACTTGAAGGTAAAATCAAATATGTATTATTAAATCTTATCTTTTTTTAGGTTGTGATACTGACAGATATGTATATTTTCCATTTTCTTTTCAGAAATAAATTATAAAGATCCAGCAATATCATTTCTTGTCGATATAGGTCTTCCTCCACCACAAGTGTCACGATCAGTGCTAAATAAAGAACGATGGGAACATTTAAAGAAGTTGAAGAACGATCCTGAATATGAAAAATTGGCTCGAACACAACAATGTAAGTTCAATGATTGTTTATCAGCTTTTCAACACTACTGCTCTCGCAGATTTTAGTTTAGTTTCTCACAACTACCATTAAATATGTATCTATTGCGGAATCTCACTCCTTTCGTTCATTAACCGAGTTACAAACAATACAAAACACCCAACGGAAACTTTCGAAATTTGCCACACTGGAACCAATAGTCGTTCTGCACACGGTCTATAGATTAATTAAAATTAAATAAAATCCTAAATATCATAACTGAAACAATAAAACTATACTGAAAGCTGTATAATTCTTATAGTAAAAATTGACTTGGACGAAGCAAAAAAAGTTTGGTTAGAAACGATCGGACCATCTCATAAAAAACGAATTGCTGATCATTATGGAATCTTCGATCATTTGTTTGGCGATGCGTATTTTTATCCGAGAGTGGCGATTCAAGCGAAGTATGCTGCAGACGAATACGATGTACCAATTTATTACGGGAATATAGTTAAACCGCATGAAGCGAAAGAGAAACCAGAAATTTCGTTCGAAAGTGATCCAAACTCATTATGGACACTAATTTTAACAAATCCGGATGGACACTTAACTAAACAAGATTCCGAATATGTACATTGGTTTGTGTAAGTAAATTTGAAGATTTGGTAATTTAAATTGCACTGATTTTTCACTCGGCACTTGGTAGAACATGATTAATAATAACAAATAAATAAAAACGCTTGAAAATTCTACAAAAATTATTATTAAATTATTTCTCGACAATCGGATAATACGGAAAAACTAGGATAAAACGGATGAAGCAGCTATACTTATGCTGTACGCCCGTAGTATTTTGCGATTGCCACGTTTGTGACAAGTTACACGTTATATAGTAACAATGATTTGTACGCCAAAGATTAATCTAAGTTCGTTAGATTTTCATCTTTACACACTTTTGTGATTAAATTTAATTCTATCATTTCAAGTACGTAAAAATCAATAAAAATTTTCGAATTTTTTATTTCTTCCGTGTTATCCGAGTTTTCACTTATTCGAGGTACCTCCTCCTCAGATTACCTCGGATAAACGAGGTTTTACTGTACTGCTATTTTCAAACTCAATACTAACTTTTCAACTTTGGTACTATTTGATTAGCGGTTTATACAAAACCAATAATTATTTTGGATACCTATTAAGCTTGTCTTAAAATAAAATTTTTATTTCAGGGGTAATATACCTGGCAATAAAGTAAACGATGGCGAAACGATAGTTGATTATCTTCGACCGTTTCCACCCCGTGGGACTGGTTTCCATCGATTTGTTTTTATTTTATATAAACAGGAAGGTCCGGTCGATTATTCTACTCTTAAAAAAGAAGGTCCATGGTAAGGAAATATCTATTTAGTTATGTTTTCATCTCCATTCTGGACAATTTTTAATTACAGTAGAACTTCGATAAGTTAAAATCCAAGAGAAACGTTAAAAATTTTAAGTTATCGAGTTTTTTGCTTATCGAGAGTTGAAGTTAGAGAGGTTGTCAGTAAAATTTTTAACTTACTGAGGTTTGTGGATTTTATAGAGGATGTATTTAATTCAATAGAGGTTACATAATTTTTTTATCTATTCAAATCTTCATTTAGAATCAATTATTTATTTATTTAAACAAAGAAGTCAGTAAAGCGATTTAGTGGAAGACTAAAGTGAAAATCAATTAAGTCCTTGGCAAAACCTTTTGTTTGTATACTTACTCATGATGACTCACTGATAATACTTTAACTTATGGAGGTCACCAAGATATTATTTTAAGTTATCGAGGGCGATGTTCAGAATATTTGTTTAAGTTACCGAAGTTTTGTGATTCAAGTAATCTAGGTTTTATGCTTTCAGGGGAAGGGAATTAAAAAATTTTTTAAGTAAGCGAGGTTCTGTTGTACTAAAGTAATCTTTGCTGAAATACTTGTTTTTCACCCCTCGAATCTAATAGCGTAAAACATTTCAGGAAAAAAATAAAAACGCGTGAACATTTTAAAATGATGGTAGGCACCCGCCAACTAAGATCACTCACGTTTAATTCTATTCATTCTATTCTAATATAAACAATACTTTTATTCGAGTGTGTAGGCTTTCATGGCTGGCGTTGTTGTAAAATTTCTTGGTTTCCGGACTTGTGCGCCGTGGTCCACTGGTATTTCTACCTGACGTTCCGTCTACAACTGCGATAGACACTAATCAAAGGCGATGTGGTAGCGGGCGAAGTGTCCTTCTAGGGTGCTCACAGGTCAGTGTGTCGACGACTGCTGCTCCTTCTTCTTTTTATGCAAACTGAGCTGATGTTCTCTACACGGTCGTTTGCATAAAAGAAGAAGAAGCGGTAGTTGTTGACACATTGGCCTTTGAGCAGCCTAGAAGGACACTTTGCCCGCTGCCACATAGCCTTTGATAATGTCTACCGCAGTTGTAGACGAAACGTCAGGTAGAAATACCAATGGACCACGAGGCACAAGCCCAGAAGCCAAGAAGTTTTACAATACTTTTATTATATAAAAACACATTTGGTTCCGATCATTTGTAATTTGACATTTTCAACTATAGGGACAGTTTTTGATAACAGTCTTTTTTTTAAGTTTAAATTTATCAGACCGCACTTTCTCAACACTGGAATTTTATCGTGAACGACAAGATTTAATTACTCCGGCAGGCCTTGTATTCTTCCAGTCGGACTGGGATCAGACAGTTACTAAAGTTTACCACGAAATTCTAAGTAAGCTAGTTTTCAGCACAGTCTTGTAGACAGATCTTGACACTAAATTTCATTGAAGCCAATTTTAGTTCATCCAAATTCATTTAAATAAGCAGTTAGGAAGTCTGTTAATAAGACAAGGAAATAATTTGATTAAAAAGAAATAAAAGAAAAACCGTTGACAAATTTTAAAATTATCTCTTTTTAACGCATGTTATTAGGGTTCTGTACAAAAAATGTATGTACACTCTCGTGTCTGCCTGTCACTGCTTATCTTCTTCGAATCTAATGGACGAAAATTTGGTATATATATAGAGTTGGATGACCCAATCACTGATGTATTGCGTAACTAAACGAATTGCGATTTTGGGGGACAAATTAGAAAAAAAAATGTTTCATGTGCATTATAGTCCAGCAGCCACCGCCTGTTTTTTTAAGTGATTAATAACAGGCTGAATCTTCGTGAGTTCGTTCGGTTCGACGGGACGCCCAAGTTTTTCCTCTGTCCAAATTCTCAAAGAGGTAATATAAGACCTCAGTCATAGTTTACAGGAAAACCTACACGATTATCCTAAGTTCTAAATTTCTCACAGAAAACGGAATGTTACAGGACCCTCTCCACGCGAGTTCGGCACGCACTGGGCCGTTTTTTTTTATTACTTTGCTTCCCTACAGCAACGCTATGAAGTGGTGATGCAATGAAATACAAAATTGGCTTCATTAACGGTTATACCCCCACTCTGAAACAGTGTCAAGACATGTTTATATGACCGTGCTTTTTTTGTTTTTTTTTTTATTTGTTAACCTCAACTAATTATTGACAGTAAACACAAACAATTTTTTAGATATGCGAGAACCGATATTTGAATACGATTTTGCACCACCATATCATCCACCGCAAAAATGGTTTCCACTGCGACAACCGTTCAACTTATATATGGACAGATATCGCGACCCTAAACAAATAAACAAAGAATTTTTATTGAAGAAATTGAAGAAAATAGATCCATTCAAAGGTCCCGAACCAGAATATCCGTATCCCAATGTTATACCGATGCCAAATACTCCATCGTGGTTGCAAACTCAAATAAGGAAGGAGCGAAATAAGTGGGGCAGAATTAATGAAATAGATGAATAGAATTTAAGAAAATATAGTAATTATCGAATTTAATCTTGACTGATTTTATTTGAACCTACTTTCAGCCTAATGGTGAGAACACTAAACACAGAGCAGTGTAGGGTAGTGGTGAGAGCACTAGACTCGCATTCAGGAGGTGCTAGGTTCGAATACGGGCGGAGGCAGATGTAGCTGAGACTTTTTCCTACTGTCTCTCGCCGTGAAATGGTAATTCCTATACCGGCCATCTTGTTGAGGTTTTCATTAGTTTGTTTCCCTCAATTAATTCCGATCAAAATCAAGATGGTTCCGTATTTGAAGACTATGGTCGATTGCCTGTCAGATTCCTATGCGTGAAAGTTGCCCACCTTATCCTAATAATAATAATAATACATAATCTCTTTATTAAAACGTATTTGAAACAATACATTAATGGCGTCAATACTAAAGTGCTAATAATTTAGAAATTCATTTGTTGTAGAAATTTTTTTCCAATAAAAATTGTTTCATTTGTTTTTTGAAAAGGGCTTTTTTGTTTATATATAAATTATTTATATATTGAGGCAGCTTATTAAATATTCGAATTATGGCATTGCGCGCTTCACGACTCGTTTTACTTCTAAATGGTGTTGATTAGATTTAAGAGTAGTAATTACTTGCAATCCTACAGGTAATTAGGTTTTAACCTGTTTGTAGGGTATAAATAAATAAATATACGGAAGATACTGGGTTAGAATCCAGGCGGGGGCAGATAGGTCTTTCTCTTACTGCCTCTCGCCGAGAAACGCTAATCTCATACCGGGAATTTTCCTACGGTTTTACATGGTTTCCATCAATAATTCCGGATAAATATCAAGATCACAAAGTTAATAGATTGTAGGGATTTCCCCGTTCCATCTGACCAATCAGCGTAAGCGAGGAAATGACGTCAGATGGCGGACTGTTCATATTTTTGCAAGTAAGAGTCGTTTTATGTGTATGCCTTTTGTCAGGCAACCGCAATGACTTCAGTGTTGTATGGTACTCTACCCGCGTGCAATAAATTTTACGACATTTAAAACGTGCTTGAAAGTAAATATTTTTTATTGAAGATTAATTTTCTTATTCATGTTTTTGAACGTATAATCAAATGTTTTCCCCTAAAATGGTAGGATTTGCATTTTTGTCACTTAAAAACTAATTTAAAACTTGCACCTCATTTTTTGTTTTCCGAAATTTGAAAAATTATTTAAATTATGGTTTCTTTATCTTAACCCGATTAACCAAAATAATAAGTCTCCTATACTTTAAGTTTGACTACTAATTGAAGGCATACCAAATTTGAACAAAATCGCATCAGCCGTTTTTGAGTAATACTGATGCAGACGGAAAGTTCTGGGATACACATTTTCAAAAAACAAAAAAAATCTGCAAGAAAATTAAATTATAAACAGTGGTTCCGTTATTATCTTATACGTTAGTTTTTTTGGAATGAAATTTCTTAGGCACGGTAGGTAGATGATTCTGATTGAATATGTATAAAGCGTGACCAAAGTAGCGTTGGTGAAAAGGTAGAGGAATTAGTTAATTAATAGTTGGCATTAAAAATAGATTAAAACGTTTCTTTGTTCAGTTTTACCGTTTAACTTTCAGAATATGAGTCTTATCTAAACTGTCGAACGTCTATAATGTGTAATCGCTCGTCTTGTCTAAAGAGGTCACGGATTTGAAACAAACTGAAGTATATAAAGTGTTATTTTGTTACTGAAATTTGACCCGTGTATTATTTTAATTTTCAAATAACGGATTTGCAAAAATCATTTATTTTAATAATGATAATGTGTGGGCCTTGTGCATACCATGTCAACCGTCATCACAGTTGTTCTTCTGAGAAGTTCTCCGCCCCGACGTGGGTAGCCGCCGCCCCACATTGGGGACCGGTGACACTGCTTGCACGATGACACTCCCGCTATTGTGCAAACGGCCCCCGCCAATCATAAACAATTAAAATTATTGACGATTGACAGCGACTAAAATTTCGCCTCGATCGTCATTGTTTAAATGTTACTTTGTTTCACAAAAAGGCAGCAGCTGACTATTCAAACACGTCTAACTCAATTAACTGTACGTATCATGTCTTGAAACATTTAACTGCTAGAACTTTCTTTGAATTACGCATATATAGACTTACGTTGTTAAACTAGCTTTTAAAACTCGGTAGATTTTTAAGCGCTATATTACTGCGCCAAACAAAACTATGCATATAAAAAGCGCTTACTGACTTAAAAAAAAATGATCAATATAAATACTTTGGATAACGAATTTAGCCTAAACTGTAAAATATAACTTACTATGCTAGATTTGCTATGCTTAGTCATGTACAATAACCTTATTAAACTAGCTTTTTAAACTCGGCAAGTTTCTGAGCGCTTTATTACTGTGCCAAACGTAAATTCTATGAAAATACAAGACGTTTACTAAATTAAAAAAAAACTGGTTCAGCGGTAATGTGTGTTGGATCGTATTAAATACATTCTCTAATGAGTTTTACATAACTTAAAAAAACTATTGTGATTGTTTTCTACTATTGTCTTTGTTAGTTTATAGTCAGTGACACCGATTTCCATTGATCACCCACCATGTGGCGCGGTTGCTTGCCCTCGCGACGAACATCTAATTGTATGCTAAACGATGTTATATTGGTGACTATAATTTATACATATGTACTATACAAATTGTGGAAGAAATTAACAACACAGCATATAATAAATACGAATATCATCTTCGATTTTGTATTATTTATATCGCACCAAAGACATAAATGTGAAAAAAGGGCTAATTGGCTTTGGAAAAAATAATTGAGATCCAAGAAAGTGTCAAGTTTTCACTTGGCAAGCTTACATACACGAGTCATTTATAAAAACTTGCCAAGTAGAAACTTGGTATCTTCTTAGATCTCACTTCTTTTTTTGCCAAAGTCCGCAAACCCACTTGTTCTTCATATAATCTTTATATAATAATTTATATAATGATCTTTATATAACATTCATGTTTTTGGTAGGATTTCAATACCTTTTGTAAAGTTATATTGTATATTACCTCGCAAGGGCAGAAAGTTGAAATTCCTGCAATGCGCGACACATGATGTCCTCGGCTTCATTTCGGACATCGGACGTCGTGTGTCGCGCAGTGCAGGAATTTCAACTTTCTGCCTGTGCGATGTAGTTTTTTTCATACCCGGTCGAAAGTACATACTGTCGTATCAGTGTATACGAGAAAACTGTTTCGGCTCGCTGTTATAGATGACATATGAGTAATTCTAGCAGTGTATAAATGTTAACCATTCTGCCTTAAAAACCGAAGCCGAAAATACGTACTTTCGACCGGGTATGAAAAAAATAGTTATATGTCATACTTTTTATATCCTAGTTATACCATACGGCTACATTATATCACACCAATTAGGCGCGAGTAATCTTCGGATCAGCGGTTGATGCATTCGGATGTATGCTTCCTTCGACTAGACGTTTGTGAATTATGATGATCAGAGTCAGTCAATGAGTGCCCAAAATAGTGATTTTTGGACACTCGTACCTTGAAACTGTTTACACCTAGACATATGAAATATAAAATGCTACTTCTTTTTGGTGACAAATTGAGTTCTGTACAGAAACTTGCCTCGGCGATAGAGTGGGGATGAAAAGAACTCGAAATGGTTCGTGTAAATATAGTGGCACAGTGCTTCTCCGTGCGCCATAGTTTTTAAAGTGAAACCTCTACGTGTGAATGAGTTCATGAAGCGATGAAACGAAAAAGGGACATAGATAGAGCACAATTGATCACAGAACAACTTAAGCACTATTTCTACGAAATTCACAACGCGTTTGGTTGAAACTGCCATCTATGGTTGGATAAGCAAAGTAGTCAAGAAGATTCGCTGATCTAGTCTCTTTTTAGGTTATGTGTAGCTGTCATTGTACACGAATTTACAGATCATTCTTGAGAGTACTCGGAACTGGCTGTTTTTATTGTTATTTTTTATTCGATCAGAATTTAATATGCTTTCAACGGGTCGATTATAAGTCTTTCAGAATAATATATGATACGATTATTCGATGTTGTAGGTACGCGAGTGGGTCTGCGTTCGAGTCTGGTTGTAGATACCGAAAGACAACATGCAGTCCAAATTTTTTGTACAGTTTGTGGGCGGAATAAATATATCATTAAATTCACTTTTGATTTCGTGAGATCTGCAAATAAAAACCACTGACATCTCATGTTAACTTGAATGGATGACTTACAGCAGAACCGTATTGACTAAACTCTTGTCAATATAGTCGGGTTTGACAATAGCCGAGCGTTTAGCGATGCCATTGTTCCATTACTCATTTTTTTTACAAAATCCCTACAACTCCAATCTGAAAACTAATTTATATTTTCAATTTATTAAACTGTCTCTGCATATATAAAATCTGTAATTATGAAATCACAATTTAAGGTCAGTGTCACATCAGATATTTTGACAATACTTTTTGTAGCCCAGCATAAGAGCAGCGGCGGCCTTAGTGGGTGGCGAACAGGGCAATCGCCTGGGGTCTCGCTCTTGCAGAGGCCTCGCGCAACAACCCAAGCAAATTAAAAAAAATATAGATTTTTTTAACTATATTTTTTTTATTTAAAACTTTTGATTTTGATCCTTAATTATTTATTCAGGTTATAACATAGCGGTCAATTAAAATAAAGTTAGTTAACTAATTCATTCGCTCAAAACATAATTGAAAAATTCATTATGTAGTACTTGAATATCGCGCCTCGAATTAATTTTGTAAATCTTTCAATGCAAAATATTTTAAAACTCAAATTTTATTTATTTGTATAACTTAACGTCAAACATGACAAATACCTAAACCAAACAACCAGACCTACTTTCGCATCACATACTTTTCACGAAGGACAAAGGGCCTCGCAAAGACCTGCCGCCCGGAGCCTCGCAATAGGTAAGGCCGCCGCTGCATAAGAGTTTTATTTGTGTTATTCATTTTTCTTTGTTAGATATACATTTTATTTTGTTTTCGAAGTGAAAACTTCTTTAGCGTTGTGATTTGAAATTCGATGAAACGAAAAAGCGACACTAGAGAGAGACAAACATCTACATCTATAGAATTTAGCGTGCGAGAGAATGAGATAGAATACAGATATACAGTGTTTCCTTTTATCTTCGTCTCTTCTTTGAGCCGTGCTTCGTAGCCTCCCCACTCTTGTTTGCCAAGCGTTGTACATTTGTGAGCGACTGCGTATTGCCGAGCCGAAGGTTTCACTTCTACCGCGTGTGAACTGCACACATGTTTCCTTATCATTTTATTTTTGTAAATCAATATTTTTAGTCGGTGAAGAAACAGTTTTGGTACAAATTTTCGTACGACTTTGATAAATTCACTGTGTGTTCTGTATAGGGATTGCAATGCTGGATCCAACAACCCAGCTGGATCCAAGACAGTTTTGGCCTTGTTGGATCCAGTATCTGACGCTGGATCCAGCGGTGCGGATCCGCAATCAGCTACAAACAAGTATAAGATATTGAAGAAAGAAATGGCACTTTATGAAAATGAGGGAGTGAGAGGTGAAAACCTAACTTAAATCTATGATTATTTGATGATTCTCAAACCAACCAACGTAGAGGTAGATAGAGCCCTTTCTGCATTCGGGTATATTTGCAGTTCTTTAAGAAGTAGGCTGGGAGATAACACCATCAATAACATTTCTTTTTTGAGATCTTATTTTAAAAAAAGTAAAAAAAAAACTGTTACCTACATAACTGATTGGCTCTATTCTTTAAAAGACAAGTCAAGTCTTAAATTATATATTATAATTTATATTGAAGTTTTGTTTCTAATAAGAGTTAACTAAACATTTTATAAGCGGGAAACGCAATTTTATTTCTAAAATTATTGAGACTGAGACTACATAGTTTGTAAAATAGGTAAACGAATAACTATTTCAGATATCTAGAACATCAATTTAGGTGATTTAAGACTGTATTGTGAAAATTAATAATTATACTCCGGATACTCGTAACTATTTCTTACTAATATTAGAGTACTTTACTAACGTCAAAAAAACGAGTATTTGTTGTAAATGTAGATAAATAGTTATTAAAGTTTCTAGAGTTAAAAAATTGTTACATTTATTTGAAAAATCGATTAATGCTGGATCCAGCTGGATTTGCTTTGATCCAGCATAAATCCAGCTGGATTGAAAATGCCGCTGGATTGCAATCAGCGTTGCCAGACGTCCCGATTTTTAAATCAAAATTAAATGCCCCGCGCGGGACAGCCTCAGTCCCGCTTTTCGGGGATAACTCGACGGTGCGAAAATAATATTCTCTTATTATAAGTTGCAATTTGTAACACTCACTCCTCAGACTATTGTTTGAAACGCCATATTTTTTAATGAATAAAACTTTTTTGATTTTGATTTCTGTTTTTTTTTATTTTTTTATTCAGAAGACGAATAAGACTCAACTATTTAACGATAGGGTAAATCTGATTTAAAATATCATATTTTTATTAAAATACATTTTTATGGCTATTTTTGCTATCTATTGTCACGTAAACGTAATTTGAACTCAAATAAAAAGATAAATATTTAAAAACTTCTGAGTATATACGTTTTTTTACTATGTCCCGCTTTCGACGAAAGAATCCCGCTTTTTTCACTCAAAAAGTTCCAAAATCCCGACTTGGCAAAAAAAAAATCTGGCAACACTGATTGCAATCCCTAGTTCTGTAGTGGATAAGTCCGATCCTGCGTTCCGACAGTCGGTCTGTTGGCAGTGGACATGCCAACGGAGACAGACGGTACGGTCAGACGGGGGTGATCTGTGATCGGGACATCGTCGTACATCAGCAGCTGTCAGATAACGCCGTTTCATCCGCGATTACCATACAAGAGAGCTGGGAGAGCTAGTCGGAGAGAGCTCTGCAATCTGCATTGCCTGCGCACAAACGGACGGACGTATCGCGGGAAGCTGTTTCGATATACATATATCTGCGGTCTCAAAACAAAACAGTTTATGTTGCTTTTTGGATTTTTGAAGTTATACTTCTTTTGGCGCATTGAGAGTAAAATTTTCTCTGTTATGAAAGTTGTGCACGAAGCATTCAGCGACAATGAGATACCATGAAGTTAGTTGTTAATTTAATATGAATGTATCACGTGTATCGGCAAGGTTGAAATCGTCGATAAAGCTGACTCTTCGATGCAGTATAGTTTTACTTTGTATTCATAAATGTCACGTTTCATTTCTCTGTTCATATAAAAAGTTATATCTAGGTTAATTGCGCACGAAATCCATTCAACTTGTTGGAGATTCTGTTCTATAAACGGAACCATTTCTAGATGGATTTGAGTTTATAATAGGAATGTTGACTATTTTTGGGAAAGTGTTTTAAATCGTGCATAAGTACCTAATATTGCCACAAATATTTATTATTTTTATTTAAATACAACTCAAGTCTTAAAAATCATGTATTTTAAATCCCGTTTCAAATTTCGGTACAAAACGCCAATACTAGTCGCGTGACGTCACCTGTTTATCCCAAAGAAGGCTCAAAAGTTTACACGGGAGCTACCTCCTATAGATGCGTATTCTGTGCTCATAAACGTTAGTAAACTGAGGTGATGAAAAGTTGTTCCGTAGTCGTTGCTATAGTTACATGTAATTTGACGTTTCCTATAAACAAATAATAATAAATTACGCACTAAATATTAACCAAACAATGAAGTTTTTTGACAGCGGCTGAACATATGATGTCATGCGTTCTGATTGGTGTCTGTTGTCACATGATTTGAGAGTGATTTTATTAGATTTTATTTATTAAATATTAATTAAATTCCTAAAAAATAAGGAAAAATATAGTGCTTTTTAGTATTTCTATCATAGAAACTACTACTTTTCGTTAAAATTGTGTTTTTATTTGAATACAGTCAACATCCCTATTGCTTCAAAAATGTAACTGAAAATCTCTGTACGTACGTACGTCCGAGCTCTACAGATCGCTATTTGTCACGAACACCTTGAATTATATATTTTATTATCCTCTCATTTTGCTGTTGTTAAAACGTTAAATAGTAACTTATTTGTGTATGAAATTTTGTACGATATTAATATTATTATTGATAATAAAAAGTATGTTATTTGTATGTATTTGACATTCTTTTTATAGTCTGTGGAATATCGCCGTTGAATTGCCCTCGAGTTGCCTCGTGTGCGAACGACCTAACAGAGCTCTGTCAATCGAGTCTGTTGCATCGTTACACTTACACCCTGTATATAAAATAAGATCGGGCTTAGCTACCCACGCTCATGTCTAACTAGTGGACTGGGCATTATCTGCACAATCGCATCTTATTCTTGTTCTTTCGTAATGATTATAGATACTTCATCGGCTTTGTTTTTCTCATCTTTCATATTATTATGGGAAAACGTAATTGCATTCTGGATAAACCGCCTTTATTCTATCATTATCCGAGGAAGCCCTCAGATCAGAGACGTCTTCAGAAAAGGGCTGATTTCTGAAAGGCTCATATTTTTAAGGTAATTGTCGTGGTACAATATTGTCAAAAAGTTATAGCTTATACGGGCCACAAAAGTATACTAGCTTGTAGCTACGTGATCCATAATTTGTACGCAACACTGTATCCGTGGAAACGTAACCCATACAGTATTCATATGCATGTATATTTTTCTATAAATTGTTGAACTTTAAACCGTTATTTATAAATAATTAGATAGTCAAAAAATTGTTCTTATTTTTTTTTAAACTCATAACAAATGCATTGAAAGACTGTCAGTTTTTGGAAAGTTTCTGACAGTTAGTTCTTTTTTTATAAATAAGAAACTGGTTCAGAAATACAGAGATCGTATGTACAATCGATGTTAATTATCCAATTTTTAACTGAATTTATCTCGGATTATATACGATCGATCGACTTCAAATTTTCAGGGTAATTGTATTATCATGTCCTTAACAAGTATACAAAAATTAAGAATTTTCTGACGGCGTGCGTTAACCACGACAACTACCTTAAGGCCACCAGCAGGTATCCATTAATATTTTTAACACGCTTTTATTAGCTTCACCTATATGTTTGTTTGTAAAGGAATCTTTGAACGTGAAATTCACCCACTTCAAAACGTCAGATTAAACTTAAACTTTGCACACTTATCAAGGACCGATGACAATACAACAATTTAATAAGTTTGTCCCATTATCCTAACCAAAACCTTCAGGATAAAAAAAACTTGAAAAATTACAGCAAGCAAGCTAACACGCTGTACAGTGACATACGTTGAGTTGCCCACCTCATAGTCAAATGCAATATTGCTTTTTAGTTTTATAATTAAAATTAGAGTTTAAAAAAATTAAAACAATACGCTTTTATGAACTAAAAAATGCAAAATAATTGACAACAAAATTAGTTTTACTATAAAAAGCGTGGAGTGCTTAATATCGGCAATAAATTTTTCATTTACTAGCTAACTGCAAACGTAGATCTATTATGAAAATTTAAGTAGATTGCAGCCCACGTTTTTTACAGTAAAGCTAATTTTGTTGTAAGATTATTTTGCATTTTTTAGTTCATAAAAGCGTGTTGTTTTAGTTTTTTAAACTCTATTTTTATTCTAAAAAACGAATTATTGCATTTGGCTATGGGGTAGGCAACGCAACGTACGTTTCTGTACAGCGTGTTAGCTTGCTTGCTGTAATTATTCATGTTTTTTTATCCTGAAGGTCCTGGTCAGGATAATGGGACAAACTTATTAAATTATTGTTTTGTCATCGGTCCTTAATAAGTGTGCAAAAGTTTCAGTTTAATCTAACGTTTTGAAGTGGGTGAATTTCACGTTCAAACATTCCTTTACATACAAACAAACATACAGGTGAAGCTAGTAAAAGCGTGTTAAAAAGACCTGAGATTATTTTGTTAAAAATTATTTTTATACCAACCTATTCTTTCAAATCGATCATACTTCTTGAAAAAATACATGTGCAAGTTAAACTTCAATAAATAAGTACTTATTATGTAATTAATTATTAATTGCCATCAAATATCTATATCCGAAAATTTCATCTTTTATTATGTCATCGTCAGTCATTTTTTATTAGCGTTCACAGTAGGTCAAATTATACACATATTTTATTGGTCAGTCTTGAGAAGAGTTTTGACATTAGTGCGTCGGTGTTTTGTTTGGAGTTGTTATAAATTGTTTTAATTAATTTTATTTGTTGTAAAATTATTGTGATTCAGATTTTGCGAACTGTAAAAGTATTTCTTAAACAAATTAAATGACTGCGAAAGTGAAAAACAATATTGTTTTCTTTATATGACAAAAACAAGTTGTGGAACAATAAGGTTATGTTTGTGTGACAGTTTGCTGCCTTTATTGGTAAGTGACTCTTTATTGTTTATTTAATTGTTGTATAAGCTAATTTATCAAAATAATTATAATACTTACTTCTATTAATATTTCTACTTTTTTCTGACAATAGAACACACCAACATTTTAGACACTTTCCATTCGATAGCTTATTTATAGAGAAAATTATAAGTCTATAGACCCGGATTCACCCGAGTACAAATTCGATTGATTCTAAATTGGAGTTTGTTGTTGAGCGAGCGAGTAACTTAATAATTATTAATGAATTTGATCAAACGAGCTAAGTCCAGGCACTAAAGAAACATTCCATTTTGAAATCCGGTTGAATTCAGTTTATAGATTTAAAATTGTCTCAATAAATAAGCTATCGAATTGTAAAAACCTCATTCAAATCTGTTCAGTAAAAATCATAACTTCCGTTCGAAATGAAAAACATGAGAATATATCTCATAACTTTATAATTTATACCTCTAAAAAACCGTGACAATGATAATGTCTAGGAAAATTTTGCAAAAGACTTAAGAACCAGAGCAAATAAGCAAGATCACGACCGAGACTGAATAAGCAGAACCAAGACTAGACTATTTGAGCAAGTACAAAACCAAGACTGAATAAGTAAGACCAGGATCAAGACTGTCTTAAGTCTTGGTCTTGTTCTTGCTTTGCTTATCACTAGCATTAATAAGGGAAAAAATACCAAAACTTCTATACGTCAAGGTAGTTGTCGTGGTTAAGACACACCGTCAGAAAATTCTTAATTTTTGTATATTTATTAACGACATGATAATACAATTACCCTGAAAATTTGAAGTCGATCGACCGTATATACTCCGAGATAAATTCAATTAAAAATTGGATAATTAACATTGATTGTATACGATCTATGTAGTTCTGAACCAGTTTCTTATTTATAAAAAAAAAGAACGAACTGTCAGAAACTTTCCAAAAACTGACAGTCTTTCAATGCATTTGTTGTGAGTTTAAAAAAAATAAGAAAAAATTTTTGACCGTCTAATTATTTATAAATAACGGTTTAAAGTTCAACAATTTATAGAAAAGTATACATGCATATGAATAACTGTATGGGTTACGTTTCCACGGGTACAGTCTTGCGTACAAATTATGGATCACTTAGCTACAAGCTAGTATACTTTTGTGGCGCGTATAATCTATAACTTTTTCACAATATTGTACCATGACAACTACCTTAAGTAACAAGCCAAATAAACAAGATCATGACAGAGACTGAATAAGCAGAACCATCAAGACTAGACTATTTGAGCAAGAACAAGACCAAGACTGAATAAGTAAGACCAGGATCAAGACTGTTTTATTCTTGGTCATGTTCTTGCTTTGCTTATCACTAGCATTAATAAGGAGAAAATACCAAAACTTCTTTACGTTAAGCGAATTTGCTGTCTGGTCCCAGATATTTTAAATGCAGCATATATCATTCGAGGCAATATGATAGAACAGTGAACAAGGGTCATCCGACGGATAAATATGAGTGTCCCCAGCGGGATATCTGTACGTGATTGCAACTTTACACGTGTTGAAGTCACCGAAGAAGTGTGTACGACGCTGTACGGGACATACCCGACTTTCATTCTTGTATATTACTCTTTACGCGCAGCTCGATTCGGGACAACCGCTGGCTTGTTTGCGCCAACAAAAACTAATGGATTTTGTTCGTTTGTTGGTACAGATAATGTGGCCATCGTTTTTGAACTTTTCAGGGGGTCTTCGTCCAGTGAAACAGATGTATAAACAGACGTTACTGGACAATCGTTAAATTAACCGACTTTGACATCGATAGATATTATATGATTTAAGTAATATTTAATGAGCTGGCTGCACGCTAGAAATTCTGACCAGTGGTCAACCTCCTGATACTCACTATACAGTCTTATAAAAAAATTCTTTTTGAGTGGTTGCCATCTATTTTATTTAATGACAATTTTAATCATTGGCATAAGCAATTTTAACTAAAATATTTCATTACAAACAACCATCTTACCTTTTATATATATTCTGAAACCAATCACCATGTTTTCAATCTTTCGACTAAATACTGATACGAATTGACAGCATTCGAACCTGAAGATGGTGTAAAGCACACCGAAACGTTAGTGAGAATGCAGTTTTAACTTCAGTATTGTGTTTTATTAATCCTGTGCCACGGATTTTATCCAAACTTATTCCACAATCATCAAGGATCACAACCACTCTAATTAACTTCTTTTAATTAGAGTCAACCTCGTACTCACTATACCCTTATCCACCACTATAACATTTTGAAACATTTCGCTTAATTTTTTGAAGTAAATCTTCTTTTGGTACGAAAGAGTGAAACTGATTCTTGAGATTGAATATGTAACGGAAGCTATATACGTATAACATATGTACAGTAAAATCTTGTTTAACGCTGCTCCGCTTAGCGCTGTTTCAGTATTACGCGGTTTCTAAAAATTTTTTAGCTACTATAACGTAAATTATGGATCAGTTTATACAAAATGATTCAAATGTTGATAGAAGTTCAAAGGCAAGACGAAGTGTCTTTGATGCAATATCTTGCTATCGATAACAGATTGATGAACGAAACAGAAAAAGGCAAATGACATTAAATGACTTCTTCACAAAAAACGAAATATGTCAAATGAGGAACCTTTCTCTTCACAAACATAACTTCTTAATCGAACTTTTATTTGATTTTCATAAATGTTTTATGAACAAAAATCTATATTAGCAATAAATAAACCTTTAATTAACGTGCTAAAACAGTATTTTAACAATAAATGTTGCAAAATTAAACAAAATAAAAAACTAACAAATTTTCTTATTCTTGGTTTTGTTTCACTTACGCCTATAATCTGCGTATTAAGATGACCTCGTTTAGCGCTGTTTCGTATAACGCAGGAACTTATTGAAACGTATCACTAGTGGGGTCTTACTGTACTATAAAAACCGGATGTAGAACATTAAGTCAAGCTGGCGACAAACTACAGCACTTATCTCCTAACCTAAAGGTCATAGGTTCGATTCCAGCTGTTGGCGACATTATTGTAATTTTTTTTCAATTAAGTATTCTATATTCCACCTACGAGTATATTTATTTACATATTTTTTTCAATCTTACAATTTTATCATTCCAACTCGATAGGTGGTACTTACTAATTTAAGTCAAAATTCACTTTTCAAAATTTGACAATATTTTTTGAATTTTTTACTTTTGTAGTGTGTAGTGCAAAATAATAATAATAATGCGTTTAACGTCCGTTTCTCGACTTTATGTCATAACAGACGCCATTCGCACCATTACTATTTTTTCATCTACCACTTCCCGTTATTTTTCTACATTTTTAAAAATTCAATTTATATAATAGCAATGGGCGAATGAAGGAATTATAGGAAATTAGGATAAGGTACGTAATTTTTGAACTAGGAGTTTGATAGGTAATAGTAATCGGCCATGGCCTCAAATAAGGAACCAACTCGATATTTATCTGGAATTAATTGAGGGAAACCATGGAAAACCTCAATCAAGATGGCCGGTACAGGAATTACCGTTTCTCGGCGGGAGGCAGTAGGAAAAAGTCCCAGCCACATCTGCCCCTGCCGGGAATCGAACCCGTACCTCCCGAATGCGAGTCTAGTGCTGTATCACTACTCTACCCAGCTCGGTGTGTAGTGCAAAATACACAGTCTCATTTTTTATAAGCGTTATAAAATATCTATTAGAAACAAATCATAATTTTATAGCGAGAGCCTTTTGCAGAGCCGAGACACATATTGTAATACGTGCGGTGAGTTGTACAGTGCTGGGGCCCCCCAGTGGGGCAAGTCTCATGTCGAGTGAAACTACTGTGGCGCACATAAATATTCATTTGTAAACGATGTTACAGCGATTAGCGGCGATACGTTTTACGACTGTGGAATGCTTAAGCAGTTATAAAGTGCTTACATGTTATCAAAGTTTCAATAAATCTAAAACATGTGTAGTAAATTTACTGGACTCTTGTGTTTAATGTTTTTTTTATTATTTTTTTTAATGACGTACGACTCAATCACTAGTGGTTAAAACTGTGTATATGGAAATAAGAAGTTTCCACTTGACGATAAATAGAAAGTTGCAGATTTGCAAAACGCATGAATACAAGAAAAGATTTGAAAAATATAAAAATATCTCAGATGCATCGTCAAGTTAAGTAGGAAAACTTACAGAATTAAATTGATGTTATCTAAAATGTCATAATAAATAAGTATAAATAAAAATAAATAAATAAATAATAAATCTCAGGTATGCTTAACATTAACGAGTCTGATAGAAAAAAGTACGTTGAATCGATTACGCCAAAGCGCAAGTTCGTATCTCGGTTGGTTTAGAAGCTATGGCGGTCTAAAATGTACAAACTTAAAATGGTTTAAATCGGCTATATCTCCGAAACTAAAAAAGTTACAGGACTGCGGATGGTCAGAATCGATTTAGCTTGTCTTTTTCTGTAAGTTCGGTTAATATCTATTAAACTGTCCAAAAAGCGTTTAGAGTATCTTCAGAAGAAAAGTTAAAGAACAGCTGATTTTTTTTTCTTTTCAAAATATTACCAAAACTAAAAAGTTTAGAAGGAATTTTTTTTTAACAAAACTTTCTTGGAGAAATAAATAGAACTAGCGGTACCTGTGCGAATAATTCGCACTAAAATTCGTTTCTAATTTCTCACACTCTTTATAATTTTCTTCTTTTTGTTGTATTACATTACGAAGCTCAGTGACGGTTCAAGAAAATATTTTTCTAAAACTGTCATATAGATGCGCAAGTATCGAAAACGTTGAGCTGAAGCGCCACTATATGAAAAGTATTGATACATACGTGAGTTGACTTGAAATTGAACAAAAGAGTTACCGACCGTCAATCATATTGACGTTGTTTCAAAATCAAAGCCGTCAGATGGCAGCATTGCTGTATTGCGTCTTAATGTATATCTATATATATAATTTTAATAATTAATAAATTTACAAAAACAATAGCAATAATAAATTTTTTAGTTGTTGATGTCGGTAGAGCAAGCAATTATCTATAAAATGATATAAAATTTATGTGGAGCAATTGTGTGTTTTTTTCGAAAAAGGGATGCAAACATCTTAACCTTAACGTATAAATATATATGATGATAATAAACCGTTATAAAAAGTATACCATCAATATACAAAAAACAACATTACCTATAGTATAATATTATTGTAACAGCTTTGTTACAATAACCCTCTCTGTCTCTATAATGTAATATTTTCTTAATTGTTTTTCCTTAGCTACAAGGAAAATTGAAGGTTGTTATTAATAACATTATAAAAAAAAATCTTATGAATACATTTGAAAAAACAATTTAAAAAATATTAACAAAATAAAATTACTTGCAATACTATTCAATTGGTTTTTATTTATATAAAAGACCAAAATTGTTGGTTGAAACGTCTTTTATATAAATAAAAACCAATTGAGCAGTATTGCAAGTAATTTTATTTTGTTAATATATCTATTACTGTTGGTAGAGTCAATATTATTAATTTAGAAAATATTACATTAGAGAGAGAGAGAGAGGGTTATTGTAATAAAGCTTGATACATTATAAAGCTGAATTGTATGTTTGGTTGAACGCGCTAATCTCAGGAACTACTGGTTCGAATTAAAAAAATATTTTTATGTTAGATAGTCCATTTATCGAGGTAGGCTACAGGCTATATAATATAACGCTACGACCAATAGGAGCGAAGCATCAATGAGAAATATTGCAAAAACGGGACCGAGCTGGGTAGAGTAGTGGTGACAGCACTAGACTCGCATTCGGGAGGTCCGGGTTCAAATCCCGGCGAGGCAGATGTGGCTGGGACTTCTTCCTACTGCCTCTCGCCGAGAAACGGTAATTCCTGTACCGGCCATCTTGATAGACGTTTTCCATGGTTTCCCTCAATTAATTCCAGATAAATATCGAGATGGTTCCTTATTTGAGGCCATGGCCGATTACCTATCCAACTCCTAGTTCAAAAATTGCCTACCTTATCCTAATTTCCTATAATTCCTTCATTCGCCCATTGCTATTAGTTAAGTTGAAGTTTCAGAAATGTAGAAAAATAACGGGAAGTGTGGTAGAAAATAGTAATGGTGCGAATGGCGTCTGTTATGACATAAAGTCGAGAAACGGACGTTAAACGCATTATTATTATTATTATTATTATTGCAAAAACGGGAAAATTATTCTATAAGAAAAACCAGTGACTGCAGCATAATACGTCTTAATCCGGGTGAAGCCGAACCGGGCCGCTAGAAGCATATACTTCTTCTGCGCATATGTCGATTTTCTCCAAAAACAATACGGCTCTTCATATTTGCATATTAAATATCCTGCCAAAATTTGGATTCAATCCGCTCATCCGTTTGAGCTTTTTATCGTGTTCACAAGCAAACAAACAAACAAACCGACCAACAGACGCAGACTTTTTCCAAAAATATGTTTTTTGTATTCAGGGGGGCCTCAAAATGAAAAAACATCGTAAAATTTTGAAAAGTGAATTTTGACCTAAATTAGTACCGTTCCCCCACTACTGGAGTTGGAATCGTAAAACAAGTACTTTATAACAGGACGTAGTAATCCGGTGTGTTTATTCGTTATAAAAGAACGTCTTAATTACGAACTCGCGTGATTAATACTCACGATGATTCGGTGAGACAAGAACACCGAAAATGAATTAAAATGTCTGCATTTTTATGTATGATAAATTATATAAGGTACGCGTAAAAGTATTACTTAAGTCACACTTCGGTTGAGCAAGCTGCGATAAAGTATTTGTTTCTGTAAAAAAATTGACTATCGTAAAAACAAGTTTGTAACTGTTTGATAAGTCATGTCATTTGAAACGATATAATTACGTTGTTAAATAAATCAACACATGATAGGCAAGTTTTATTAAAATAATAACCTAGTATATTTTCATTTTTAAAGTTCCGTAACCAAGGCCATTAGATAGACAGGTTATCTCGTTAATGAATGCAGCTGGAAGACCGTATTTTTATCAACCACGTAATATCAATTGACAGTCCACTGAATGACGTGTCCTCCCATTACTATCCAACGGAACGAGGTCACCTAGTACCTAATTACTTTGAGGACTAACGGAATTCTATTGTTGTGGCAATGTTGTATGTCCGTCTGTACGCTCACTCCTAAGTCCTGGCATCCAAACGGCTGGACGGATTTTAATAAATGAAATCTCATTAGATTCGTTTTAATGCCGAGATTTATATAGTGTAGATATGAGGCGTGAAAAATTGAAAAATGTTTATGGCGGCAGTCAGCTATCATATTATTCTTCTGGTAAAATACAAATACATTGATATTAGGGATTGCAATCCAGCGGCATTTTCAATCCAGCTGGATTTATGCTGGATTAAAGCAAATCCAGCTGGATCCAGCGCGGATCCAGCATTAATCGAAAATAAATGTAACAATTTTTTAACTTTAGAAACTTTAATAGCTATTTATCTACATTTATATCAAATACTCGTTTTTTGGTGTTAGTAAAGTACTCTAATAGTAAGTAATAGTTACGAGTATCCGGAGTATAATTATTAAATATCATAGTCTTAAATCACCTAAATTGATATTCTAGATAGATTCTAGGTATTCGTTTACCTATTTTACAAACTATGTAGTATCAGTTTCTCAGTCTCAATAATTTTAGAAATAAAATTGCGTTTCTCTTTAGTTAACTCTTATTAGAAACAAAACTTTAATATAAATTATATTGACTTGTCTTTTAAAGAATAAAGTCAATCAATTATCTGACAAATTTTTTTCACTTTTTTTAAAGTAAGATCTCAAAAAACAAATGTTACTGATGGTGTCTAGTCTACTTTAAAGAATTGCAAATATACCCGCCTGCGGGAAGGACTCTCTCTACCTCTATGGTGGTTGGTTTGAGAGTCATCAAATAATCATAGATCAAAGTTAGGTTTTCACCTCTTATTCTCTCACTTTCATAAAATGCCATTTCTTTCTTCAATATCTTATCATAAACCTTCTCAGACCCAGCTAATTACTTGTTTTTAGCTGATTGCGGATCCGCGGCGCTGGATCCAGCGCCAGATGCTGGATCCAGCAAGGCCAAAAATGTGCTGGATCCAACTGGATTGCTGGATCCAGCATTGCAATCCCTAATTGATATATATCATATAGATACGAAAAAAAAATTTTTAAAAGCGAAAACTCGCATGCATAAAAATGATTAACTAAAAGAAAGCAAATAAAAATAAATTATTTAAAAAACAAGAAACTCCGACTGCACATTACTAAAAGTAACTAATAACTATAAAAAGAAGAAAACATTTCGGAAAACCTAAATTGTCCCTTTCTTTTGCTTTTGAATTGGTTCCCACTTGCGGCGTGTTGAGGTTTTCCGACTTGCTTTCTTCTTTTTAGTTATACGTTAGTTTCATTTTTGTTGTTTATCCCGCTTCGATAGAATTAAAATAAGGTTTCTGTTAAAGCAACACGAGGTACACGAGCAAAACTGCGAGCGAAAGCTAATATTATAGTAAATATCTTTGTGAAATAATAATAAATAATTGTTGTGTATCGTAGCAGTAACAATAAAGTTGATTGTTGAGAAACAAAGCTATAATATATGAATAGTTCGCTGCAAATCTGTAGAAACATCTACACTATGAACGATTTGTTGTTAGACAATTCCATAAATTACTATATTTACTGCACTTAAATGACAGTAGTTAAATCTGTGACAGAACCGTATCTCGAAAGGTCGTGAAATAGTTACGTAAGAATTTAATAAAAATCATGGATTAATAACCGATCGTAGCCATGCCGTTATTTTAAAAGTATTTCCATGGCTCCTCAATTACAGGTTCAAATCCGTGCACTGTGGTAAAACAACTTAACTTATAGTGCTAGGGTTACCAACTCAAAATTTGAGAGAGTCTGGAGATAGTTATTCAACTATGATTTATGAAAATAGTAAAAAAAAATCGACTGAGGTAGATATTTACAAAAATAACGCTCATTAGCTCACTCTATGTAGAAAATTAGTATAGTAACTTTAAGGGTTGCCACCTCTTCCGATTTGATCGGGAGATTTCCGAGATCGTATTATTTCTCCCGACTCTAATTTTAAACTCTCGACTTTTGTAAAAAAAATTTTGTATTTAAAATAATTTTATTTACCTTTAAATTATTCAGAGTACATAGGGTTTATTTTAAAAAGTATTTAACAATAAATGTTACAAAATTGAAAAGAAAAAAAAACAAATTTTCTTATTCCCTGTTCTGTTTCACTTATGCCTATTATCTACGTATTAAGATGATCTCGTTTAGCGCTGTTTCGTATAGCGCAGGAACTTATTGGAACGTATCTCCCGCGTAAAACGGGGTCTTACTGTCAATCGGGATTGGATCTTATCGAGTCACAATAAACGATCGATTTACAGAAATTACTACTCGATACTGCGGATTTAATAACGGACATGCGCAGCTAGTCGCCGCCGCCAACTGACATAAAAAAAATAACGCATCAAATGAAGATAAATGAAGATCGGCTACATGGCTAGCTGAGATCGTATCGCTGCGTGCACTGGTTAGATATCGCTTGTTTAATACGCATTATCGGTAATAATGTTTACTTCTTTAACGTAACTCGGACAGAAATTGTTCGATGCTCGTTAATTTTGTACCTACTTGATTCATTCCGACGGAAATCAATAAACGTTTAACAAAATGGCGTTGTCGTTTGTTGAAACTGTTAAAAAAGAGGATCACAAATAGATTCTATAATGCCCTCAGCTGCCGGGCGCCTATCATCCAATGGCGGATTTAGGTTCGATGTCGCCCTTTTTGCTCTATGTGGAACTGATTATTGAAATTATACATCTAACGAAGCCACAGAACCGTAACTTTGCACAACAGATGATAAATTAATTAAATTAATGTTTAAATTTCAACTGTCCTAGCATTGTTTACTTTTGAAATATTGTCGCCCCAAAAATCATGCCGCCCTAGGCCTGAGCCTCGTGCTATCATCTAATTTTAACCGCGACTTCGCTTGCGTCAACGTCGCTTAACTTTTGATAGAAACTTTATTCAGTTCGATAGTAGTCAGATAAAACTGCCAAGCTTTATCAAAATCGGCCCAGTCGTGAGTCTGCTGTAAACAAACAAACAAAACACAGTTTTCCGTCTCGGTTTATACTATACGGTTCTGAAATAGTAGACAGCGAGTCATCATTATAGTACGATTCACTTTATGGAGCGGCAAAATTATGACACAATGTAAAGCATAAATGCATAAAAGAGACTGTGTATTTTATATTACACACTACAGAAGTAATACTGGTATAATGGAGATGGACACTGCCAAATGTTATCGCTAGGAGCGTCACTTACATATAGCCAAAATCATATTTTGTAACCATGGAAACGAGTAGCAAATATCATATTTGTTACTAGCCGTTACTCGGGTCACCGCGCACATTAACAGGATTTTTTATTTTATTTATCATAATATATCATATATTTTTAAATTTGGAATGGTCCTATCGCCTCAGTGTCTCGATTTTTTTTTAATTTCACTTAATACAGACCTGAGGAATCAGTTTGCACAGTAGCAATCAAGTTAAATGCTTAAACACAAGTAGTAAATATTATATGAGTTAACTCTATCATTATGTGTAAAGAGTTTGCATAAATCTATTGCGCTAAATCATAGACATCATTGCTCTCTATGCCGATAAACGTTTGTATATTATGAACTTAAAATGAAATGTCCATTGCATTATCTACGTCGCAGGACAAAAATGATTATGTCGTATACCGCTTTTTATGGAAAACCAATCAACTATGAATAGAATAGAGTAAATTTATTATCCGAAATAGCCAAAAGCAGGGTTCGTCAAATTAAATACAATTAAAAAAAATAAATTATAAAATCATATACATGTATTATAAAATTAATTAGCGGAATATAAACAAGCTTTAATTAATAATGACTTAATGACTCTTTTAAATTTATCTTCATGTCAGTAGGCAGACAGTTATAGAATTTTAAAGGGCTATTACGAAAAAGACTTAGGTTTGGGAAGCAAAATTGAGTCGTTATTTCGCGTTTTATAATTATGCATTGCACCGAGCTGGGTAGAGTAGTGATGACAGCACTAGATTCGCATTCGGGAGGTCCGGGTTCGAATCCCGGCGGGGGCAGATGTGGCTGGGACTTTTTCCTCTCGCCGAGAAACGGTAATTCCTGTACCGGCCATCTTGATTGAGGTTTTCCATGGTTTCCCTCAATTAATTCCAGATAAATATCGAGATGGTTCCTTATTTGAGGACATGGCCGATTACCTATCAAACTCCTAGTTCAAAAATTGCCTACCTTATCCTAATTTCCTATAATTCCTTAATTCGCCCATTGCTATTACATAAGTTAAAGTTTTAAAAATGTAGAAAAATAACGGGAAGTGTGGTAAATGGAAAATAGTAATGGTGCGAATGGCGTCTGTTATGACATGAAGTCGAGAAACGGACGTTAAACGCATTATTATTATTATTATAATAATTATGCATTGCATTGTGAGTTGGATACTTACTACAGTAAGGCCTCGATAATCCGGACTAATTAAAACCGCTGTGATCCGGATTAGTAAAAAATTCGGATTACTGAAGCAGCCCAGCTTTTTTATTGTAAAGGTAAACATTTATTATAAAATAACTAGAAAATAGTACGTAAACAAAAAATTATGCAAAATAGAAGTATATTTATTAAATTTTATATTATAGTTTGCTTAACCCTTTTCTGCTAGCTCTAAAATTATTATTTCCATAAATTTCGGTATAGAAGTTTTGCTTTGGCAGATAAGATTTCGTAGGGAATTGGAACATGCCTTGATCGTTGTGTACAAAACCATGCATACAAATGAGTTTCCATTTCTGGATATTCGACTTTTCGTAATTCCTTTCGGGCGCCGAGACCGGAATAAAAGAAGGAACACATACATAGTAAAAATCCAAAATAGTCATTAAAATATACCATATCTTTTGATTTTGCTTTTGTTCTTTTTTATATCGGAAATTGATGTTCCTTGTATTCATTTGCCAAAACTTTTCCACTTTCACCACGGATTTTTGTTTTATTGACAACGTAGTGTGTTTTCTTCTAGAAGCTATTTTAACATATACGTGTATAAAATTATTTTTTATACTTATGTAGAACATAAAATAACGCACCTATATACAATTAATACTCAATCAAAACAACATCACACATATAATGCCTGCTTATAGGAATCCTCAGATATGTATCAGATCCGACCGAATACATGGCGGGGATTCTCACACTATCGCTATAGTATCGAATGCTATTAATTTGCATGAAATAGACGTTTAAAAACGCAGATCCGAATTACCAAGTACTGTCAAATCCGGATTATAAAGTACACAATGTAATTGAAATGCTTAGCCGAATTATCAAAGAATCCGGTTTACTGAATGTCCGAATTATCGAGGCCTTACTGTAATATATTTCTGCAAATGACATAACGAGTGATAGATATATATTGATGGAACAGTAAGAATTAGATTTGTCTTGAAATAATTTTTGCAGCTATCACGGAAACCCAGATTGTAGATAATTCTTATGGCTTTCTTTTGCATTAAAAATACTCTATGCAGATCAGATGTACTGCATCCCCAAAACATGATTCCGTATTTCACATGCTGATAGAAATAAGCATAATAGGTTGTGATACTAAGGTTCGAGTCATTGCAGCTATGCTGGATTTTCCTTAGTGCGAATAAACATCGGGCAAGTTTAGAACATAAGTTTGACACATGGTTAGTCCACTTTAGATTATCAGAAATGGTAGGTGCGCCAAATATTGCCATGTTCTTATTATAGCCACCCTCTCCTAAATCCGACAATACGTTCCCTCTGAAATATATCCCACTGTCTGTTAACTCTAATTAACGAACTTTTATTTTAAGTTATAAAATCGTGTGTCCTGACTGACTGATCTATCAACGCCAGAGCCGGATTTATTTTATGTGCCGCCCTGAGGCACCGTAAAAATTGCCCCATTAGCGTAATATTGTAGGATCCTGTCTCATGAAATATATCGTCATTATTATCGTGTTTTGTGAGCGAAAAGATGCCATAAGCCACTTTGTCTATAATGATAACAGAAATATCGCTATAGAACAATGTCCCTACATTATGTATGCAAACCTGTGTCCAATTGGTCGGCTAGTATTGTTACTTCTGCAGTGCTGCCACCGCGGTGCAATATGTAATCAAGGCATGCAACATGACCAGCGTTTGTCGTGAGTCACAGTGGCGTAACGGTCAAGTGCGAGTCGAACTCGCGAGGAAAGAGTTCCGTACTATTCCATTTTTCGTATGAGAACTTAAAGACGTAAGATTTTTATTCCAGTAAATATATGAATGAGGCCCCTATTTTTCAAAATTTTAAGTTCAGTAGTTTCGTTGATAAGGAGAGGAGAATGCTTGATTTTCGTATATTTTATAAAAAAATATATATATTTGAATTTTACATAATGAATCCTTTCCGTTAATATATCACATGATGCACTTGAAAAATATATTTTTTTAAATTTTCTAATTTGCCCCCTAAATTAACCTCAAAAATCGAACTTCATTTATTTACGCTATACGCTCGTGATTGGGCCATCTAACTCTATACCTATATGTACCAAATTTCAATTTTTTTCGTCCAGTAGATTCGGAGAAAATAAGCTGTGACAGATACGAGAGTGATCGTATAAGGGTTCGTTTTTTGTAAGGAACCCTAAAAATAATAGTTTAAAAACACAAAAAAAACACGCTTCAATAGCAAACCGATAATTAATAGTTTAAAAAAACTAAAACAACACGCTTTAATAGCAAACCGAACTAAAAAGTAAAACATAATTTTTTATTGTAAATAAGCGTGGAGTGCTTGATATCAATTCATTGGTAGTTATTTATAAAAGTAGAGTTCGTAGAAAAAAGTAATACAATAAAAAATTACTTTTTAGTTCGGTTTGCTATTAAAGCGTGTTGTTTTAGTTTTTTTAAACTATTAATTATTTATATTTTTTTTTAATCTTATTTTTTTTATCCTGATCTTGGTTAGGACATTAGGACAAAGTTATCAAATGATTGTATTGTCATCGGTTCTTAATACGTGTGCAAATTTTTTAATCAATCGGACGTCTTGAAGTCGGTGAAAATTACGTTGAAAGATTTCGTCACATTGACACAGGTGAAGTTACTAAAAGCGTGCTAAAAATAGCATGAAGTCGTGTATTAACCTTGGGGGAATTACTGTAAAAGTTCTACTTTGGTGAATTAAAGTCATTCGAGACGTTCGCGTGATTTATTTTCTTCACGCCACTGGTTTGCATAATACTTTATGCAGTTACTCTCCTGGTTGTTGTGTCCAATTAGTAACTGAAAACAGACAAAAAGCCCTGTAGATCTCGCACACAGTTGTTGCTTGTCGACAAGTCGTAGTATGTGTTGATCCAGCAGGCTAATGTCGTACCGCCAAAGTAACAACTGACTGTGCCGCGATGGCGTAGAATAACTTGCTTGATATATGTGGATATTTTTTCGTACTCTGGATGGTTTGTTATTAATATGAATTACATAATAGAATTAAGTACATTTATATGCAGCGGCGTAGTTAGAAAAAACGGGTTCACCGGATTGACACTTTTTTTTACGGGAGAACTATATCAAACACTTCTAATATTTCGCACCTCAGAACAAAACTGTCGTAATCCAGGAACGATATAATTTCAAGATAATAAAGCTTTGTTAAATTTTAAATAAAAACCCGGGTCGCAGTGCCAAAACCCTGCCGACAATATAGTGTATTTGCTAATACAGGCAGTCTGGTTTTATTACATGAACTTGTTTGTTTTTGGTCAAAATAAAAAATTTAACCCCTTCATACACCCCTTAAATTTAAATAGTTTGTTTCTTAATTGCAACATTACTCATAGAATACCTACACCAAATTAAATGCACCTTTCAGTAAATAACTCACTATCTGCAAACTAGTGTTTTCATAAAATTGGTAAATCTGGCCCTGGCGGGCCGAATTTTTTCAAATTTTGGGAACACATTTTAATTGCTATTAAAGGAGTAAATTTCAATTTTGAAACGATTCTGAGAATTTTTTCGGTGTTTTTGGGCCCAAAAAGATCCGCAGGTTAAATAAAACCGTTTAAAATATATATGTCGTAGGATAATTGAAATAATCGGATCTTCGCGAAAATCCTAGGACGATTTCAAAAAAACGGATAGGTAATTAGAAACCGGTTTTTTACAAACGTCCTAGGATTTTCGCGAAAATCCGAATTTTTTAATTATCCTATAATGCAAAGCTGTTGTGGTACGAACTTTGTTATGTATGTTTTTTGTATCGTTACGACAGTTTTATATGAGAAAGATGTGTATATTTGGAGTCGATTCTGATTGACTCATCGTTTTACCAAATTTCATACTTCGATAGTTTTGTACTAAGGTTGCAATGCGTTCAGCTATACAAAACGCTCTTGTCACATTGTGACGTTCCAGTAATCCAGATCTATTTGCATGGTATTTCATTTTCCAGCTGTGTCTATGTAGGGTGTAGATTCGATGCACCTTTAATACAAAGTGACCATATAGCTTAGTTTTTTCAAGTGCACATAGAAATTCGTAGATAAGTGTAATTATATATATATATTTTTTTTGGTGAATTTATGAGTACACTCTTCTGCCCACGTTCCAGTTATGGTTCAGTGGATGGAACCGAGCTGATTCAGTCCGCGTCATGATTTTAATAGTGGAAGTGTCAAGAAACTTGCTTCAACTTTACATAAAAATAAACAGCGCTTGTTCCAAAAACAAAAAGAAAACGTATCATTAATATAAATATTATAAATGTTCATCTGTTAAAATATACTTAAAATTATAGCTTAGTTTAAACAAATGACAGGTGCGCTGCGCATGCTTCGCGTCAATTATTCAGATGCTCAATTATTATTACGATGCTCAAATATTTCGATAACTTTTTGTTTATAGACATAAAGAGAGCCACAACGTCGTTTATCGCCGACTAAATCGTTTGTTATTTAATTGTTAAAATAAAATAAAAATAGCGACGGTCATTGGCGTATAATAATATATGCTATTACATGCGTAAATTAAATGAGAGATAACGTATTTGCATGTGCGATTATTTAATATATAAAGCTTGATTCACATTCGTTTCTTTCTGCTTTTTTATTTATTTATTTATTGTAGATTATAGACGCTCGACAACTTAGGTCATCTTTATTACATTAAATAACATAATAATAACTATATTTAAAACACAAATTGACTGATTTTGATATACATATTTGTTTAATTAACCCGGCGTGAATGAACCAGGATTTTTAACACCCACTAGTGTATAAAAACGCACACACTGGTCGCAATTGACGGTATCCTACCTCCTGCACCTCGGTAGCTGCCATCTTGGAAATAATGCGTCGATTTTTGAATGCGAATCAGTGTTGCGCGTGACGTCGCTGGTGATATAGGAGATTTCAAAATGCACTTGGGCATATTTTACCCGGGTTCATACATTAGTCGCAGAAATTAGAGGATATAAAAAAAATCCAAATTTTTCGGTGATTTTTAACAGGCTGTAGCTTGGAGGGAAATAGTCGTACAGGAAATAAAAAAAGGAAATTGTAGCCTAAAGTGTCTCGTTTTCGAATCTGGACTTTAAATTTTTTTTAGCGTAAGCGATTTTTGAGTTATCGTACAAAAACCAATAAAGAACATTTTTTCCAAATTTTTTATCGTATTTAACATGGTCTGTGGACTTTTTTATGGGTCATGCCACTATGAAGCTCTTTTAGAAAATTCAATTTGTTTTAATTTGACCTTCTTGAAAACTCCGTACGATGATTTGGCGCTGAGTTATCGTTGATCAAAGCAAAAAAGTATTTTTTGAATTTGATAATTAATTACTCGGGACATAATGATCGTACAGAAAATTAACGTAGGGTTTTGTAAACTGCAAAATATTCCTTACAAGAAGTGATTAGTGGCTTTCGAAGAAAAAAATTTCGAAGTGAAAATGTTGGATGAAAAAAAGGAAAAAAATTGCATATTTAAGGATATTTGGATAACTTGGTATACTTTGCTTATAATAGATAAACGAAGGATATTGTCTATACGTTTTCAACATCAAAGTGTCCCAAAGATGCTCTCAAAGTTTCAAACAGCTGCGATTTTTTTTCACAAGCCTACTCCCCGCCCTCTGTCGCGTCTCGCCTAATCAGACTTTCAACAATGGTACGCCAAACCTTAGTTTCTAGTAACTTAGATCGACGGGTAGGTTATCGTTGGGTAGGCAAAGTTGCTGAGATATAAATTTCAGATTTGTGTGCACCGACCTTTAAATACAAGGAGGCGCAGTGCGGTGTGTTCGGGATTTGACAGTTTGTTTAATTGGTAATTAAAAGAGGTCGATATCTGCGTAGTGCTGCGGGCAGGTGCTACTCCCTCCTTCGGACCGCTAGCGCTTGGCCCCCTGCGTCCATATCGTGACCGCTCTCACATATTTCAGCGAAGCACTGTTTACCGAACCCGGCCTTTAATAATAATTAATATTCTTAAACCGAACGAATCATTAAGAAGAAATTTAAAAATGCTGCAATTACTTCTGAACAAAGAAGTCGAGCAGCTTTTACATCGATGTTCTGTGGCTAACATTTTTGTTATAGTTCTCTTTTTAGATACATTTCTATTTTCTACTTTCTTATGTAAAGTATCTATATTCGATTAATTTGTCGAAATTGATTCTGATTGACTCTTTTAGCTCGGTTAATATCAAACAAGAAAATGCACCGTGTCAAAAAAAATTACTGATCGGCAAAACGCATGAAAACGTGAAAAATTTTATGATATTTGGAAATATATAAAAATGTCTGAAGTGTGCTTAATATTAACGTGTCTAATAGAAAAAAGTATACTGAATCGATTAGGTCTAAGCGTTTAAAACCTATGATGACTTAAAGTGCGTATACAAATTTAAGTAATTTAAAACTAAATGAGATACAGAGTTGCGGATGGATGAAATCGATTCAGCGTGATTTTTTCTATAAGTACGAGTATGCTTAATATCAAATAATCAAACGAAACGGGGCCAAAAAAAAATTCAAAATTACGCAATTTTTGAATACAGGGTATTACTTTTTCATTTTGAAAAAAAACCCAAAGATCTGTTAGATGTTAGGTGGCCTAACTTTGTCTCATGATTTTTGGAAAAACGGTTGAATTTGTGGTACTAATTATATACCTACTATTTAATACCACACTGACCTTTTCGGTACTAATTTTTGAGACGGTTAACGACATGCTGGCCGCCCTACTTTTGTCTCACGATTTTTGGGAAAACCTTTGAGGCACTAATTGAACTATTGGTGGTACTAATTATGTACATTCTATTACCAGACTCAGTTGCGTTCGGTACTAATTTTTGAGATGGCTAACGACACGCTGGTCACCTCACTTTTGTCTCACGATTTTTGGGAAAATATTTGAGGTACTAATTGAACTATTGGTGGTACTAATTATGTACATTCTATTACCAGACTCAGTTGCGTTCGGTACTAATTTTTGAGATGGCTAACGACACGCTGGTCACCTCACTTTTGTCTCACGATTTTTGGGAAAATATTTGAGGTACTAAATGAACTATTGGTGGTACTAATTATGTACATTCTATTACCAGACTCAGTTGCGTTCGGTACTAATTTTTGAGATGGCTAACGACACGCTGGTCACCTCACTTTTGTCTCACGATTTTTGGGAAAACCTTTGAGGCACTAATTGAACTATTGGTGGTACTAATTATGTACATTCTATTACCAGACTCAGTTGCGTTCGGTACTAATTTTTGAGATGGCTAACGACACGCTGGTCACCTCACTTTTGTCTCACGATTTTTGGGAAAACCTTTGAGGCACTAATTGAACTATTGGTGGTACTAATTATGTACATTCTATTACCAGACTCAGTTGCGTTCGGTACTAATTTTTGAGATGGCTAACGACACGCTGGTCACCTCACTTTTGTCTCACGATTTTTGGGAAAATATTTGAGGTACTAATTGAACTATTGGTGGTACTAATTATGTACATTCTATTACCAGACTCAGTTGCGTTCGGTACTAATTTTTGAGATGGCTAACGACACGCTGGTCACCTCACTTTTGTCTCACGATTTTTGGGAAAATATTTGAGGTACTAAATGAACTATTGGTGGTACTAATTATGTACATTCTATTACCAGACTCAGTTGCGTTCGGTACTAATTTTTGAGATGGCTAACGACACGCTGGTCACCTCACTTTTGTCTCACGATTTTTGGGAAAACCTTTGAGGCACTAATTGAACTATTGGTGGTACTAATTATGTACATTCTATTACCAGACTCAGTTGCGTTCGGTACTAATTTTTGAGATGGCTAACGACACGCTGGTCACCTCACTTTTGTCTCACGATTTTTGGGAAAACCTTTGAGGCACTAATTGAACTATTGGTGGTACTAATTATGTACATTCTATTACCAGACTCAGTTGCGTTCGGTACTAATTTTTGAGATGGCTAACGACACGCTGGTCACCTCACTTTTGTCTCACGATTTTTGGGAAAACCTTTGAGGTACTAATTGAACTATTGGTGGTACTAATTATGTACATTCTATTACCAGACTCAGTTGCGTTCGGTACTAATTTTTGAGATGGCTAACGACACGCTGGTCACCTCACTTTTGTCTCACGATTTTTGGGAAAACCTTTGAGGCACTAATTGAACTATTGGTGGTACTAATTATGTACATTCTATTACCAGACTCAGTTGCGTTCGGTACTAATTTTTGAGATGGCTAACGACACGCTGGTCACCTCACTTTTGTCTCACGATTTTTGGGAAAACCTTTGAGGTACTAATTGAACTATTGGTGGTACTAATTATGTACATTCTATTACCAGACTCAGTTGCGTTCGGTACTAATTTTTGAGATGGCTAACGACACGCTGGTCACCTCACTTTTGTCTCACGATTTTTGGGAAAATATTTGAGGTACTAACTGAACTTATTGGTGGTACTAATTATGTAGATACTAGTGCCACACTCAGTTTTTTGGTACTAATTTTTGAGGTGGCCAACGTGACGTCACGATGGCTGCTGTAGATTTGTGAGAGAGCCAGCGATACGAACGTCTTTTTTTGTATAGATCGAGCTTTCTTTTTGTGTGAAAACAATCTATTCCTCTACTTGACATGTCATTGACAATGCTTTCTGCAATCCATCATATGATTGTTAAAATTACATTTATTGTGCTGATGTTTCGACAACATTTTCTCTCATTTGATACACCGAAGATGAAAGAAAACGTACTGCAATAACTAATACAGTAGAACCTCGATAAGTTGAAAACCTCTGTAAGTTAAAATTTTTTTGAAATCCCTTCTCCTGAAAGCATAAAACCTCCATTACTTAAATCACAAAACATCGGTAACTTAAACAAATATTCTGAAAATCGCCGTCGATAACTTAAAATAATATTTTGGTGACCTCCATTAGTATTAGCAGTGAGTCATCATGAGTAAGTATCCAAACAAAAGGTTTTGCCAAGAACTGAATTGATTTTCACTTTAGTCTTCCACTAAATCGCTTTACTGATTTCTTTGTTTAAATAAATAAATAATTGATTCTAAATGAATAAATGAATAGATAAAAAATGTATGTAACCTCTATTGATCTAAATACATCCTCTATAAAATCCACACACCTCGGTAAGTTAAAAATTTTACTCTGACAACCTAACTTTAACTCTCGATAAGTAAAAAACTCGATAACTTAAATTTTTTAACGTTTCCCTTGGATTTTAACTTATCGAGGTTCTACTGTATTCCAGATTATTGATTAGCTTTTCATTAATTATTGTTAGTGCCTTCAAATATCAATCCAAAAACATTTTATACACCGAAGATGCTTTTGGATTGATATTTTAGTGCAGTAAAAATAAATGAAAAGCTAATTAATAATCTCGAATACTGTGTGATGCAGTAGGTGGTCTGTATTTTAGTCGACCCCGAAAAGAAATGGCGTTACGTGGTTAGGTGGTTGCGTGTGATCGACAGGTGTCTTGGAGCAACAAGTGCAGCGAGGAGCGAAGGCGCTTGTACTCCAAAGAACAGCGGGTTGTCCGCACGCGACCAAATCTAAAATGCTCCGCTGTCTCACGCAGCATTGATGAAATTTATATCGGAATAAAAATTATAATTAACCAATATAAAAAGAAGATTAATGAACGATATAAGCGTAACACCGGACAGTGTTGCCAGATAATATATAAATACCAGCGGACTCGTGCGAATACTTCGCACCGTTAGTGGTCAGTTACGTAATATAATACGGTGAAAATAAATTTAATTCTATTCTATTCAGCGCCACTACGTCATGTAATATTACCGACAATTGTTCAAATAAACCAGATGGCGACATTTGTTTTATTTTATTCTATTTTATATTCAGAGGCTTTAGCGCCACTACACGTCATATTACTGACAACTGTTAAAATAAACAGATCGCCAACAGATGGTGACATTTGTTTTTTCTGAATGTTATTTCCTGTAATGAAATTGTTAAACTGTAATTTTTTAGTGAAAACATTAATTTTAAGATATTAACTTATTTTTCGTCATTAGAGAGAAAAATAATCTCCAAAATGGCGTATCAAACATTAATTTTAATGCAGTATTAAGGGAGATATTTCATGCCAACTCAGATTTTTTTGAACATTCACAATTAAAAGCGATTGAATTCGCGCAAATTTATTACACGTTGAGATGATTCTCATCTTTTATATCCTATATAATTAATTTACACCCGGGCGAAGCCGGACTGAGCCGCTAGTCTACACTAATATTATAAAAAGGAAAGATTTGTATTTTTGTGTGTATGTAATGAATAAACTCAAAAACTACTGTGCCGATTTAAAAAATTCTTTCACCATTAGAAAGCTACATTCACCCTGAGTAACATAGGCTATACGGTAAGACAAAAATGTCACGAAAAACAGGTATACCGGTGATACCGGGTGTTTTTAGATTATACCGGATGTTTTTAGATTATACCGGGTGTTTTGAGATTATACCGGATGTTTTTAGATTATACCGGGTGTTTTTAGATTATACCGGATGTTTTTAGATTATACCGGGTGTTTTTAGATTATATAAAACGCGTTACGAAAAACGTCTTATACGAAAGGGACTTCGTTCCAAACGCGTGTCCCGCGACACGTTCCAAGTTTTTTTTAAACTTCTTTTTGGGAAATAAGATTTTTCTTCGATTTTTGAACATTCACAAATAAAAGCGATTGAATTCGCGCAAATTCAATACACGTTGAGAATTTAATGATAATGATTCTCATCCTTTATATCCTATACCGGTAAACCGGGGCTACTTTGTGACTGCAGGGGTAACTTTGTGCCACCAGACCTTAAGCAACAAAATCTAGATCCAGGTACAACATCATCAACCAAACATAGTTTTGGGAAGTTACAAATAGTGACTTCCCGAAACTATGTTTGGGTGATGTTGTTGTACCCGAATCCAGATTTTGTTGCTTAAGATCTGGTGTCACAAAGTTACCCCTGCAGTCACAAAGTAGCTCCGGTTTACGGTATATTACATTTACACTCGGGCTCGCATTCCGGAGGTACGGGTTCGAATCCCGGCTGGGGCAGATGTGGTTGGGAACTTTTCCTACTGCCACTCGCAGAGAAACGGTAATTCCTGTACCGGCCATCTTGATTCAGGTTTTCCATGGTTTCCCTCAATTAATTCCAGATAAATATCCAGATGGTTCCTTATATTATGGTCGATTACCTATCAAACTCCTAGTTCAAAAATTACCTACCTTATCCTAATTTCCTATAATTCCTTCATTCGCCCATTACTATTACATAAGTTGAAGTTAAAAAAAAATGCAGAAAATAACTGGAAGTGGTAAATCCAAATAGTAATGGTGCGAATGGCGTCTGTTATGACATAAAGTCGAGAAATAGACGTTAAATTTGAACCGTGCGTTTGATTTAATTTGAACCATGGTGTCAACACGACGAAAAAATGATCATTAAAAAAACACAAGCGGCCGTTTTGTTGATTATCGTGAATCGTTATGCGAGAATTGCACCTATTTGTTTGTTGTCAACGCGTTACGTTTAATCAACAGGTGACTGGTGACTTCTGAATGCAAGCGACATGTCACTCCATGTCACCTGTTCTCGGTAGTTCTGTGCATAACTGAGAGTTGTAAGGGAAACGTGGAACAAAAGTAAAATATCAACGGAATCCAAACCTCAGCATTCCACGAATATATAATAACTAGCGGACCCGTGCGAAAACTTAGGCACCGTTAGTGGTCGGTTACGTAATATAACAGGGTGGAAATAAATTGTATTCTCTTCTATTCAGAGAATTCAGCGCCACTAGGTTAAAATAAACAGGCTGCCATCAGATCGTGATATTTGTTTTATTAGTGTATTTGCCATATGGCAACATACACTATTGGCGTCGGTCGGATGGCGGGACCTAGGGGTCGGACCAAAATTTCTCGACGTTTCATAACCTCCTAAACACTTTGGCACCATTTTTAAAAATGTTTATATATATATGTATATATATATATATATATATATATATATATATATATTTATATACGTATATATATATATATATATATATATATATATATATATATATATATATGTGTACACGCGATAACTTTCGAAAGAGTTAATTGATTTCAACGAAATTTGGGCCACGTGTTGAAATCCATCACCGCAAGAAGCCTATTTAAAATGAATGGGCCTAATCGGGCTATTTTAAGGGTAGTTTTTAGGGGTTGAAAACTGTTTTTGGGCCCCAAAATACCGAAAAAATTCTCCGAATCGTTTCAGAATTGAAATTTAACCCTTTGTTAGTGATTAAAAAGTGTCCCCACAATTTTAATAAAATCGGCCCGACAGGACCGGATTTACAAATTTTATGAAAACACTAGTTTGCAGATAGTGACTTATTTATTGAAGGGTGTATTTAATTCGGTGTAGACGTTAGATTGATAATAATATTACAATTAAGAAAAAAATGTTATTTTAAGGGGAGTATTAAGGGGTTAAATTTTTTATTTTGCTCAAAAACAAACTTAATTTCACATAATAAAAGTATAAAACCACACGGCCCTATACAAGCAAATACACTATATTGTCGGCAGGGTTTTGGCACTGCGACCCGGGTTTTTATTTTATTCAATATTACCGACAACTGTATAAATAAACAGATTGCCACCAGATGACATTTGTTTTTTCTGAATGCTATTTTCTGTAACGAAATTGTTAAATTTTTTAAACTGTATTTTTTTTATGCAAACATTAATTTTAAGATATTAACTTATTTTTCGTTATTAGAGAGAAAAATAATCTCCAAAATGGCGTATCAAACATTAATTTTCATGCAGTATTAATGGAGATATTTCATACCGACAAAAAACACCTACATACTTTCTGGCTAGATTTCTGGTAGATTTTGTTTTGGCAAGAGATATAAACTTCTGAATTATAAAAAAGCACATATTATGTGCTAGTGGTCGGAGGCGATTCAGCATGACTTTTTCTTAATATTGAATCGTAGAACTTTTAATTTTAAAAACTACGCATTTTTTGATATGAAATTTCTTTAGTGACGCATATATTTGAAATTTTTGTATTGATCGCTAACGATATTTCCTTCGGTTGTCTTCGTTTGGAGTACAGGGTTATGAAGAACCAACTACGCCGATTAACAGTTTTTAGTGTATTTGCCATATGGCAACATACACTATTGGCATCGGTCGGATGGCGGGACCTAGGGGTCGAACCAAAATTTCTCGACGTTTCATAACCTCCTAAATACTTTGGCACCATTTTTAAAAATGTTTATATATATATGTATATATATATATATGTATGTGTATATATATATATATATATATATATATATATATATATATATATATATATATATATATATATGTGTGTGTGCGGGCAATAACTTTCGAAAGAGTTAATTGATTTCAACTAAATTTGGCCCACGTGTTGAAATCCATCACCGCAAGAAGCCTATTTATAATGGGCCTAATCGAGCCATTTTAAGGGTAGTTTTTAGGGGTTAAAAATGTTTTTGGGCCCCAAAATACCGAAAAAATTCTCAGAATCGTTTGAAAATTGAAATTTAACCCTTTAGTAGTAATTAAAAAGTGTCCCTAAAATTTCAATAAAATCGGCCCGACAGGACCGGACTTACAAATTTTATGAAAACACTAGTTTGCAGATAGTGAATTATTTACTGAAAGTTGTATATAATTTGGTATAGAGGTTCGATTGATAATAATATTGCAATTAAGAAAAAAAATGTTATTTTAAGGGGTGTATTAAGGAGTCAAATTTTTTATTTTGCCCAAAAAGCAACTTAAGTTCGCATAATAAAGCCACACTGCCTGTATAAGCAAATACACTATATTGTCGGCAGGGTTTTGGCACTGCGACCCGGGTTTTTTTTTTATTTTGTCCCGACTTCTCCTACTAATAATTTAAATATCTGTGATGCGATAGCCGCAGGAAAAATTCGGATAATTAGAGAGAATACGCGATCGATACGTTAAAAATTTAGATGTCTGCATTCTATATATTGAATTATAATAATTGGTTTTTCGAAATAATTGAACTCATTTGTTTTTGCATCTGTCAATCAATCAATCTATCTATACGTTCAGTCCAGACAGTTCACGTGTGTTTCAAATCTTCTTGATTCCCGGACTTGTAGGCCGTGGTCCATTGATATTTGCACCTGACGTTTCATATCCAACTGCAGGCGGTGAACCCTTTTTGACTGCTCACAGATGACTGGTGTTCTCCCTTCTTTTATACTCAGGAGACTGTGTTCTCTGCTCGGTCGTAGTGATTTTGTATGTCGCTGTGCGGATGTTCAGGTTTTACTTAGGTTGAACGCTGATGACCTTAGATGTTGAGCGTCTATAATCTACGATCTACAATCAGGAAACCCGCACGAAAATGAAATTATAGACAGAAGTTCCTGTACTATTTTAGAACATACATGGATAACGCAACTTTTTTACGTGTAAATATGTTGACTTGCGCCCGCTACTCCAAAAAAAAATCTGCTAAGTAGAAAGATTTGCTGAAATTCCTCGGAAGGATCGCAAATGGACACAGTTGAAGATCTCTAAGTCGACTCTCAAGGGACATAAAAAATCGAGTTATGGAGGAAGAAAATGCATACAGTAAGACCTCGCTTGACGCGGGAGATACATTTCAATAAGTTTCTGCGCTATCTTAATTACGTAGATGATAGGCATAAGTAAAACAGAACCGAGAATAAGAAAAGTTGTTAGTTTTATTTAAACACTTATGAAAATCAAATAAAAGTTCGACTAAGAAGTTGTGTTTGTGATGATGAAGGTTTTTCACTTGAGATATTTTGTTTATTGTGAAGAAGGCATCTAATGTCGTTTTCCTTTTGCGTTCAGTAAGCTGTTGTCGATAGCAAGATATTGCATCAATGACACTTCGTCTTGCCTTTGAACTTCTGTCAACTATAAATTGATCCATAATTTACGTTGTAGTGGCTAATTTTTTTTTATAGAAATCGCATAATTAGTGTATTTGCCATATGGCAACATACACTATTGGCGTCGGTCGGATGGCGGGACCTAGGGGTTGGACCAAAATTTCTCGACGTTTCATAACCTTCTGAGCACTTTGGCACCATTTTTGGAAATTAACGAAATTTGGCACGCATGTTGGAATCCATCACCGCACGAAGCCTATTTAAAATGGATCCAATCGGATCATTTTAAGGGTGGTTTTTAGGGGTTGAAAAAAGTTTTTGGGCCTAAAAATACCGAAAAAATTCTCAGAGTGGTTTCAAAATTGAAGTTTACTCTTTTAGTAGAAACCGTGCTCCCGAAATTTGAAAAAAATCGGCCCGCCAGGACCGGATTTACAAATTTTATGAAAACACTAGTTTGCAGATAGTGAGTTATTTACTGAAAGATGTATTTAATTTGGTGTAGATGTTCGATGATAGTAATCTTGCAATTAAGAAAACACTGGGTTGAAATCAGGCATTAAGAGCACACATTTATAATCGGTTGATTTAATATTTTATTAAATTTATATGAATTTTTATCTCTTCAAATCGTTCATCTTTATCCGCAATACCCTGGAATTTTCTTTTACACTCCGCAAAAAACTATCCTCGTTTCAAAACGAGTGTATTAAGGGGTTAAATTTTTTATTTTGCCCAAAAACCAACTTAAGTTCGCATAATAAAGCCACACTGCCTGTATTAGCGAATACACTATATTGTCGGCAGGGTTTGGGTACTGCGACCCGGGTTTTATTCTGAAATAGCGTTAAGCAGAGCAGCGTTTAGCGAGGTCTTACTGTATATAAGGATAACGTGGGCATCCCGAGTGATATTATCGACAAAGTTGCAGCAGCGGCTGGAATATATTAAGTGAATGTAGGTGATAATCCGTTGAAGGTCGGGTAGCGTGCGTCTGGCACGCGGTGGGCGGCCGTGCCCAGCGACCCAGACAACTGCAACCGCCGCCCGCTCTCCCGGCCGCCCGCCATCAGTGCCAATGCAACGAACCTATCATTAAGGCGATGCCAGTGCGTGCGATTATCCTTCGCAGACACCACGCGTCTTATCGCGCATCGAAACTAGCAATCCGCTCACCACAGAGGGTTTTTAAAACTGCTGCGCACCAACGGCACACACACACAATTATTGCGAAACAAATAAGTAGCTGCGGTTTGATTACCTTCTTGTGGCTGTTGTCGAATGAGTTCGTCAATATAGGTTCTTCTGAGGCCTTCGAATTAGAGATGAGAAAAACGGGTCTTTTTAGTGATCTGCATCTTTGCATCTGGATCCCGTATGTGAGCGGGCTCACTGAACCGGTTCAAAAAGAGCCGAGTTCTGGATATGTTACTGCAGTCTGCCACTGAGTTACCTAGTTCAGTCAATCATATCACGACCTGTATAGAATCAAGAATGCATAGCCAAACATGTGATGCATGAGTCATTTGAGCTGACAGATGCATCAAAGCGAGAACTGATACGTAAGTGTAAAATGTGCTTCTGTGTGTTAAGTGTTTCACTGAGTTATGCGGATCCGTTGATCCGTCGGCTCAAAAAAAGTGTGTCGGCTCTCACGGATCTTCTGTCGGAGTCGGCTCTTTGAACCGGTTCAGGTCTCTACTTCGAATCAGTTATCTGTACTTTCACTTAAGTTGGCCGTTTACCAGCTCTTCAATATGCACCCTTTTTCACCTGCATAGCTCTATCTTATGAGCAGTTTGATGTGTATGTATGCATGTAATATACACTTACTCTCGTTTCGGAAATCTTTCATTTCTACGACAGAAAAATTATTGACAAGTCAAATTTTTCAGAATTTTTAACATGAGTTTGTAAAGAAAAAATACACTCCAAGGCGATTCGTCAAAGATTGCGATCTATAGAGTTCGGACGTACGTAAAGACTAACCGACAACTGTTGCGAGTTTCAATTACAAATTATTTTCGAAGTGAATACGAACTCGAATCCATCTAGAAATGGTTTCAATCTACAGAACAGAATCTCCTCTTTTCAGAAAACAACAGTTTGAATGGATTTCGTGCGAAATTAACCTATAGATCTGTATAGCTTCTTATATGAACGAAACTCAGCTCTAACGCGCAAAGCGATAATAAAGCACATTTGCTAGTCTAGCTAGCGGATGTGCAACTTCAAAATCTTAAACCTCAGATTATATAATATGCTCTCGGGAAATTTCGAACTGTGGTCGTAAAATTTATTCTATTACTATTTTTTTAGATGTGATTAGGCATTAAGCGTCACAAAATTTAGCGTGCTGCTTAAAAATTTCAAAAAAAAACAATTTTTTTCCGTAAAAATTGAATTAAAAAAATTCAATATTTGTCAATATTTCGTTACAGCACGTCACGAGATTTCGAATTACGGGAAGGCAAAGGAACACTTCGAAGTGTTTTCTTTACAAACGTATGTTAAAAATATTGACGAAGACTTGCTCAATATTTTTTTTTTAATATTGTTTTTTCTGTGCAAAAAATTGTGTAAAACTTATGCTAACTTTGTCGTTTTTATTTGATTATAAAACGTTTATTTAAATCAAATTAACTGTAAAAACGTGGATAAAAGTCATATGAGAAGAATGGTACATATTTCTAGTTTACTTTGTAAGCATTAACATCAAATGTTAAATTACATAGAAAACAGTATAATGGGTAATTGGAATATCTTTAAAGTTCAATTCCAGATATATATGTTATAATTACCCGTGATACTGTTTTCTATTATAACATATATCTGGAATTGAACTTTAAAGATGAATTAAATAACATTTTTCATTGAAATTAGAGATTTCTGAAACGTGAGTAAGTGCGTTTTACATGCGTGCGAACACATAGATACTTCAAAATCTGAGTTTCTCTTATAAATGTCTTGGTTCGGTGACGTAATTGTCAGCATTATCGGATACTGTTGCGAACACGTTTTGCGTTATCGAGTAGTCTGTTGTTTATAATAATAATTTGTTTATATTCTCGTACATCAGGTAGGCTGCGATACGTTATTATCTGTACGTACACATTGTGCGGTGGTAATTGTTGGGTGCAACTCACGTGAGCTTCGTCAGTAACAATGGCCAACAGGTCCCGACTAAAGCCGAATGCACAATTTTGGATAGTGACGTAAAAAGGATTTTCCCCCTCTCACAAGAAAAAAGAAAGACTAGTGATATCACGTATTACAGACGTTATCAACATATCCGTTTTTTATAAACCGTCGACTGATCGATTGAGTTTAAGGTAGTTGTCGTGGTTAAGGCACGCCGTCAGAAAATTCTTAATTTTTGTATAATTATTGAGGACATGATAATACAATTATCCTGAAAATTTGAAGTCGATCGACCGTATATAATCCGAGATAAATTCAATTAAAAATTGGATAATTAACATTGTATACGATCTCTGTAGTTCTGAACCAGTTTCTTATTTATAAAAAAAGAACTAACTGTCAGAAACTTTCCAAAAACTGACAGTCTTTCAATGCATTTGTTATGAGTTTAAAAAAAAAATAAGAAAATTTTTTTGACCGTCTAATTATTTATAAATAACGGTTTAAAGTTCAACATTTTATGGAAAAGTATATATGCATATGAATACTGTATGGGTTACGTTTCCACGGATACAGTCTTGCGTACAAATTATGGATCACTTAGCTACAAGCTAGTATACTTTTGTGGCGCGTATAATCTATATCTTTTTTACAATATTGTACCACAACTACCTTAAGTGTACGTTTGTATGTCTTTTAGTTTTGAAGCTTTAAGTCGGTTTATAATGTAAAAGTTAAACCGGCCATGTCTCTTAAACTAAAAGAGATACAGATACATGATTTGTCGGAAACGAATCAAGATGAATTTTACAAGTATAAATAAAAACACTTGAAAATTCTACAAAAAATGACTATGAAATAATTTCTCGGCGATTGTTTCAGACAATAAGTCCATCCTCAGGAATATAAAACATACCTGAGGATGGATAATTTAATAATAAATTTTTGTAGAATTTTCAAGTGTTTTTATTTTTAGTGTATTTGCCATATGGCAACATACACTATTGGCGTCGGTCGGATGGCGGGACCTAGGGGTCGGACCAAAATTTCTCGACGTTTCATAACCTCCTAAACACTTTGGCACCATTTTGAAAATGTTTATATATAAATATATATATGTGCGGGCAATAACTTTCGAAAGAGTTAATTGATTTTAACGAAATTTGACCCACGTGTGTTGAAATCCATCACCGCAAGAAGCCTATTTAAAATGGGCGTAATCGGGGCATTTTAAGAGTAGTTTTTAGGGGTTGAAAAATGTTTTTGGGCCCCAAAATACCGAAAAAATTCTCAGAATCGTTTCAAAATTGGCATTTAACCCTTTAATAAAATCGGCCCGACAGGACCGGACTTACAAATTTTATGAAAACACTAGTTTGCAGATAGTGAATTATTTACTGAAAGTTGTATATAATTTGGTATAGAGGTTCGATTGATAATATTATTGCAATTAAGAAAAAAAATGTTATTTTAAGGGGTGTATTAAGGAGTTAAATTTTTTATTTTGCCCAAAAACCAACTTAAGTTCGCATAATAAAGCCACACTGCCTGCATAAGCAAATACACTATATTGTCGGCAGGGTTTTGGCACTGCGACCCGGGTTTTTCTGTTATTATAAATCATGTTCTACCAAGTGCCGAGTGAAAAATCAGTGCAAATTTTACGGTGAATTTTTCTATAAAGCATTTAGTGTCCAAAAAAGTTGTAGTTCAAATTACTGTGACTTCTTTACGACGCGTTTATAACTAGAACAAGTTATTAAAAATTCGACATAAGCGATTATATCTCGTTAATGCACGGATATTATAATTTCAGTTGTAGATACTAGTAGCTTGACAGTCGCTATATATATGTAGCACGAGAGATTTTAAACGAAAACAGTTCTTAATTGATTATAACAAAAATTACAAACTAATTTCGAACACACAAGTTGTAGACATTGTTAATGAGTAGTTTGAGTCGATTTAATGGGAACAGTTAATTGAAATCTGTGTATATTTTCCTACTGGATATGTTTCAAGTTATTATTAAAGATCTTTATAATATAATAATTATTAAATAATCTACATTTTGAAAATAATTAATGGGTGTACACAATATACAAACAAATACGGCCATGTTGGCGTTTCTAACACGGATTTTAATCTGTTTCGGACCTATTCTGATTTATATTTCGTTGAAATTCGATATAGTTCAGTTGCCAAGAAATTACCACATACGCCAGCCTAGGGTGCGGTCGGGTGTAAACAGGGACACCCTAGAACTAAGGAGTAATCTATATAAATAAAAATTAAATGCTGCTCGTTGGACAGCACATCATTTAAGAACGGCTGAACCGATTTGGCTATTTTTTCAAATCCTCTTAATAGTTCAAATAAGGTTTTGAAAACATTGCCCGGAAAAGTGGAAAATTCGGAAAAAACTAAGTGTTTTTTTCTGTGTTTATTCTTATTAAAACAGTCAGAGCACCGCGAGGCAAGACTGTGATAATATGCTGAAGCCAATGACTCTACTACTGTTGTCGTTGTCGAGCGGTGCACAGCTCCGAGAGGCAACATTTTAATACGATGAAGCTGTAGACTCCAATACTGTTGATGCTGTCGAGCTGGACGCAAGACTATATTACGGTAGAAACGAAGGCTCCTCTACTGGTGTCGCTGTCGTGTTCTATCTCAATCGCGTGCTAATAGTGATTTGTAAATAATAAAAACGCGTGATCTTCGCTTACATAAGTTCACGGTAGAAGTGAAACTTCTCTCGACACTATTTATTACAGCTGAAATGATGACGTAGTCGGTATCACTCAATGAAATACACCCGTTTATATGTATTTACTAGCCGCTACCCGCAGCTCCGCACGCGATTGGGATGCAACATGGCAGCGACAACAGTATAGTGGAGCTTCAGGGTTTCACTGTTTGCCTCGCGGAGCTAAACTGAGATGCTGTGAAGCTTAGCCTTATTTTTATTCATCTGAATAGATCTGAACGGCTATATTATATATGTATTTTTGTGTAGGCATTATCTTCATAGAAAGTTGTTAACGTTATTTTTTTAAGATGAAAATTTTAATATATTCAATGTAAATTATCTACACGCAGTTCTCATTGAATACATTAACGGATAAATTAAAATATTTTCTTAGTTGATTTTCTGTCGTTAGATTTAGATGAAGTCCAGTAATTATTATCAAGATCGAATTAATCTAAAAAAAATAATTAGCCCTTTTTGAAATTTCATTAAACTAGGTGACCCGTGTGAATACCTACTTCGCACCGTTAGTGATCAGTTACGTAATATAATAGGGTGGAAATAAATTTTATTCTATTCTATTCTGAGACTTCAGCACCACTACTTACGTCACTTAATATTATGTTAATTATTGACACCCCTGTAGCTCCCACCTTTTCACTTTTTAGAAGACGATTTTAGGAAAACCCATTTTAGTGGATTATGTAACATAAGAGACATCCCTACCTTTCACGTTTCTAGAAGTTATAGTTCAAAATCTGGAATTTTAAATTCATAACTTTCTTGCAACCCTTGGAAGTAGTTTTCTGCAAAATTGGTTCTTAGCAGATATCTACTAGGGATGTCAGAAGTGCCAAAAAGTATCGATATATATCGTATCGATATCGGTACCAATATATTTTTAAAAAAATATCGATATATCGGTACAATTTTAAAGAGAACATTGGCACTCGAAGAAATTTAGTATATATATTGGCTAGCTTAATATAATCTCAAATAGCAATTAACGGCCATTATTTCTAATAAATCAAGTAATAAATAATTATCTAAAATGAAAAACAACGATTAGATTTTTTTTTTTGTTTATTAATCAGACGTCTAATATATTTAGGAGCAGGTAATTTTAGAGATTAATCGAACAAATTAATAAAGGCAGGGATGGCGAACCTATGGCATGCGTGAAATTCGACAGAAAATTGTTGGTACAGCATGAATTGAGGTGTAAATCGAAATAATTAACAATATTCTAGATATTGTAGAAATGAAATGAAATATTGCATGAATAGCTATTTTTATTCCGAAAACATCGACAAATCTGGTGAAAAAAAAAACATGTTTTACATGTACTTTATTCACTGTTCTTGTTTTTGGAACGCACTTAAAAGTATGTTCCAAAAACATATGTAAAAACACATGTTTCTTTTTCAGTACAGAGTCTTCGATATTTTCGGAATAATTAAACGACCATAGTCAGTCGCGGTAGTACATACAAGTGTTGCTACTGGAAAAAAATATTGGTTTTCGATATTTAATTTTATATCGATATATCGAAATATTAAATATCGCCCAAAAATATCGATATATCGATATTTTTTCGACATATCTAATCTCTATTCAAGAAAAGAAAGATACTTGCTAAATTTCAACTCTGTAGGCGTCTAATATAGTTCTGGAGGTATCTCGATAAATTGATAATTGGGCTTACAACCCCTTTTTTTAAACAAAAGGTAGCCTATATGTCCTTCCGCAGAATGCAATCTATCTCCTTGCTAAATTTTATCGAAATCTGTTCAGCGGCATAGGCGTGAAAAGGTAACAGACAAACAGGATAGACTTTCGCATTTATAATATTAGTATGAATTACTTATTCCGTAAATGTTCTAAATAGCTTGCGCATGCTCTGTTTATTTCAATAAGCGAGTACGGAGTATTTAATTTAGAATTTATTCAAAGGATAAGCCGATGCTCAACTATCTTTAAAAGTAAAATGGCAGCAATTTGTTTTAATAGTTGACAGTCGGTACATATCTTGTAAGGAGAAATGTTACAATTAATGAAACAGCAATTTACAAGGAAGATAGTGAACGGTTAGTGTTACGGGTACTAATTAATAACTAGCGCATGGAACAAAGGAATGAAACGTCCATGAATATCTCGGCAACTGTCTAAATTTAATTGAGATTTCTTGTTGGTGTAATTTATTATAGATACAAATAATAGCGTTTATATAGTTTTACCCAAACAATATTAAATTGTTTGTTCTAATCAAGATGCTAAAATTTTGGTCCCAATTTGATTAGACTGCTAAAAAAGAAAAATAAAAGTATAGAAACTTCTTACCACAACAGATTTATTCAGTGGATGTACATTTCGAGAGCTAAGCTCCCATCTTCAGCAAAACACTAAAATCTGTTGTGGTAAGAAGTAACTATTTTATTTTTATTGTTCCAACCACAGTGCTCTTAATATTTATAATTCTTTGTATGTTGAAAATATCTGATTTATATAGGTATTAAATATCATAAAGTATTTTGTCGAAATATATAAAATTAATAACTTAAAGACAATTCTCTTTTATTGCTTGAGGTGTGATGATTTTTTTTTGTTTCCTTTAAAACAGTGGTTCTTAACCTTTTTGGAGGTACTGAACCCCACCGGTTTCATATGCGAATTCACTGAATCCTTCTTAATTTGAAAAATAAAATATGATTTATTCAAAATGATGGGCAAGCGGGGCGTGTCATCACGAATCATATGAGTCGGGTGTGTGTTTTGACCTCCGCCGAACCCACGAGACTGACTCATCGAACCCCTGGTGTTCGATAGAACACTTGTTAAGAACCACTGCTTTAAAATGTCCGATTTGTCTGCATTTTTTCTGTTTTAAATATCAAATATAAAGAATGTTTCACGACATAAATGAACAATATTACATATTTTAATTCTAATTAGTTTCCATAAATGAAATCTACATAAATAAATAAAATTGAACTGTCTGTTTGCAGTGTCAAAATAACAGCTTTCTATACTAAAGACATATGAAAGTATACACGGTAGGTAGGGATGTTGAAAAAATATCGATATATTGATATTTTTTATTTGATAATCGATATTTTTGGGTAATATTGAATATTTCGATATATCGAAATTTCGAGTATCGAAAACCGATATTTTTTCCAGTAGCAACACTTGTATGTACTACCGCGACTGACTATGGCCGTTTAATTATTCCGAAAATATCGAAGACTCTATACTGAAAAAGAAACATGTGTTTTTACATATGTTTTTGGAACATACTTTTAAGTGCGTTCCAAAAACAACACGTTTCTTTTTCATCAGATTTTTCGATATTTTCGGAACAATAAACAATCAAAATAGCTATTCATGCAATATTTCATTTCATTTCTATAACATCTACAATATTTTAATTAGGTATTTCGATTTAAATCTCAATTCATGTTGTACCAACAATTTTCTATCGAAGTCATCTCTGTCACGCATGTCATAGGTTCGCCATCCCTGAACCCTGGCTTCATTAATTGTTCAATTAATCTCTAAAATTATCTGTTCCTTAATGTATTAGACGTTTGATTAATAAACGAAAATTCTCATCGTTGTTTTTGATTTCAGATAATAATTTGTTACGTGATTTATTAGAAATAATGTCCGTTACTTGTTATTTGAGATTATATTAAGCTAGCCAATATGTATACTAAATTTCTTCGAGTGCCAATGTTCTCTTTAAAATTGTGCCGATATATCGATATTTTTAAAAAATTACTTATATCGGTACTTTTTGGCCTTCTGACATCCCTAACGGTAGGTATACTTATTCTGTCCCCAACGGGACTTAAACCCGAATCGGTCCACTTACTCTACGGTGCTATGATAGCAAATGATATTGCTATTCTACTCTTTATTAATTTACTCTTACGAGGTATACCGTTGTGAACAATTTTTAATTCTTATATATTATTTAAAATTTATCTAAAACTAGTTAAATACAGGTTCATTAAAATTAAAACGGTAGTGTTTGGCACTGCGACCAATGTTTTTTTTTTCATTTATTGACGTTAATTAGACCAAAACAATAAATTGTATTATATTAGGCTACTAGCGTAAGAAGTAGGTTTAGAGGCCATAATAGCCAAATAAAATTAAATAGTTTATTTGCCGTTGTTTTGTTTCAAGGCTACAGATATAAATTATATTGTGACATTTTGACTCATAAATTTTCCGAAATATTACGAAAAGTTTTTGTTTACTAACTTTACTATTTCTTCTTTTTTCAGATGATTGGAGAATATTTGACTATAAGCAATTTAAATTGGTATGTATGCTTAGAATGTCATATTGGGTTATAGGAACTGTTCAAGGAGGTTCGAGCGTTCTACCGTAAAACGAATTTTCCAAGTTTAAGATTTGAAACTTAGTATATATTAACGCGACCCAGTCCGGCTTCGCCCGGGTGGAAATGTAATATATAGGACATAAAAGATGAGAATCATTATCATAAAATTCTCAAAGTGTATTGAATTTGCGCAAATTCAATCGCTTACCTACTCTGTGATACCACTGGAATCTGTCAAAAACTTTAAACCAGCAAAATTTATTTCCCACAATTTTAGGATGAACTATTTAATAAGACGTTAATACGTTAAAATCGTCAATTACAACACTCATTAAAATATGATGTTCGCGTGACAAAAATATGGAAATCAATGATATTTCTTCTTTGCGTAAGTGTATAAAAAAAACCGTCAATTACGATCCGAACTTGCGTTCCGTTTTCCGTGAGAAATTTGTAAGACTTAGGATTTTAAACTATAAGTGAGGTCCCTATTATTTTCAAAATTTTTGGTTCAGTAATTTTGGTGATAAGGGGGATCCTCGATTTTCCTATATTTTCTTTAATATCTTTTAATCTATGCGTTTCAAAATTATGACAAGATATAAGTACAGTCAAAATCTGTCATAACGACATCGAAGGATCTACTCATATTTGATCGTAAAAACTGAGAGTCGTAACAACCGGTGATGTTTTCGAGGTACAAAGTAATTTTTCATTAAGTATGTAGTATTATTGAATGTGTAGGTACATATAAATCCATTTTTCTGTATGCATAAATCTGTAATTTTAGTAAATTTAAAATAAATTTTTAGTAATTTTAGTCTTTTTGGAACACTTCTGTGTGTATGAATTTTGTTTACAATACAGCTGGTCGTTCTAACAGACATAATTCTCCGAAGATATGAAGATATTACACTAAATAATGTAGTCGCTTAAGGCTGTCGGTACGCTCTGAATTTTGTTTGTGCTGAGACCCAGCGGAAAGGAGCGAGGTAGGCAAAAGACATATTGTGGGTGTGACCTTCCTTAGCTCTGTCTCGCTCTAATCATCCGCACGTTTAAATTTTTGGCTGGTGCCCACTATACTAGACTAAAAGATGCTATTGCAAGGGTGACGCTGTCAATTGATTAAACTAATTTTTTGAAATATTTTGAAGATTTAAAAAAACTTTTCCGAAAAAGGAAGAGTCACTTTAGGTTTGTGATGGAACAGTTTTGTGAAATAAGTACGAATAAGGTCGTAGTGTGACATTGAAAACGTGTGTTTTTTTGGCACAATTAATGCCAACTTTTTTCTAGCAAATCGTACATAAATTACAGAAGTAGTCCATTAGAGACCTAGATTTGTCCTTTATCTTCCTTATAGAGAAAGAATTTTTGCAGAATGTTGACAAATAAGTCTACAATCAGTTGACAGCCGAAGCTCTATTTTTGGCTTAAATTCAGAGCGTTCCAACAGCCTTAATGCGATATGTCGTAATTAGCAATGTCGTAAAAAGCAGTGTTTTTTATAAGGCGTTCATAGAACATTCAGCCGGGATCTATGATTTTGGTCAATATAACCGGCATGTTGTTCTGAACGATGTCGTCGTAAACAATTTTGACTGTAGTTGTATTTTAATAGTTATTAGTTACATAACGAGTCATTTTATTTGATACGTCACATGATATACTTGCTTTTTTTTAATTTTCTAATTTGCCTCTCAAAATTAACTTCCAAAATCGGAATTCGTTTATTTACGCTATACTTCCATAATTGGGCCAACTAATTCTATATATATATCAAATTTCAACTTTTTTCGTCCAATAGATTCGAAAAAAATCAGCTTTATAAACAATCTCATTAACTATTTGATTTTTTTTTTTCATTTTTAAACAGTTCCGCCCGTCTTTAATTATAGTCATAAAACAGTTGAAATACATACGTTCCGTTATTCTTTTATCCGAGTTAATTTTTCGTCATCAAGCATAAAATAAATTTCAAATAATAATAAATTTTAAAACACAATTTGGATTATTGCAGTCGTAATTTTGTTAGCGAGACATTTATACGGCAATAAAATCTATTAAACATATTATTATTTCCAGTTTGCAGAAGTGCTGTGCATTTCTTGGTGGCATTTGACAGCCGCATTGCAACTGAAAAGTTTTATTTTGTGACGTATTTTACGCCACATAGACCTTGATATAATATTATTTTGATTGGCGTAAAGCAAAGTGGCGTATGCCAGTTTTTTTTCGTAAAGATCCATATATGAGCCCAATTAACTCCGACATGTGCACATTTGGGGCCTAGGGCTTATTGAAGTTCAACGGGATCCCATTTTTTGTTAGGTTAAGAATCTTTCAATTGGGGTTTAAAGTTCATTTTTAATAACATCAAAATCAAACCTGACCAATCCTATAGTTTCACCCAGATAGAACCCTATTTTTGTTAGATTAAGAAACTTTAAATTGGGGTTTAAAATTTTTTTATAATAACATCAAAATCTTAATTGAAATTTGGTGCCCTGACCAAACAATACTATAGAATCAACTCAAAAATGTGTCAAAATTTCACAAAACATTGCCAAATTTCACACAAAAAAATGGTCAAATTCAACCAAAAGCTGTCAAAATTTACTCAAAAAATGGTCAAATTTCACTCAAGATTGTGTCAAAACTCACTCAAAGTTTGTTAAAATTTACCCAAATAATTGTCAAAATTCAACCAAGAGTGCGTTAAAAGTAACCAAAAAATTGTTAAAATTCACCCACGAGTGTGTCAAAATTCACCCACGGGTGTGTTAAAATTTACCCAAAAAATGTCAAATTTCACCCCAAAAAATGTCAAAATTCATCCGAAAAAATGTCAAAAATTACCCAAAAAAGTTTTAAAAATTTTATGGCAGACTTTTCTTGATACTATACTTAAAATGTTTTCTAAAAGCTGTCAAAAATGTAACGTAGGTGTCCTTTGCCTTGTGACACTGCCAAACATCCTACTTTACTGCTTTATTGTTGCACAGTGACATATTTCGCTACGCATTGTTCTAAATTCCAAAATAATAACAATCACAATTATAGAGCAAATAAATCAACCAGCAACTGGGCCAAGAGACAATGATGCATATTTGATACTAATTTCAGGGTGAAATCCCCTTTGTTTCTAAGCTTTTTAATTTAATTAATATTTTCCGTATCTCAGTCACTATTTGCATTACGAAATGTATTTTTTATGTTATTACAATTAGTCTTAGGAATAATCGAATGATTCTGGTAATCGAATTATTCATTCGAATTGACTTGTATGTATAAAAAGTGTAATTATGATCAAAATCTAAGGTCATTGCCAAATCAACTTTTTTGACGATGATTTCTGCAACGCAGCATTAGTCTTCGTAAACAATCAGAATAGATTTGAATATGGCCGAACACAACCACCGCCTCTTTTAGAAGAACAAAAAATCCAACGCCCCCGTAATTAACAAAATCGTAAATTTTATTTTAAATATGGAAGGTTCGAGCGCCTACTGGGGGCGGTGCCGCCCCCGTTAGGAATCTGTGAGCTAAATAGATAAACTACTATTTTGTAGGGACTAGTTTTTCGCGAAAATCCCAAAATAAAATGTCAATATTAATAAAAACGGTCAGTATTTTTCTTGCAAAGCATCAAACACAAAATATTGCAAAATAAACAAAAATATATTTTCTTTAAAGCGCCGAACAGTTTTTGTAATTAGATTATTTTTTCGCGAAAATCTGAAAATAAAATTTTAAAAAACAACGATCACTATTTTTCTAATGTCACAGCATCAAACATAAAATTTTACAAAGTAATCAACAAAAAAGTGTTTTGTTTTTTTTTTGTTATGTAGAAAAGCAATTAGATGTAACTTTTCTTTGATGTTATTTTTATATTCAATGTAAAACTTTTACTGGGAAATTTACGATGCAAAAAATTTGCAACCAAAACGTCACATTACTTTTGTTATCCAGAAACGTTGTAAATAACAATGAACTGCAATATTTTGTGTAAAAATGAAATTTATTAGGCTGTTAAAAATGAAATAAAATTAAGTTAATTTCTTAGAATTGGTTTTTTTAAAGTAATTTTTAAAACTATGATAAAGTACGTTTATCCATAGGTACGTACGGTTAGTGGTCTATATTTTTTACTGACTTAAAAGCAGGTTATCCTGCCTCTGCTCATGGAAGTTTTGTGATGTCGTTTAGTTTTAGTGATTGCGTTGTTTAAGGTAATTAAGACGCCAATGATCTAAGTTGTCAAGCGTCTATAATCTATAATCTCTCTCTCTCGTGCTTCAATTAGTTTTCATTTAACACCCTACAAGATGGTCTAGAATTTTTTTCCCATTTTCCAATTCACCTCTTGAAATTAAAAACTAGAATCAAAATTCAAAACTTTTTACACTTCACGTCTGTATTTGGACCACCATACGCTATTTCTATGCCAAATTTCAAATGTCTACGTCAAATAGTTTCAGAGAAAATCGCCTGTGACAGACGGACGGAAGGACACCGGAGTGATTCCATGTGTGTTCCGTTTTGTCGAACACCTTGTATAAATGTGTATACGGACGTATAGAAAAACAACGATATATAGTATAGAAGAGCACTGACATTACATCAGTAAATACAATAAAATCTTGGCAGATTATTGTTATACAATCTACGCCATTTAATTGCAATATGGCGGTGCAATTTATAGGTGCAGTGCAAGGTTGTTGACCATATAAATAAAATTTACAACGCAGCGTGTAAATAAATGAATTTCGGTGCGTAAGAAAGTTTCCAGAACTCGCTGTTCTTCAAGGATCCCATAATTTAGGACAGCGTTTTCTAAGCTCTGTCACCTACGAACCGTTTAGAGCAGGAGTTCTCAACCACCCGTGGGCACCATGGAACCCGTCGACTGTTTTACGTGTACTCGCCGAAGAATTAGTAATTCTTTGTTTATAAATATAATTTTAAAATATTTTATAATATATTTTTGGAACTATGTATTTTATTGAAAAAAAATTGTTGGTGCCCGACTAGTATTCTATATAATGTACAAAAAGGTTGAGAGCTTCTGGCTTAGAAATCAGTAAAATTATCGCCGACTTCCCACAATACAAAACAGTAATTAATTTATTTAATTTTGTAAATGTCCGTCTTTCTGTCTGTCTGTCAAGACCCTTTTCTCAGGAACGCGTGGAGATATTAAGTTGAAATTAATATCAAATACTCAGGTCTGCAATTCCTTGGAGCCCTGAAAGAATCAAACATCTAAATCAAAAGACGCGAGCGTTTATGCCGCATATTTTGACCTCTAAACCTATAGGGTAATTCCCGTTGACCTAGAATCATGAAATTTGGCAAGAAACAATGTCTTATATCATAAGCAAAGAGAAAAATCCGAAAACCGTAAATTTGTAGTTACTCCCACAGAAGATTCGTGAGAGCCGACTCACTTTTTTTTGAGCCGACGGATCAACGGATCCGCATAACTCAGTGAAACACTTAACACACAGAAGCACATTTTACACTTACGTATCAGTTCTTGCTTTGATGCATCTGTCAGCTCAAATGACTCATGCATCACATGTTTGGCTATGCATTCTTGATTTTATACAGGTCGTGATATGATTGACTGTACTAGGTAACTCAGTGGCAGACTGCAGTAACATATTCAGAGCTCGGCTCTTTTTGAACCGGTTCAGTGAGTCGGCTCACATACGGGATCCAGATGCAAAGATGCAGATCACTAAAAAGACCCGTTTTTCCCATCTCTAATTTGTATGTGGAATTATTACGTGTTATATTGGTACGGAATCCTGAGGGCGCGAGTTCTATTCTCACTTGTCTGTCTTTTTTGAGGTTCCTTTGTACCCGATCCAAATTATCTTGCAGGTCTTCCTTCTCTCTCTGACCCTGCATTTATATATAAGTACTTACAGCATATTGAAACAGTATCTGAGTTAATGTGGTTATAAATAAATACAAACAAATGCATTACGAATGGTGAATTCGCGTTGTTGAGGCGTCGATTAAAAAGATCTTCTTATTTATAGAAAGCACACTGTTTGGAGAACAACGCATACCTCCAGAGTTCTATGCCGAAGATTTAGTATTTCTTATAAGACGCGACACTTGACTTACGGCGGTGTTTTTCTGTAGAGAAATATACAATCATTTGAATCGTAGACTCTCGGTTATAATCGGATCGATATGTAAATTGACGCATTTTTATAGGGGTTTATTATTTAAAAAAACGGAAAGCGGTGTACCAGCTGATTTTCGATAGATACGATCACTCTTATCGTAGACTATCGGTTATATTCGGATCGGCACGTAAGCCGACGTATTTTCATTAGACGGGAGCGACGTTTATTGCTTAAAAGAAACGGCAATCGGTAAACTGGCTAATTTTCGACAGAATAATGCGAATACTCGAGTCTTAGACTCTCGGTTATATTCGGATCGGTATGTAAACCGACGCATTTTCATTGGACAAGATCGACATTTATTGCTTAAGGCTGTCGGAACGCTCTGAGTTTGTCACACTACGAGGCTAAAAATGCTGTTGCAAGGGTGCCGCTGCCAGTTGATTACTCTAAATTTTGGAGATATTTTGAAGATTTAAAAAAACTTTTCCGAAAAAGGAAGAGTCACTTTAAGTTTGTGATGGAACAATTTTGTAAAATAAGTACGAATAAGGTCGTAGTGGTGACATTGAAAACGTGTATTTCTTGGCACAATTACTGCCAACTTTTGTGTAGTAAACCGTACATAAATTACAAAAGTAGTCCATTAGAGACCTAGATTTGTCCTTTATCTTCCTTACAGAGAAAGAATTTTTGCAAAATGTTGACGAATAAGTCTACAATCAGCTATCAGCCGAAGCCCTATTTTTAGCTTAAATTCAAAACGTTCCGACAGCCTTAAAAGAAACGGTAATCGGTAAGCCTGCTAATTATCGGCAGAATAATGCGATCACTCAAATAGTAGACTCTCGGTAACATTCGGCTCATTACGTAAACTGACGCATTTTTATTGGACGAGATCGACGTTTATTGCTTTAAAGAAAGGGCAATGAGAAAGTCAACTGAGTAACCGTCTGACCCACATTAGAAGTAAGGATTAATACAAAATAATACGACTTTCATTGAGTTATTATTAATAAGTTGTCCTGACAAACTGGAGTCTGTATCGGTATGTGTCCACTCTTTCTTACAGACTGCCAGCATTAATAAGTGTTAACATCTGACATTTTGTTAAATTGTAAATTTAAAATATTTTTGAAAACAGTGATAAATGCCTTAACATTTGAAACTTCGATCGCTTTATACACACTGCCCAAATGAGTTTGTCAAGGTCATTGGAACTTGATGCAAAACAAAAGAATCTAAGGTCATTAAGATACACAAGCTACCTCGTTAATTAATTACGTCAGCTGAAGATCTTCAATATTTTTATCAACCACACAATATCAGTTGACAGTCTACAGGATGACGTCATCCCTAACGAAACGAGGTCACTTCTGTATCTAAATCTAATGACCTTGATAAGAACCTTTCGACGCGTCGCCTGTTTATACAACTAATTTACTCATTTATTGTACTCCGTGCATCTTCCTTGCTTTGCTGTCAAATGCAATTGCAGCGCGTTTATTCTTTTGTTCGAACAAATGACGCATACAGGGTGTTGCGACAATCTGTCATTTCTCTATCGTCAACAAACGACACGCACGTTGGTCTTTTGTTTTTAATAATTTGTTCGTTTGTTTTTCGAACAAAAACACTGTGATATAGGTCACTGACCCGGATACCGCCTTCCTTCATGAAAAATTGCCACGTAAAATAATGATTTCACACGAAGGAAAGCAGTGTATAAATATTTGATGACGCAGTTTAAATTTGTTTTATAAGCAAAAGACTGATTTCAACAGTCAATTGATGAACCGATTTTAATGCGGTTTCCTTTATACGGGTAAATATTTTTGCAGGAATGTTATAGGATACAATTGAAATACAGAAACGTCGCCATCTTGAAATTGAAAATGTAGGTACCTATTCTTGTCGAGAGATTTTTAGAATTTATTTTTTTTTTAATTTTTATTCTATAAGAAAAATTAATTTGTAAAACATCTGAGGTTTTTAATTTACCCCTTTCCCGATTGACCTTGAATCTTTACTCTGGAGTTAAGTGGAGCATTCCGACACGAAAGTGACAAATGGCGTATACAAATATAATAATTATTGAATGAAGTATGTCATTGAAAGATTTGTACTTTAAATCTGTTTATTCCGCAAAGCATTTTTTAAAAATAATTAATTAAAAATAACTGAAAATTTTTATAAATGAATCGGTGAAAACCATTTGAATAAATCCCATTATTAACGAGTTAAGTTACTATCGTAGTTACTACTTAGGGAGTCAGTGAAAAGTGGTGGGTGACGTATACACTACTACTTTCAAATTCCACATGATTTAATTGGTTTCTCCGCTTCCATTCGCACACCCATATAATACGCGCCACGGTTCTAAAAGGTTCTGAAGTTAGATGCAAATGAAGGCATGCGCAGATACAGTCGGTTGAAAAACTTTTTCTTGCATAAAGTCATCCAAAAAATTATTTTTCGTGTTGCAAAACTGTTTTAGGCATCTTGATCAATTAACAATCAAAGAAACAACTTAACAATAGCGTACTGGACTGTACTTTATAGCAGGAAAGGGACAAGTGACACACCAACCAGTAATAACCAATCATCGACGAGCGCACGTTCTGTGCCGGTAACTGAGAGGTGGTGGGAGTCTTCCTTTCCCACAAAACAACCAGGACAGCTCTAAAATATGCATTTGCGACGCTGTTTGTGACTAACTTTAGAACCTTTTAGAACCGTGGCGAGTATTATACTTCTCGTGGCTCCTAATCGGAAAGTTTTACACTAAAGAGACTTCAAGAGATTGTTTTTCGTGATTTAGAAATGACCAAGCTGTATTAAAATTAGGCTGCATACGTTTAGATGTGCGTGAATCAGTCGATTGGCATTTCGTCCGTCCCTCCCATTCCCTCCGCCACTGTAAATTGAACCAAACAAAACAATACTACACCTCTGCGTGCCGTCCATTGTTTAAGCGAGTCTTAAAAAAAAAGAACTGTGGCCAGATGTCATACATAATATGCAGAAATACACGTATAGATAATATGAATGACTAGGTATTTATGCTTATTATATTGTTATTAGCTACTGCAGGTGGACGTCCTGAGGTTATTGTCAGTAGTACACTGAAACTTTCGCCCACTGATCTCTAATTAATGGATAGACGCCCAATTCGCTAAGCACAGTCATGACCTTGAGTAGCTACTGAATAAAACTTGCAGCGCACATAGTGACTTAATAGCAGGAGAGCTGTTAGACATTTTTGGGTAGGTATTTGAGGCACTGTGAAAATTTGCATAATACTATAATGATCATTATATAAAATAAAAAATAAATAAATAAAACATAATAAAATTTGATTTAATCAAGACGAAGTCTAAATGCGTCTGATCACAACGAGATTTAAAATTATTATCATAATTTGTTTCTCAAGCGTTGCTAATAGAAACTTCAAACAAAACAATGTTGTGGTCGACAATGCAGAGTATTAATGTTGTCACTAGGAGACCCAACAATACCTCTTTAGTAATATCCGAATACAAAAACAGAGACCTGGCTGTAGGGTAGCGGGGCTTAACCAACTCTTAAATTTTTAAATTAGCAAATTTTTTTTCGCAAAGCCCTTGAGGCATTTTGAAATTTTAATACCTTGAAATTTAGTGTTAGAGGGGTTGAAAAATAAAAAAGCCAGATTTCTTAATCGGGTCTAAAACTTAACCAGCTGTTTGCAAAATTTTATTTTTGAAAAATTTAAAAAATATATTTGAGGCACTTTGAAATTAAAACAGGATAATAATTAATTATTGGTAACTAAAAATAGATATAGATAATTTCCGTGGGACATTCTACCTGCCAGATGATTAAAAATTTGAGGGTCGGTTAAGCCTTGCTACCCTTCAAACAGGTCTATGTTTTTGTATTCGGGTATTACTAAAGAGGTACTATACAAATTTTCACAGTGTCTCAAATACCTACCCAAAAATGTCTATCAGCTCTCGGACTATTAAGTGGAACATTTTGATAGACTTCAAACAATGACTATATGTTATATTGTACTAGCTGCTCGATCCGACCTCGGCCGGATTTACAGATTGCCTATTGAAGATAGACATATTAGGATGTCCGGGAATAATAGTCCCCTGTTATGAGAGAATAATGAGAGATAGTGTAAAACCACTTCAAAATTTTTGTCTCGGTATTCGTGGAAGTCAAAAAAGTCTCCGGCTAGGAGCAGTTATCCACTGTACTTCGTATGAAATCAGGAGTCGAATAACTTGAATGGTTAGCACGATAGCATATGATACAGGCGCGGGAGAAGATGGAATACCGGTCTGTCTTGACAACACGTTACGATTTTATATAGCTATTTGTATACAGAAGTTAATGTCAAAAAATTGATTATATTAAATCGATTAACTTTGCGATAAAATAGTGAAATAAAATATAGGCTATAGCATTTCTGGAATCATTTGAAACATTCCATTCTTTCTTCTCCTTCATTTTCGTAACCGTTCTTGTTCGTAACCGTAACTCGTCACAAGAAATTACAAACTGAAACCCACGCTAAAGACGTTTTAATTCAAAAATAAGTCAAATTATAGCCTAGTGTCTTTTTTCAATGATTGCATGAAATTGTGCCGCTTATTATTTTCGCGTTTAGATAATGCTGCAGTGATTCAACTATATGGCAGCTATGCGTTTCAACATTGCAAGTTTGCCAGCTGTCAAATATAAATCTTTCTAAGATTTTATTATAACGTTTAATATTACCGCTTATTTTAAAGCTGTTAATATCTCTTCATAAACCTCGGCACAAGAAAGGTTTGAGTTATTTCACTCGAATAAAGAAAGACGTCAAGGCAGGTCTTTCTATAGTGCAATAAGGAATTTGAATATTTTTTTATCCTTAAGTCTCTATTTTTCTTATCTGTTATAGCATTTAGGAGAAACGACTCAATCTATTAGTAAAATCAGAGCTGCGGAATTAGAGACTTCAAAGACGTTTTGGGAATAATAGAATAATTTTGATAATCGAATGATTTATTCGAAAATATCATATATATTAATACGCTAAGGTTAAGATGTTTGCCTCCCTTTTTCGGAAAAACCTCGCAATTACTCCACATAAATTTTGTATCATTTTGTAGATAATTACTTGCTCTATGTGCATCAACCATTAAAAAATCTATTATTGCTTTTGTTTTTGCAAAATAATTAATTATAACAATTATATATATATATATTTACTCAGTATGCAGCAATGCTGCCATCTGATGGTTCTAACTTTGAAACAACGTTAACATGATTGACGGTCGGTAAATTTTTTTTATTGAATTTTAATCAAAATTCACGTATAAATACTTTTCGTATGGCGGCGCTTCAGCTCATCGTTTTCGATTTTTGCGCCTCTATATACCATTTTTAGAAAAATATTTTCTTGAACTGTCACTGAGCTTCGTAATGTAATACAACAAAAAGAAGAACGTTATAAAAAGTGTGAGAAATTAGAAACGAATTATAGTGCGAATATTCGCACGGGTACCGCTAGTTCCTTATAATAATTTATAATAAAAATAGGTGTGTTGGTACTATATGAGTAAATTAATTAATGTTTCAACTCTCGAATGAATTTTGCTCTCGGTTTCGATTGTCAGTGGTCACCTACATTCACTGCTTAATAGTACAGACGCAGATATAAGACGTAGGGATCGATATTTTTTATTCGATATATCGATATTTTTGGCCGATATTTGATATTTCGATATAAAATTCCCAGTATCGAAAACTGATATTTTTTTTCAGTAGCAATACTTGTATGTACCTTTAAATTTCTATTTAAGTTCCTAAAAGTTATTGAATAAGGCTGTCGCCTTTCTGGATAAAGGTTCAAGTATTCTGCTTGAGCCCACGTGGTATTTTTGTTAAGCTGAATGTATGCGCAAAAATAGCGTTTCTCCAATTTTGAGAATGCTTGAGCCATCTTAGAGAGTAAATCAAACAAAATGAATTAGCAAAACTGTAGCGATCGCTCGACAGATTGTTAACCTGTCGATATGTGTTTGTTTCAACAAATTTTGTTTTACACGGCACACTTTGATAACGCCAAAAAGCTATTTTGGTCAGTTTTGTAGCTTCTGATTAGTTTAGATATAGGATATGCTCAGTCAAATTATTGAGAAAAATAAGTAGAATTCGAATATCTGAAAATCAAAAATGCCGTCCATAAGAAAAACCAAAGTTGATGTCAATATCTCATTATGTAGTGGAAATAAAAAAATTAAACCTACGCCACTGAAAAGACCTTAAAAAGTTATCAAAGAATGGTTAACGAAATTTTCAAATATCTTCATAAATAAAAAAGTTATGGCCAATTTTCATAAATGGCAATTTTCACTATTTTCTGAATAAATTCATAGGGTGTCAAAATTCAATTGTTTTTTCGACGAGACGTTAATGAGCCCAATTTTCTGCACTACTTTGCCCATTTAATAACAAATAACAAAGTTACCCATGTTAGCCAACGTCGGTTGAGACACCCTGTATAACAATGATATATTGAAGTGGGTATATTGTGTCTACAGTCTAGATAATATTTATTTCAAATAAAATAAGTAAGAATGTAACTTCAACAACAATATTGAAAGCCCACCAAAAACATAAATGTGAAAAAATATGCTTTTATGACTCGTGTGTAACTGCGTTTAAACTCGCTGGTTGCTCGTTTTGATATACTGTCACACTTTGTACATAAAATAATGCATTACACTCTAGATATATAAAATAAACCTATCGATGTTTGTGTTTACTGACTACTGAGTTATAATTTATTGTAGAATTTATGGCTGCGTCGTGTATATATTACGTGTATTTGTCTGTCGGTACGATTTAAAGCAAACACCCACAACACTCGTGTTACATATATTTAAACGACTATTAAAACAGATTCCCACGTCAAAACACGGTAGTGAGAACGCACTTTATGTTGCGATTTCAAGCAGATTTACATCTTCATACAATAAGTTAGCGCCGATGCATTTCTCGCGAAAGGTGGATACACCGATAGGCTGCTATTATTGAGTGCAGTTTGCTCGCTCGCTCACTTCGACGACTCGACTTGAAAATGTTGTCGGTTTCTTGGGCGATCGCACGGAGCGTCACGGTTCTAAAAGGTTCTGAAGTTAGATGCAAATGGAGGCTTGCGCAGGTACAGTCGGTTGAAAAACTACAAACTCGCTCTGTATTATTATTTTTAATTTTTCTTTAATCTAAAGGTCTAATTCCTTGCATAAAGTCATCCAAAAAAATATTTTTCATGCTTGTCTATGCAAAACTGTATTAGGCATCTTGATCAATTAACAATCAAAGAAACAACTTAACAATAGCGTACTAGACTGTACTTTATAGCAGGAAAGCGAAAAGTCACAAGACAACCAGCGATAACCAATCACCGACGAGCGTACGTTCCGTGCCGGTAAGTGGGAGGTGGTGGGAGTCTTCCTTTCCCACAAAATAACCAGGGCGGCTCTAAAATATGCATTTGCGACGCTGTTTGTGACTAACTTCAGAACCTTTTAGAATCGTGGCGAGTATTATAGCTCAAGTTCTTTGATTCTAGACAAGTAATTCATATATTCAAAGACGGATCTATATATACAAATGTCAAGGGTCTAAAAAATTGAATTATTATCACTAAGCTAAATCCATGATTGGTTCTTTCATTATCTTAGTAAAAATAGCTAATATAAGATACCCCTTTATCTGGCTTTGAATTACATATTATGATGTACTTAGGTTGGATTAATAATGAAAAAATGGAAATTACCAATACATTCATAACTCTCGCTATTGAGATGATTCATGTCTAGCGGTACTTAGTTAAAATAATCAGCTCTCGTATGTAGTGAATTTAATGTTACAATTTGCTTTATTATGAAGAATTGATTGTTTAGATATGGCACCGTTGAAAAACTGATAACTAATTCCGCCACGAATGTGAAAAGATTCAGGTTTGAATCCCGACGGTGTTGCTGGATAAAAATATTTTTTTTCTGATTTAGCATTGTAACAATGAATGTTTAACAATTAAAAATAGCTAAGTTAAATCATGCTTTTTAATTTAGATGGACTGTCCCATTGCTGCGTCGATGATCAGTGCCATCTTTTGAGGAATTTACAACAACCTCACACTGATCTAATACACGACATGTAACGTTCGCACGTCACTACCACCCATTGTACGTACATAATATATTATAATCTTTGGTAGTCAGTCTTCTTCTTCTTCTTTCCTGCAGATGTTCAAAATTATCTCTACAAGAATAAAAGTTGTCTTCTGTGGAATGCGCATCGTGGACTTTTGCATATATTTATTTTATATAGTACACGGTAATAAAAACAATGAAAAATGCACGCGCTGTGTACTGTAACGTGTTATTTTGAAGAAAATGTGAATAAGATATAAAAACTTTTAATAAAAAACTTGAACCCCTTCAAAAAATTAACTAAAAACGGGAAAATAATACAATTGTGAGCTGGCGTGCACCTCAGAATTGTTGTATTTTCCTCTTTTTAGTGACCTTTTGAAGTGAAACTTTTTTAGCGACGTATCTGTTTGAAGTTTTTTGTAGCGTCAAAGAGGAAATGATTCAATGGCGGGAAAATATAAGAAAAACCTTGGTAACGCAAAATGAATAACGCATCAGTGAGCGCGAGCTTATTCACCCAAATAAGTTCGTGGAGGAAGTGAAACTTCTTTAGAGATATTTTTTTTTGTAGGAGGTTCAATTTTTTTTATGAAAATTATTTTACTTTTTATGTTTTTAATCACTTTGAAATACTTGGCTGCCGCGTTATTAACCGATTTCTTTCTTGATATGATTACTAAACTAAAGAAAACTACTGAGCCGATTTAAATAAATAAAAATTATATGCAACCATTCCGTAAACACTCTGAACTCAACCGCGTCAAAATTTTTCAAATCGATTAATCCCTTGCGTCGCTATGGCTGAATAAATGTAAAAAATATATAAAAATGATTTTTCGGGAAAAAGGACTTTATTTATAAGTAAAACACTTAATATTTCCCGAAAAATCATTTTTATATTAATTACCAAGGACAAAAAAGAAATAAAGTAAAAAATATATATTTTGAAATCGCTTAAAAATGCACTTCATAATTACGATTTTCACATCTAAAATAATAATGATAATTCAGTTTCTCATTTTTTGAACGGGAGTTTTTTCAACTTAGAAAATTTTAATTCGGTAAATCCACCACTGCAGATGATCGATGTAGATAAACAAAACAACAACACGTGAAACAAAGTAACATCGGTGTACACACAATTATTAAGTGTTTTTGGCAATAGTTGGCGTGCGGCGATGACAGGTCAGGGAATTGTGATGTTTGATTTTAACCCTGTAACTGTCCAAAAGATTTATCCTGATTTTTAACCGAAGAGGCTATCGATTCGACATGTAGATTTTTAGTGTATTTGCCATATGGCAACATACACTATTGACATCGGTCGGATGGCGGGACCTAGGGGTTGAAAAATGTTTTTGGGCCCCAAAATACCGAAAAATTTCTCAGAATCGTTTTAAAAATTGACATTTAACCCGTTAGTAGCAATTAAAAAGTGTCCCTAAAATTTTAATAAAATCGGCCCAACAGGACTAATTTGTAGATAGTGACTTATTTATTGAAGGGTGTATTTAATTCGGTGTAGACGTTAGATTGATAATAATATTGCAGTTAAGAAAAAAAAATTTATTTTAAGGGGTGTATTAAGGAGTCAAATTTTTAATTTGCCCAAAAACCAACTTAAGTTCGCGTAATAAAGCCACACTGCCTGTATAAGCAAATACACTATATTGTCGGCAGGGTTTTGGCACTGCGACCCGGGTTTTTTTTTGTGTGCTCAGTCATAACTTTTCGAAGGATCAACCGATTTGAAAAATTTCGCCACCATTTTGTACAGAATGTTTACGGATTGCTACTATATATATAGGGGAAGGTACTCTAAAATGGGATACTTAAGGTATTACAAGTTCTGAAAAAAAATTACAGACAGTTAATTACTGCAAATTTAATACGTGACAGTTTTGACATAACTTTATTTAAAAAAAATACAAAAATGATATAAAGACTACAAATTAAAAAAAAATGTTTTTCTTTGTCATATGGTTATTTCCCATTTTAGCAACACTGTGTGTTTAAAACGGGATTCATTATGTCGCTAAAATGGGATTGCGTTTAGTGTACGTAATTATAAACAAAGATCGCAGTCGAAGTGTTCATCATCACTGTTTGCTCCACTACATGCTTCATGAACCCATTTTTGGCAAGAATTGCACTGAATCCATGATTCTCCTGCCTTACTTTTAAAAAAATCGATGTCGTAATAAAAGCATACGGGATTTTCTTCACTATCAGTTTTTTTTTATTTTCAATGGTAATTATTTCTATTTTCTTCTTCATTTTTGCACCGTTTGTCTTTGCGTTCGTCTTCTTTACCGCTTTTTCTTTTACCACTTGCTCCTTGCGGCGTTTTAGCAATATACTCCATATCCCATTTTATCAACGTATCTACACTATGTCAAAAACAGCATGCACTATTATAATCTACAAAATTGACGCGGAAATTTTATATACAAAGTGACACATTTTGACACTAAAACTGGTAAAAATATCGCCGTCAAATCTCATTACTCAATTAGGCAAAATGCTTACCTTATCATACCAGTATTCTTATAACAAAACTGTTGAAAACTTAAAAACTTGCTTAAATTTGACACTTGTAACACTATCGTACTGAAAGTACTACAGATGAATGCTTATCAAGTGAGGTGTATTTCGTGAATTTTACAAAAGATGGCATTGGGTATATTTAAAAATAATTAGGGTATCCCATTTTACCTAAGTATCCCATTTTAAAGTACCTTTCCCTATATATTTTTTTAAATCGGTTCAGTCGTTTTTAACTGACAATGAGTTCAAAACGGGCTTTTTATGTAGGTATTTGTGATGATCAAAATTGGTTTTGGTCTTGCAGTCTTGGTCTTGGTCTTGCAAAAAAGCAAGACCAAGACCAAGACCGAACAAAAAGAGCAAGACCAAGACCAAGACCAAGACCCAACCTGCAAGAGCAAGAGCAAGACCGAGTATGCAAGACCAAGACTGACCGAGACTTGGTCTTGGTCTTGTTTTGCTCATCACTATAGTAGGTATCTCCAGCATTTGTGAATCGATTTTGACGGTTCTTTTTCTGTTTCTTTACGGTAATCTTACAAAAAATTTTCTTCGATTATACAAACAAACAAACATACAGGTGGACCTTATAAATTTCTTAATAAAATTTCTTTAATGACTGACTTTTGGTAATTTTTTCATTTTTTTTGTGACACTTAAATTCTGCATTAACGCAAAATAAGTACATTCCACGTATTTGGACCGCATAGGGTTAAAAGATGCGCCCACTTGTTGTCATGTGAGAATACACTGCCCCTCCCCCCATGTCAGGAATAACAACAATGCACCGCATTCCGCAAATCGGGGCACACCGGGACACTGTTATTATTATTATTATTGTCAGTGACAGCTGACATATTGCGTACATAAAATTGCTCCTGTATGTGAAAACGGCACATAAAAAAAGTCGAAATAGTGCCACAACTAAAAAGAAAACAACATAAGAAATTTCTAAAAAAATATATGCTACGGATCGAGTGTTTAAAATAGTATTAAATAGTAGAGGATAATGGTATATAGAGAAAGAGAAACATAGATTTTGTCCAACGAAACTATGCGTCGAACGTGACCGAGAAGGATCGTCTATCCCTGTCTAAAATCAGCTTCCTTGTTCTACAACGTGCCGTCCTATAGACATTCTTACGTACCTAGTTTTTAGGGTTTCTTACCTCAAAAAAACTGGCCAAATGTGAGTCGGACTGACACGCGAAGGATTCCGTATAATACGCGCCACGGTTCTAAAAGGTTCTGAAGTTAGATGCAAATGGAGGCTGGTTGAAAAACTACAAACTCGCGCTATATTATTATTTTTAATTTTTCTTTAATCTAAAGGTCTAATTCCTTGCATAAAGTCATCCAAAAAATTATTTTTCGTGCTTGTCTATGCAAACCTGTATTAAGCATCTTGATCAATTAACAATGAAAGAAATAACTTAATAATAGCGTACTGGACTGTACTTTATAGCACGAAAGCGACAAGTGACACGACAACCAGCGATAACCAATCACCGACGATCGCACGTTCTGTGCCCGTAACTGGGAGGTGGTGGGAGTCTTCCTTTCTCACAAAACAACCAGGACGGCTCTAAAATATGCATTTGCGACGCTGTTTGTGACTAACTTCAAAACCTTTTAGAACCGTGGCGAGTATTATACCACCGTACAATATTTATTAACTTTATTTTATTTTTATTATTTGTTGTTATAGCGGCAATAGTAATACACACTAAGGCCCAGAAATGCCTGAACTAATAGCTTTTGAGAGATTCCGTCCGATGTCGCTAATATGCAATATTTTGACGTTTATAAGAAAAAAGTTTTTTTTTTGTGATGTAACTACAAATTTACGGTTTTCAAATTTTTCCCTTGTGCTATAAGACATTGCTTCTTGCCAAATTTCATGATTCTAGATCAACGGGAAGTACCCTATAGGTTTTGATTACAAATAATATTTGATTGTCTCAAAAAATATATGTTTGGTTCAAATAAACTATACGATCCATTAGGTACCAGCAAATATTTGTCTGCTTCAAACCATTTTGCTTCTCAGTATGTCCGTATTCTTTACAAGAAAACTGTTACAATATTCAGTGGCCAATAATTTAATGTTTGGTAATACGGAATCCTCGGCGCTCAAATCTAACTTACTTTAGTGTTGTTACGTCATAATTCAATCAACACTCGATTTTGAAAGTACAAGAAAAACGTTTGTTGCAAATTAATTTACACGATCATAGTAATTATAACATGACATGCAAATAACCTATCAGCAAAACTTTTATAAACCCGTTTCTTCGTAATTAATTAATTAATTAGAAATTACAGGTATCTGGCTTAAACGGTTCTGTTTGATTACAGTTTAAGCACACTTCAAAACATTTGAATCAATTATATACAAGGTGTAGACAAAATTTTACACCGAATTTTACACCGAGGAAAAAAAATTGTCAAACAAAAATCTATGTGCCTGTTGGATCATATAATCTATATGAACCAAACAATATTTAATGCTTGTTTGGCCCAAACAAACCGAGAGGCGAAGCGTAGTGGTGGAAGCACTAGACTCGCATTCAGGAGGTACCGGGTTCGAATCCCGACAGGGGTAGATGTGGCTGGGCCCTTTTCCTACCGCTTTTCGCCTAGTCTTGGGCATTTTAGTTCACTAAAAAGAGCGCTCAATTTAGTTCGCAGTCTTATGGCGAACTAGTTCGCTCTTTTAGTTCGTTTAGTTCTTTTTAATAATATTGTAAACCAGCAATAATCGTTGTGAACTAATAAATCTTTAACCTTACCTTATAAATTATATACTTTAATAAGAGACTCCGGTGAAAAATTACCCGAATTTTATTAAAATAGTATAACTTAAACAGTTATTAGCTCGAATTATAACTTGAATAGATATAAAATACTCGTTTAAAAGCAAAAGTTAAGTTTGGTTGGTCATGTAGCGTCACTGCATAATAGAACGGACGTCAGAGAAATAAATATAAAAAGAACTACGAGCGATATCATCAACGCTCAGTGCGCTCAGTTCACCTAAAGGAGCGCTCTTCCCACCTAGGTCGTTCGCGAAGTACCCAAGACTATTTTCGCCGAGAAACGTTAATTCCTGTATCGGCCATCTTGTTGAGATTTTCGATGGTTTCCCTTGATTAATTCCACAGAAATATCGAAATGGCTCCCTATTCGTGCGGCCATGGCTATGCTCTCATAGTTTTCTACCTTATATCCTAATTTCCTGTACATTTAGTAATTAGGTTTTAACCTGTTTGGTGGCTTGCCTGCGAACACGATACCGGCCAAACGGATGAGCGAATTGAAACCAATTTTTGAGAGGATATTTAATATGCAAATATGAAGACCCCTATTGTTTTTGGGGAAAATCGACGCATGGGTAGAAGAGATATATCATGTTGTTTTTTGTATAATGATGGTATACTTTATTATAACGATATATTATTCTATTTATTTTGCCAAGAAAGTTTCGTAGACATTTTTTTTTTAGATAGATAGATAGATATTTTTCTCTAAGTTTGCGGAAATATTCTGAAAATTAAAAAAAATCAGATGTTCTTGTGTTCTGAAGATCAGTCAAAAATAAATTAGGTAGCTGACAAGTATGCTTTGTTTAACATTTACATGTAAAACTCTATTCTGTAACCATGAAAATGAATAGCAAATTTCATAATATTTATTACTAGTCGATACCCGCGTCACCGCATGTTTTAACGGAATTTGTATTTTATTTATAATAAAATTTCAAATGTCAATATATTATGAAGTTGTAACGGTCCTGTCGTTGGAATTTTTAATAATAAATTAATAACCCAATTGGCACTTTTACTAGATCTTGACTTAAAACCTGAGAATTGGGGGTTTGTAATAGAGGAACGATGGCAACACACCAGGTTTATTAGGACCGATTGATATTTTCATATACAAAATACCTCCTAAACCCTTCATGAAAACAAAATTACAGACGTGGATGCCGTATTGATATGAGTATTTTGTTCTCGAATATTCTTTGTCCTGTCGCCCAATTGGCTGGAATTTTTTATCTAGGACGCTCTGTACAATCGAGGCATGCATATGTTTAAGAGACTATTATTTTATTAACGCAAACATGACACGAGGGAGGAGGGGAAAGACGGTGGTCGGTAATGTAGAGTACCTACGCACGGTTGCGAATTCAGCCAAATCGAAATCCAAACCAGTAATTTATTCTCGACGAATAGATAGTCTAAATATGTCATCACGACGAACGTTTCGTCGTTCGACGAAGCGCAATACACACAACGGTTTCACGTATGGCTTGACGCAACGGTCGCCGCCTCATGAGGGTGACTTTTTTCAGCCCAAGCAGAACTTCGTCTTTTTCCAACTTCAATCTATACTGAGGCTTGTTAGTGTATTTGCCATATGGCAACATACACTATTGGCGTCGGTCGGATGGCGGGACCTAGGGGTCGGACCAAAATTTCTCGACGTTTCATAACCTCCTAAACACTTTGGCACCATTTTTAAAAATGTTTATATATATATGTATATATATATATACGTATATATATATATATATATATATATATATATATATATATATATATATATGTGTACGCACGATAACTTTCGAAAGAGTTAATTGATTTCAACGAAATTTGGACCACGTGTTGAAATCCATCACCGCAAGAAGCCTATTTAAAATGGGCCTAATCGGGCTATTTTAAGGGTAGTTTTTAGGGGTTGAAAACTGTTTTTGGGCCCCAAAATACCGAAAAAATTCTCCGAATCGTTTCAAAATTGAAATGCAACCCTTTGGTAGTGATTAAAAAGTGTCCCCACAATTTTAATAAAATCGGCCCGACAGGACCGGATTTACAAATTTTATGAAAACACTAGTTTGCAGATAGTGACTTATTTATTGAAGGGTGTATTTAATTCGGTGTAGACGTTAGATTGATAATAATACTACAATTAAGAAAAAAATGTTATTTTAAGGGGTGTATTAAGGGGTTAAATTTTTTATTTTGCCCAAAAACAAACTTAATTTCACATAATAAAAGTATAAAACCACACGGCCCTGTACAAGCAAATACACTATATTGTCGGCAGGGTTTTGGCACTGCGACCCGGGTTTTTTTTATGTTTGGTTGAAGTCGAGGGAACTGTATCTGTATAAAAAAACGGTCAAGTGCAAGAAGAGGGTTCCGTACTATTCCGTTTTCCATAAGTACTTTAAGACTTAAGATTTTTGTTTCAATTTTCCTGTAAACTATGGGTGAGACCCGACATTCCCTATTTTTTTTTTTGAAATTTTAGGCGTAGTAGTTTTTGAGATAAGGGAAGGGGTGGTCAACTATTCTTCTATTTTCTTAAATAACTTATAAAAAAATATATTTGAGACCCTTACTACAAGCCCTTTCATTTAATATGTCACACGGTACTTTTTTTTTAATTTCCTAATTTTTCCCCAAAAATTACTCCCATGTTCAAAATTTATTTATTTACGTAACACGTCCGTCTTGTGGTCACCGACTTATATATGTGTACCAAATTTCAACTCAATCGGTCCAGTAGTTCGGCGCAAATTGACTTTGACAGTGGGACGGACAGACACACGAGTGAGCCTATAAGGGTTTCGTTTTTTTCCTTTTGAGGTACGGAACCCTAAAAATCAACTGTTTTCGTCCTGTAGATTCGGAGAAAATAAGCTGTGACAGATAGACGAACAGACACTGGAGTGATTCTATAAGGCAGTAATGCTCAGACTTATATCTACCACAAAATATTCGTCTTTACAACCCGCTCCACATGAATATCAAATAAGAGAGTATGACAAGTAGAATCCAATCAGCAGTGTACTTTCATTCCAAATCCAAAATGGCAGCTGACACAAAATGGCAGATTATCTATTTCTTTACAACCCCCTTGATATGGGTATCAAGTGAGAGGTATTGTAGCAAGCTTTGTTACGCAATAACCTTCTCTGTCTATTATGTAATATTGTCTAAATTGTTTTTCATTAACTACGAGGAAAAATGAAGGTTGTTATAAAAACATTCTAAAAAAATCAATCTATCGATTACATTTTGGAAGAAACATTAATTACGAATAATTGCTAATTCATATTCAAAAGCGTTTTATTTATTTAAAGTAAGGAATACAGTGAGCTGTGTGACATTATTTAAAATTCGATATAGCAATCAAAAAGCGTAACTAAAAATTGGAAAAAAATATATTAGATAAAAAACTTTTATAAAGATCTGTAAACAGAGATACAAGATGAACAGAAGACACGAATATTTAAAAAAAAAGCAAAAATGTGGGTTATTTTTGTCGAACGGGCGTAAAAGTGAGAAAAACATTAACATCGACGTTAGATAACTCGATTGTGAACGGCGTTCAATCAGTGTTTGTATCAGCCCACATGGTCAAAAATAGACCCCACTGTCACCGCACTCGCGGAACGTACAATGCTTTATATTATCTACACATGCAATAGGAATTATATTGTTTTATCTGCTGTACCTCTACTTTAAGATAGATGCATCCAAATCTCAAAGTGACGTTTCATATGCACAATCAGTCTGGGGATGGGTTAATTCAAGCATTTTTAACACGCTTTTATTAGCTTCAACCGTATGTTTGTTTGTTTGTAAAGGAATCTTTGAAAGTGAAATTCACCCACTTCAAAACGTCAGATTAAACTGAAACTTTGCACACTTATCAAGAACCCATGACAATACGATAATTTAACAAGTTTATCCCATTATCCTGACCAGGATAAAAAATAAGACTAAAAAATAAAAAATAAATAATACTTTAAAAAAATAAAAAAACACGCTTTGATAGCAAACCGAACTTAAAAGTAAAAAAATATTTTTTACTGTAAAAAAGCGTGGGGTACTTATTACTATTTTTATACTAACTACTTTTACAAATAGCTATCAATGAAATATTTTTACCAATTAATATCAAGCACCCCAATTTTTTTTGCAATAAAAAAATATTTTTTACTTTTTAGTTCTGTTTGCTATTAAAGCGTGTTTTTTTAGTTTTTTTTTGAACTATTATTTTTTATTTACTCGATGTGTGAAGAGCCAAGGCTACAAAGAGCACAAAAAGTGGATGCGTATACTTATGTACGTACGTTTGAAGTTATACTTCTTTGGCGTGATAATAAACTAATATTTCATATAGGTAGTTACATGCAAATAATTTATTGAAATAAAATCTTCAAAAAGATTAAGAACATTTACTTACAAAAAATTAACCTCAAATATTTGAAAACGCTTACAAAATTTTATTTTCGTTTTTACTTTTATGTTCCTTGATGTATTTACTCTAAGAGGGAGGTACCTACGTCAAATATACCCAAAACTTACCCTGGTACAGTTTTGTTATGACCAACACTTATTATTATCTACGTAATTAAGATGACCTCGTTTAGGGCTTTTTCGTGTAACGCAGGAACTTATTGTAACGTATCTTCCGCGTTAAGCGGGGTCTTACTATACTTAAATGAGCTGTTCTCCATACCACAAAAACGTTGATGCGTTCTGCAAGCAATAATAATAATTGTTAGATCATGAGGTTGGTTTTAAATAAATGAGTAGTAATTTTAATCCATCCATAATAATAAGATGCTTCTTAGATTACACATACGGTGTAATCTGGTAGCTTCGATGTAGAACTATTGATGTTTCGATACAGCACTCGCTTGCCGCACACCTATAATAGTGTTGTGATGGCGCATTATAGGTGATGGAATGAGCGGGATCATTTGGGTGGAGAGAATGGCACTTTGTTACTGTCTTGTCGGCGGATTCGCTGGATTTGGCAGTTGCAGAGACATTTTGTGTGACGCATTCTGACAGACGCAACGCTATCACTTGTAAACACATTATGTATAGCAATTGCGTATAGGCAATTGGACGACGCGATGGGGCCATTCCAACTTCAAAAATATTGACAGTGGACACGGTATATTGTAACAAAACTATTCTTTGTGGTGGTTTAAAACTGGTTTATTTTCAATAAATGAAATAATTACAAAACAAATAAACTAAAAAGTACTTCTTTAGTAATAATGAAAAATGAACTAACAATGAAAAAAAAACGGATTCTTATAAATAATAACACAACAATACACTACTCACACAATACACTATTTTACACACGCACCGAAATTTATGTAATAATGCTATTTATGTCTGCTGTTCGCCGCGTGATCGTTTCTACTAAATGACTGTACTCTGACTGTCGCAAGCAAGCAACTGACTGACTGTATTTATAGGCGTTCTCAATCATTCCAGAAACTTCTGTCAGTTTGTTCGAGAAGCCTATGTCATTTCGAGTGGCGTAACAATTGGGAGCGCGCTACAATATTATAATAGAGAGCCCGCGACAAAAATGCACGTGTGTGTGCGACGATCCAAAAATGGGCAGTTGAAGTCGCCTTCTCCAACTTTTTTCTGTCACATAGGCAAAAATTAATAATATGAAAACGTTGTTCACCAAAAATTGCCGAGGATTTAATATACTATCGATTAATTATATACCTAACGCTAGTAATAAAATATAAGTAATAATATATTTAAAAGATACAGGATAAAATCTGTGTGTTCAAATAAAATTAATCTAGGTGAAATATTTTTCAACAATAAAGAAAAACGGGATGTGGAATTTATTAAATTAATCGCTCGGATTGTGATTCCATTTACATAGAACAATCAGGACGGACTTTCAGATTAAGAATGAAGGAACACGCAAAGGTAATAGGAATACTCAGTCACAATACTGGCTTTGCGACACATTGCATCGATAATGATCACAATTTCAATCAGGATAATTTTAAACCTTTACACATTCGTAATAACGGCAAAAAACTTACGCTACTAGAAAATGTTGAGATTCAAAAACCTACTAGAAAAAATAAAAATATTACAAATTACCAACTCGACTTTAACTTATCACCTCTCCTATAACTAGTTTCCAGGTAGGTTTATGGTTGACTCCATTACAGGTCAACTTTCCATGTAGGTACGTTGCAATATCTAATTTAGTATATGTTTTATATTCCTGAGGATGGACTTATTGTCCGAAACGATCGTCCAGAAATAATTTAATAATAGGTAGTTTTTGTAGAATTTTCAACTGTTTTTATTTATTTGCTATTAAAATTAAAATATCGACCAGAAGTTACAATCGTGCGCAGAACTTTATATAATAATAGTAAACAGCTATTTAAAAAAAAATCCGGCTTCAATTCAACTGGTTAATTAACCGGTAATTTATTCTTTTACATTAAGTGGAACGCATTATTGCAATCTTCTTCCGAGCTAGCGATACTTGCGGCAGATAATAACGCAATGTTTTTCGTTGATTATTTATGAGCGAATCTAGTCGTAAGATTTACTTAATGCAGGTGTCGTGAATTGTGATTCAGTTCGAGCGGTGGAGTGGGTACGACATAGCTCAATAATAAATCGCGCGACGAACGTATATATTTTAAGCATTAAGACTTTAGAGTGCAACGGAGCGTCGACAATTAGCTAGCTTGCATTAGAATTGCTATAAGCTATTATGAGGTAGAGCCGGGGCAAATGACGCGCCGCGAGCCACGCCATCTCGTCCCTATCATCCATTGCATGCATTCCCACGCAAGACGCGCGTTTCATTATCTTTCCGTTATAAAACGTGCATTAAAGTGCGATTAAAACGCATTGATGCCAGGTGACCCAATAACTATTTGACCTATACAATATGCGTTCTTTGTGTAATCGGGATCAATCACATCGTGGCCAATCTATATAATTCAATAAATAGGGGTGTCTATTTGTAATGTCAAAATAACAGCTTTTTACTAAATGCATATAGTATATGAAAGTATATTCGGGTACTCATCTACACTAATATTATAAAGAGGAAAGATTTGTATTTTTGTGTGTATGTAATGAATAAACTCAAAAACTACTGTGCCGATTTAAAAAATTCTTTCACCATTAGAAAGCTACATTCACCCTGAGTAATATAGGCTATATTTATTGCTAGAAAATATTGGGGATCCTTACTAAAACTTTAGTAACGTAACCCAAGGTGTAAAAAAAAATGCCATAAAACATCTTTCGTCGCATGCGCTGCGGAAACTATTGATGATAGAACAAAAGTATGTTCTACAATATTAAAGAACATATCAATAACTACAAAAAACTTCGCGATACTATATGTCCAACTATTATCGTTATGTCACAATAACCACTTTTTACATTTTAATAATCTATATAGATAAAAGACGATGTATATGTAATCTATGGACTCCAAACGGGTAGACCATTTTTGATGAAATTTTCAGACAATCTTTAGATTAGCCCAGCGGGTGATCTTCTGAAGTTTGGCAGCGATTGGATCAACAGAATTTTTTTAATTTCTTTTTGGGAAATAAGATTTGTCTTCGATTTTTGAACATTCACAAAGAAAAGCGATTGAATTCACACAAATTCAATACACGTTGAGAATTTAATGATAACGATTCTCATCTTTTATATCCTATATATTACATTTACACCCGGGCGAAGCCGGACTGGGCCGCTAGTATATCATATATATTATACATACATACGTACATAATCTAGACTCATACTCTATACACATATATACTGCATTATTATATACGAAGAAATATATGTTCCACGGTCTTTTGAACACACTACCCGAACGGGATAGGGTGGATTTTGTATAAAAGAATTAAACCGGGTACAATATAATATCTACTATACCACGCGGACGAAGTCGCGGGCAAACCACTAGTCTAATAAATAAATTTAGAAAAATTATTTTGCTGAAACGGTCCTGTTCAAAATCTTTCCTGAATATTAGACAGTGCAAATGCCCGTTACTTTATTATGCAAACGAATTATCATAAAGAAATCACTCTACTGCACAGACGCAGACAACGGGGACATTTGTTATTTGTGTGATCCATAAATGCAGTGTCTAAGAGTCTAGTGAGTTGGTACCTACTGCACAAATAGGTATATTTATTTATATGTATTGTTGATTCACAAAAGAATCGTAAATCAGTCTCAAAATGGCGCAGTGCAAAGTTTTCCCATATCTCTTAACGATTTTTACATACAGTGAAAGACTGAAGAGGTGACACATTGAAGCGGCACGTTTAGTTCACGGGCAGGGCGTAAAACTGAACAGGGCTGCCACAACATAGTACAGTTTCAAACAAAACTTTTCGATAATATGAATAATGTACCTCTAGATATGTCATAAGAAGCCATCTATAAATTACGTCTCACGTTAAAAGGGGGGGGGGGGGTCGACGAAGTGTGATATTGTGTAACAAGGGGCGGGGGGAAGGTCATAAGCCTCGTGACGTCACATATCCAAATCTAAAGTATTAAAACACAAAACTTTAACTGTAAATGGAAAACTTAAATTTACTTAGCTTGGAGCAAAATTGCAAAATGTGACGTCACACCAGAGGGGGGGGTGCTACAAATGTGACTACCTGTGATAAGGACGGGGGGGGGGAGTAAAAAAATCAGGAAATTCGTGTGACGTTATTTATGGATGGCCCCTAATGTACGCGACATCAAATAAAATAAAATCCAGTTACATAATGCGTAACCATATATCTAACACTCCTATATTGCTAGTAGGGGTCTGAAGAGGGAGGAAACCAATACGATGCAGACAAATATGCGTCTATCTCTCTCGTAACTACTTCGTGTCCTACGCGCATGTCCTAGAACTAGACTTTAGGCTTCGTGGGAAGGTAGCTTACCACCCGCACTTGCCAATTGCCCCACCACACTCGTGACACTTGCGCACAACGAGTCGAGTTGTCTAAAAGGAGATAGAAGTAGTCTCACTTACTCCGTGACACTTCCACTTACCGGCGATAGCAATATAGGAGTATTAGATTTAAATAAATAATAAAAAATAATAACAGTGAAAAAGATTGGGTCATGTACTTATGTATGTGTAATAATTTAAGTTCATAATAGAAGCGTGGACCGTGATTATCATAGAGCTCACAACCCACGCTTTTATAACTATGAACTTACATTATTTATAATTATTTTTATCCTTTTTAGTACACTGCAAAAAAGCTTGTCTTTACAAAAGTCTTTTTTTTCTAATTTACGTTCGAGCAGCACTCTACTAGAACAACTTTATTTTAAGAATTTTAAGTGAATTTACGTAAACCACCCCTGAATGTTATACATTAAAATTAAATCAGAATTTTGTTGTGTCTGATAATCCAAGCCGATTTGGACGGTCGCCCAGAAAGAACAATTTTTCCGCATTGAAATTCGAAAATGAAAACTGCATTAAAATATTTATATAAACAAATATTTAAGAGACTAAACATGACTCGGTTACATTGTTCTACGCAAGTGCAAAATATGCAAACAGACTAAAAGTAAAACTGCTTGTTAAAAACACTATAATCAAACGATAAATATAAAATGCTAGTCTAAATACACAGTGCGATTAATTCAGTAATTTATCAGAGTGGAATTTATAAAAATTAGGTCACAAGTTCGTTGTAATATTAAGGGGAGGCTATAGTCACGCCGGTGGCGAATTTGTATAAGGACACTTAGGGCTCAGGCTCAGGGACCCCTACAACCTAATGCAAAATTCAATTGCTGAAAAAAAATTATAATAAAAAAGTATACCTACTCTACACTGGTCGGTCATCCATACTCGTAATGAATATTCAGTAATAAAATATTAGAAAAAAAATTTTTTATTAAGACAAGCTTTAATTGCGGTTTACTAAAGGATAAAAATAATTTTTAATAATTTAAGTTTATAATTATAAAAGCGTGGGTTGTAAGCTCTATGATAGTCACGGCCCACGCTTTTATAATTATGAACTTTTTTTGTGATGTAACAACAAATTATTTATTTATACAACATGGATGTCAAACGGATTCTAGGTCCATACAAATGACACCTCTTATTACAGACGAAAATAGGTAATTGCCAGTGCATAAAAAATGAAGATAGAAGAAAATATATCAATATTCTGTGTACAATAAGAATTAAAAAGAAAACAATTCAACGTTCAGAAATACAAAAAAAAAAATAAGAATAGAATATCCTGAATAAGAATAGCCAGGCAACTTATGTAGTGATAGCCAGAGTTTGTGATATGCTTTTTTTAAAAGTAAAATAAGACATGTTGAATATGTCAATGTCATAATTTTTTAATGAAACATCATTGTAGAGCTTAGTGATCTTGTTCATAGGTGAATTAATCCCGTAATTAGTATAGACATAAACTCAATGTTAAAAAGATTATGCATTCTAGAATTGAAGGAAAAAACATGTAAACATTGTAGTTGTGCTATAGACATTGCTTCTTGTCAAATTTCATGATCTAGGTCAACGGGAAGTACCCTATAGGTTTTGATTCCCTTGCGAGTGTCAAAATATACGACATAAACGCTGCCGTATCTTTTGATTGCGTTGACTTAGAGAAGTATTTGATAGTAATTTCAACTTGATACCTCCACACGTTCCTAAGAAAAAGGGTCTTGACAGACAGACAGACAGACGGACAAGGAATTTTCCTTTTGAGGTACGGAACCTTAACAAACTCATATTTTTCAATGTAATTTTAAACATAAAAAAACCCGGGTCGCAGTGCCAAAACCCTGCCGACAATATAGTGTATTTGCTTATACAGGCAGTGTGGCTTTATTATGCGAACTTAAGTTGGTTTTTGGGCAAAATAAAAAATTTGACTCCTTAATACACCCCTTAAAATAACATTTTTTTTCTTAATTGCAATATTATTATCAATCGAGCTTCTATACCAAGTTATATACACCTTTCAGTAAATAATTCACTATCTGCAAACTAGTGTTTTCATAAAATTTTTAAATCCGGTCCTGTAAGGTCGATTTTATTAAAATTTTAGGGACACATTTTAATTACTGCCGGAGGGATAAATTTCAATTTTGAAACGATTCGGAGAATTTTTTCGGTATTTTAGGGCCAAAAACATTTTTTAACCCCTAAAAACTACCCTTAAAATGGCCCGATTAGGTCCATTTTAAATAGGCTTCTTGCGGCGATGGATTTCAACACGTGGGCCAAATTTAGTTGAAATCAATTAACTCTTTCGAAAGTTATTGCCCGCAGACATATATATATACGTATATATATATATATATACGTATATATATATATATATATATACATATATATAAACATTTTTAAAAATGGTGCCAAAGTGTTTAGGAGGTTATGAAACGTCGAGAAATTTTGGTCCGACCCCTAGGTCCCGCCATCCGACCGACGCCAATAGTGTATGTTGCCATATGGCAAATACACTAATAATCCTGCTATATGGAAAAACGGCATTTGCAGAGAGAATTTGAAGTGATCTCTGAGACACGCTATATATGCCAGTGGTAATTAAACAGTCATAGAGATGTTATCGTCCTCATCTTTGCAGACCTACCTGATGCATTTGTGTTGCAGTCATTCTGTAATCCGATTGACATTATGTTTGTTTAATTGTTTCATGTCATTATCTTGTCTTGAAAGCTTTGCTTTATAGTCACTGAAATCAGTGACCTCAAAGAAAATTTGCTTTTGTAATTTTCTATTTTAGCTCCACACATTAAAGTTGAGTTTCACTCATACTAATAGTTTACAGTAATAATAATAATAATAATAATAATGCGTTTAACGTCCGTTTCTCGACTTTATGTCATAACAGACGCCATTCGCACCATTACTATTTTTCATTTTACTACTTCCCGTTTTTTCTACATTTCTTAAACTTCAACTTATATAATAGCAATGGGCGAATGAAGGAATTACAGGAAATTAGGATAAGGTAGGTAATTTTTGAACTAGGAGTTTGATAGGTAATCGGCCATGGCCTCAAATAAGGAACCACCTCGATATTTATCTGGAATTAATTGAGGGAAACCATGGAAAACCTCAATCAAGATGGCCGGTACAGGAATTACCGTTTCTCGGCGAAAGGCAGTAGGAAAAAGTCCCAGCCACATCTGCCCCCGCCGGGAGTCGAACCCGGACCTCCCGAATGCGAGTCTAGTGCTGTACCACTACTCTACCCAGCTCGGTAATAGTTTACAGTAAGACCTCGTTTAACGCTGTCCCCCTTAACCCCGTTTCAGTATTACGCGGCTTCTAAAAAAAAGTTTAGCTACTAGAACGTAAATTATGGATGTTTATACAAAATGATTCAAATGTTGATACAAGTTCAAAGGCAAGACGAAGTGTCATTGATGTAATATTTTGCTATCAACAACAGCTTACTGAACGAAACAGAAAAAGGCAAACGACATTAAATGATTTCTTCACACAAAACAACATATATCAAATAAGAAACCTTTCGCATCATAAACATAACTTCTTTCTCGAACTTTTGTTTGATTTTCATAAATGTTTTATGAACAAAAATCGATATTAGCAATAAATAAATCTATAATTAATGTGATAAAAAGGTTATAAAATTTAACAAAAAATGTTACAAAATATAACAAAAAAAACGGTCAAGTGCGAGTCGAACTCGCGAGAAGAGGGTTCCGTACTATTCCGCTTTCCGTGAATACTTTAAGACTTAAGATTTTATTTATTTATTTACCTATTTTTTTCAAAATTTTAGGCTCAGTAGTTTCAATTGTTAATCTATTTTCTTAAATAACTTGAAATCTATTTATTTTAAAATTATAAAAAATATGTACTTGAGACCCTTACTATAAGCTCTTTCATTTGATATGATGTCACACGGTACAGTTTGCCAAATTTTTTTTTTAATTTTCTAATTTTTTCCCCAAAAATGACCCCCATTTTCAAAATTCATTTATTTACGTTACACGTCCGTCTTATGGTCATATATGTGTGCCCAATTTCAACTCAATCGGTCCAGTAGTTTGGAGCAAATTGGCTGTGACAGTGCGCCGGACAGACACACGAGTGATTCTATAAGGGTTCCGTTTTTTCCTTTTGATGTACGGAACCCTAAAAACTACCAAATTTTCTTATTTTCTGTTTCACTTATGCCTATTATTTCTATTAAGACGACCCCGTTGAGCACTGTTTCGTATAGCGCAGAAACTTATTGGAACGTATCTCCCGCGTTAAGCGAAATCTTACTGTATCTAAATTAATTTCGCACGAAATCGAATCAAATTGTAGCTTTTCGAAAAAAATCATATTCTTTTCTATATAATGGAACCATTTCAGATTGATTTTTTGAGTTGTGAAACGTCGAGAAATTTTGGTCTGACCCCGAGGTCCCGCCATTCGACCGACGCCAATAGTTGGAGAACGTTTAAAAAGTAAAGATTCTTCTAAATCTAGAAAATGGAAGTGTGTTCAGCTCTACAGGAAGACTCTTGTGATTATATAATGCAATCTCGCGAGATTGGGGATCGGACGAGATCTCGCGAGATTATGAAAATCAATCTCGCGAGATCTCGGCAATTTCGAGATCTCGCGAGATTGGTAGTTATGTGTATAAATTTTTGCAAATAATTACACTAATAAAATTGACATAGAAAAACATTAAAAGAACCAAGGTATTTTGAAATCAACATTTATTTTTACGAATATAGTTCTATATACTTTTATGTATTTTACATACGAAATCAAAAAGATCAATTAAAGTGTCACACAAAAATAATAACATTTGAGATCAATCAAGTTAAAGGCTCATTTCGCCAAACTACAATGATAAATAGAATAGAATTGAGAAGTGAAAAACAATCAAATTGGAAACATTTCCATACTACAAACTATTTTGGAAGTAGCTTCTTAGAAAGCACAAGTTGTCTAGAGTGTCGTCACCTAACCTACATCTTATTTTGCAGGCTAGATAGCCAGCCGCTGAGAACGCCCTTTCCGATTCTACACTAGTCGGAACTATAGTTGTAAGACAGTTATCACTGAACTGCAAAAGTTCTCCTTTTGACCCCCCGGACTCGTATAGATTCATTTCTTTCTTTAACAATGAGTCCAGCGAAATCGTTACTTTCCTAGGGTCTTTGCAGGCAGTGATTGCTTCCTCCAGTTCTGCTTGCAAAGAAAGATTGCCTGCCTCATTCAGTCTCTGGGAAAGGGATGAGAGGGGCTCATCATCCTCATCAGGGGTGGCAGTGGCAGCAGGCATAGGTGATGTTGTTGTGATTGACTCAGTCTGTGTCATACCATGCCGCGGATGCAGGCGCTGTATTAGTGTTTTAAGTTCAGTTCGAACTACACTTTTCGGGAGTAATTTAAAGGTTTCATTTTCATCCCTCGCAAACTCTTCTTTATCTTCTTGGTATTTAGCTGGGTTTTCATGCTCGAGTTCAATCTCGCTAATCTCGCGAGATCTCGCCCATTTTTTGATCGAAATTAATCTCGCAAAAAAGGGCCGAGATCTCGCGAGATCGAGATCTCGCGAGAACGAGATTGCATTCCCTACTTGTGATATTTTAAATTAGGTATGCTTATAGTAGTTTTTAGAATGTCGTTCTGAAGCGTGGTTTAATTTATGTTGGCGATAATGATCGATCAGGAGTGATCAGTGACCACGGGACGAGAAGGCCGGACGTCATCAGTGAGAACACAACTCTGTTAATTTGACCAATCCGTCCGGCGGTTAAGTTTCTTAACTGCTATTGTCCCGGTCGATGTACATTGCAGGTGGAAGATTGTCTACAGGATGATTTTTTAATAATAAATACTTTTACCTGTTGTCAGATTAAAACTTAGGAACTGGAGGCTTGCAATCGAGGAACCATGAAAACGCCATATAAACAATGGCATTGCTACGCATTCTCAAGCCAAGTAATATAGGTTCGAGTTATGGAGTTTCTAGCATACAATAAAAGAAATTCGAGTTACGATTGCATGTAGGTACAGTTGAACTCTTTCAGGAGACTATAAAACAAATTCGATTTACGGAAAAGTCGAGTTACGTATAGAGTAAAATAAATTCTTATAATAAAATCAATACAAACATTAATATTCATATAGTAAAAATTCGATTTAGAAAATAATTCGAGTTACGGAAAATTTAAATAATGAAGAAAAAATGTAATAAAATTAATCCAAACATCAAGCTTCATTTGGAGAATAATTCGAGTTAGGTATTTATGAAGTAAAAAATACATTATCATAAAATGAATCAATACAGCGAGATTCATGATAAAAAATCGACTTAGAGAATAATTCCAATTACGGGAAAATTGAGCTATGGAGTTAAAAATTACTTATATTGAAATTAATTTAAGCATTAAGATTCGTGGAAAAATTCGCTTAGAGAATAATTCGAGTTAGGTGTGGAGTAAAAAATACTTATACTAAAATTAAGCAATACAGCAAGATTCATGATAAAAATCGACATAGAAGGAATAATTCGAGTTAAGGAAAATTCGAGCTATGAAGTTCAAAATTATTCATAATGAATTAATTAACAAAATAAAATTACTTGCAATACTGTTCAATTGATTTTTATTTATATAAAAGACGTTTCAACCAACAGTTTTGGACCTTTTCAATTTTCAAATATTTGAAAATTGAAAAGGACCAAAACTGTTGGTTGAAACGTCTTTTATATAAATTACCTACTGTTGGTAGAGTCAATATTATTATTCATAATGAAATTAATTCAAATATCAAGATTCGTGGAAAAATTTGCTTAGTGAATAATTCGAGTTAAGTATGAAGAAAAAAAAATACTTATACTAAATGAACCAATACCTACAGTATGATTCATGGTAAAAATTCGATGTAAAGAATAATTCGAGTTATGGAAAATTCGAGTTGTGGAGTTAAAAAATACTTATCATAAAATTAATTTAAACATCAAGATTCGTGGAAAAAATCGCTTAGAGAATAATTCGAGTTGTGGAAGATTGACTGTATCTGGGATCATTGTCGATATTTCTATCCGGAATAACCTGTAGGTTACAAATGAGACGACGTACGTAACTTGTGTCCGAATGCACGAGATTTGCGATACTCCATCGTGTAATTCCTGTTCCATTACTCATTAAGATGGTATCAGGGTATCACGAAAGTATTATATAATATATATTCGTTAATATACCTATAGATGGCACAACAGATGCTCACAGCTCCGTAAAAACACGTATCTGAAGATTGTATTTATATGATCGACGTTTCCTGATATTTGGCGTTGATTTCAGGGTGACCCTGGAAAAGTTCGAGGTTTTTAATTCAAAGATTTTTTTTGTAAAATATTTGTAGCCATTTCTTTTCTTTTCAATTCTTTTCAATTTTAATTTTTTGTTGCAGATTTTTAAACTGTACTGCTTTGCGATTCTATGAGGAAGCGGTGTCCAAAAGCTAAGAGAAAATGGTAGGTAAGTAAAACAATTAAAAAACATTTTTTTTATCAAATGTAAAATCGATTTTCTGCATTTTATATCTGCACTGTCTCAAACTGATGTATTTCTTACATTTTCTTATGATCAGATTTCAATTTTTGGAACGAAGTTCCTTATCGCGGGTTAGCGAGGGGACCTAGCCGAGAAAAAATGTAACATGTCACGAAAAACCGTAAGACAAAAATGTCACGAAAAACTGGCAGACGTATAATGTATACTGGTATATGGTGATACCGGGTGTTTTTAGATTATACCGGATGTTTTTAGATTATACCGGGTGTTTTTAGATTATACCGGGTGTTTTTAGATAATACCGGGTGTTTTTAGATTATACCGGGTGTTTTTAGATTATACCGGGTGTTTTTGGATTATACCGGATGTTTTTAGATTATACCGGGTGTTTTTAGATTATACCGGGTGTTTTTAGATTATATAAAACGCGTTACGAAAAAAGTCTTATACGAAAGGGACTTCGTTCCAAACGCGTGTCCCGCGACACGTACAAAGTTTTTTTTTATATTAAAAGAAGTTTAAAGTATAGAAAATATTATCGTAATAGTATTTTACGAGCTATGTCATTAGGTTTAAAACGATCGCTATCGAGTTTTAACGGTCACATGAGTCGTAAAACCATAACGCACGAAGCTTAGGTATGTCCTGTAAAATACTGGTTTTCACTTTATTTTTTAAATGTTTGAGTTGAACAAAAAAGAAAACAACTGACAGATAAAGTGATATTTTACTATGTGAAATTGATATAGCGCGACCAGTTGTGTTTTACTTTATCGCACTAGTGCGTAATGAATCACTTTACATGTCTGTATACATCCATGTAATGCAGCCATTTTATATGTGGGGTAGTGCAAAAAATATTTACGAAATGTTCGAAAGGTTTAAAAAAGAACTTAGTATTTTCAAAAGCGAACGTGTAACTTTTTTGAGGTTATGTATGGCTGTCACGATGACAACTAAATATAACCTAGAAAAAGTTTGACAGCTGACCAACTCACGGTTCCCGTACTATCTCATCGACTCATTTAAAAAAATAAAAATTCCATCGTAAAAATGTTTACGAGAAAAATCTGCGAGTTTATGAGCGTAGATAAAGCAAAAATCACGTTTCTTTCGGAGAAAGTCGCAAGAGTAATATATTTAAATTAATGTATAAAACTTTGTTTTGTCAAGTTGAACTTAAAAACTATCTAACATCTGTTTATTTTCGCATTGTCCGCGTTAAAACTTCAGCTATAAGAAGCGACAAGCGAAAAACCGACCAACAACTGTCAACGATTTAATACAGAAAGCGGTAATAACGATAAATATCATTTTACCATTGATATTAAAACTGCCAGAAAAATGAATAAATATCCTAAAAAATGTATGACGTAGAGAAAATCTTCTCTACAATTTCCGTCTTGAAATTTTTTTTGTCAAACCCGACTTTTATGAAATATTCACAAACGCTAAAAACTGATTTTGAGCCTTTAAGATAAATTGAAACATATGAACATACATTTTTAGGGATCCGTATCCAAGGGGTACCAACGGAAACCCTATTACTAAGGCCCTATTAAATAGAAAAAAACGAATCATCAAAATCGGTTTACAAATGCTGTAGATATGAGGTACATAATATAAAAAAAATCATTTTTTGAAGTAAAAAAACGACAGGCGGTAGGGTCTTTGTTAAGTTTTTTCGCGAAAAAAGGGATAAATGAGACATGCGAGATCCTATGAACTATAGTATGCTAATTCATATATCATTTTTTTGCCAGTTTTTAGAGTTATTTATTTATGGGTTATGGGTAAAATTTCAATATAAGTCTATTTTATATATTTTGACAAACTGCATTGTTTTCGTAAAGAACGCCCCCTCTTTGTTCTGCGGCCACATCTGTTGATCGTAGGATCAATAGAGCGATGCATCTCGTGAAAAGTGTTCTGGGCCGGGCACGCATGACTCCGTGCGTGATGACGATGCAGCACACTGCACTTGTCTGTTCGTTTAGAGTTTAGACTGCTGTTGTTGAAGTGCCAGGAGTGCATCCCGGCCGCCCACAACACCATCGACGTTCAACATCCAGACGTCGCGGTATGCGAAATACAGGTATTTTAACTAATGTCCGTGCGGCCCACATACAGGGTTGCCAGATGTTCTGTAAAGGTCCACATTGATAAGCACCGATGTGTCCTTTTCAAATCTACTCCACAATATCGTGGGGTATTAGGATAACAGTTACTCTCAGCAGCACCGGCCACCGACCCTAGCCCTAGGTCAGGGTAAAGCGAGAATGTCTTTCAGCGTCCTTTGGTCGACGTTTTCACTTCACGTAAATTGCACTTCGGTTTTATGTTAAATTAATAAGAAGTCCCAAATTTTCAAACATCAACTTTTTAATTATTTTTTTAATTATTATACTTCTGCTTCTTTAGTATTAAGAAAGCTCCTACCACTATATAATTAAATTAGTATTTGGTGTTAATTTCAATCAGTCACTAAATAATCAAATCTTGTTTATCGCATTTGGCTGTTTGGCGCCCCTTGCCACCTGGCGCCGAGAGCGACCGCTCCAGTTGCTCTACCCCAGGGCTCTTAGAGAGTAGAAGAATTTCATATTTTATGTACATTTAGGCTTAAGTACTACTGTACCTCACTTTTTTATAAGCTATATTTAATTTATCCGGATATTTCAATATTTGTAAAATCGTAATATATACAGGGACGGATCCAGGTTTTTCGGGGCCTAAGGCTTATTGAAGTTCAATGGACTCTGATTTTTCGTTAGATTAAGAATCTTTAAAGTGGGATTTAAAATTCATTTTTAATAACATCAAAATCAGAATTTAAACTCGGTAACCTGACCAAACAAATAATACTACTTATAAAATAAAATTATCAAAATACGCTTAAAAAAAATCAACATTTTATCAATTGTCAATTTTCAGCCATGAATCATGATAATGATAATTTTTAGTGTATTTGCCATATGGCAACATACACTATTGGCGTCGGTCGGATGGCGGGACCTAGGGGTCGGACCAAAATTTCTCGACGTTTCATAACCTCCTAAACACTTTGGCACCATTTTTAAAAATGTTTATATATATATGTATATATATATATATATATATATATATATATATATATATATATATGTGTGTGTGCGGGCAATAACTTTCGAAAGAGTTAATTGATTTTAACGAAATTTGGCCCACGTGTTGAAATCCATCACCGCAAGAAGCCTATTTAAAATGGGCGTAATTGGGCCATTTTAAGGGTAGTTTTTGGGCCCCAAAATACCGAAAAAATTCTCAGAATCGTTTCAAAATTAATATTTAACCCTCCAGTAGTAATTAAAAAGTGTCCCTAAAATTTTAATAAAATCGGCTCGACAGGACCGGACTTACAAATTTTATGAAAACACTACTTTGCAGATAGTGAATTATTTACTGAAAGTTGTATATAATTTGGTGTAGAAGTTCGATTGATAATAATATTGCAATTAAGAAAATAAATGTTATTTTAAGGGGTGTATTAAGGAGTCAAATTTTTTATTTTGCCCAAAAACCAACATAAGTTCGCATAGTAAAGCCACACTGCCTGTATTATCAAATACACTATATTGTCAGCAGGGTTCTGGCACTGCGACCCGGGTTTTATTTACTATATGATAAGCATTAAACAATAATTTTAATAGACCCTTGCCACTTGGAGACCTAAAGCTAGTCCTTATGTAGATTCGCCCCTACCCATATATGTACGTCTTCATTCATGCATACACCCACGCGCCCGTATAGCGGTCGTGAAATGGCGCATTTACCACTAGTGGTGTAAAGAAAAGAACTAAAATGAAAATCAACTATTCTATAGGAGATACGTGCAAAAAATGTATAGTATTTATTTCAAATCTAATGCTTTTGTGGTTCGTGTGACTCCTTAAGCTCGCTGACACTCATTTGTCCATAATGTCGCACATAAAATATTGCAATATAATCTATCTATAATACTTCTGTAAAATCAAAGACAATCGTTTGACAACTTAGCTGTAAAGGACCTAAGGTCGATATAAAACGAGCATATATGAACGTTATGAATGGCTAGCTTTATAATAGGAACTTGTTCGTGAAGAACGGTCTTTGGGCCCACATTTTTTTTCTGTAATGTTTGCAGCGCTAACAACCGTATAATAATTACTATCATCCTTTAATACCAACTGTAATAAAAATGACAAAGTCTTTTGTAAAACAATTTTCAATAGAATAAAGAGAGGCATGTTGGTATTTTGCTTTCTTCTACCAACATGAAAACTCTGTACTCTTGTAAGCTAAGGTTCCATTGGACGTATAAAGAACACTGTTTGTTGTTTTCTAGAAGTTACGCTTCTTTATAGTGAGGCCTGTGGGTTAGTTAGTGTACCGATGAAACGAAAAAGCGACATGATAAGATAGATCATGTGTTGACGGTCTATATGACCCACGGATCACTAAGTGACCCAGCTTCAAGCAGTCGAAACTGACCGCTTCAAGTTTCGACTGTTTGAAGTAGTCCGTGTATACGGCCGTGTATACGTCAATACATGTTACTAGTATATAAGTCGTGAAACAGCCAGGTAAAATCATTCGACTTCTAAATTTGCACGACGAGCAATGTACAAGTACTCCTAACCGGAAACTTTTTTTGACTTCCACAAATACCAAGATAAAATATGTGGCATGGTCTTAAATTATATCTCATTATGCTCTCATAACAAGGAGCTATTATTTTCGGGCAACGCCGAATTAATACGGCTATATTCCATTAAAAATTCCCTCGAAAGCCAAATATGTCTACCTTTAATGGGCAACTTACAAATCCAGGCTACACCGGCTGCTAGTATCTTTATATATAAAAATATTCTATTTACGTGTATGACTGAACTCCTCCTGGAGGCTGGACCGATTTTGATAAAAAAAAATCGTGTGTGTTCCAGTGGATCCGATAATGGTTTACATTCACAATAGAACCCTGTAGGTGGAGCCGAAGGCTTCACTACTGTTGACACTGCCGAACGGGGCGTAGTCCTGCGAGGCAAAATCGCAATATGGTGGATCCGAAGGCCCACTACTTTTGATGGTACCGAGTGGGACGCAGCGCGGCGAGATAAGATAACAATAGGGTGGAGATGAAGACTCCACTACTGTTGTCGCTGCTGTGTTTTATCTCAGTCGCGTGCGGCTATTAATAATAAATCGGAAGGAACACCGGGTAAATTCATCTATTATTCTATAAGAAAAACCACTGCCGCATAATACGTTTTAATTCGAGCGAAGCCGAACCGGGCCGCTAGTGTATATATAAAAAATAATTTTATTCAACCGAGAACAGGCAATAGGTGTATCATGGTTGCGTGTCACACACATCCACTAACGCAGTCACATCTTCATGATTTACGGTCGAACCGCGGTGCGAGAGCTAAAATGGTTTACACATAAAAAGATTGGCGGCAGAGACGTCGTTTCTAAAGATGCCTGATTATAGAAATACGGTTCGCGGATCGGTTCCAGTGGAACCGTCCGGTTTGACGCGCGTTCTTTTCATAACATAAACTGGCGAACATGGTCGATTAGTATTGTTGTTGAACATTTAGCGTATACAGTTTTTGTGTAGGATTCTCAGATAATTACAGCGATGCGCATTTGTTGTCGACCGTCACGCCGTTTGGACACAGACACACATGCGGACACTAAGCACACCGAGTAGTATCCCATTCCTTGGAAACTGACACGAGTATTAATCAAAGTTATCACTGCACATGCGCGCAGTCTGTCCGCTTTACAAATATCGTACGATTTCGAACATGAATGTGCAGTCGATGAAACTATAAATCCGATTACTTTATTATCGATATCAACAGATAATAATAGGCACAGTAGAACTGATGTATTTTCAATCTGTCGGGACTAATGCATTTTCAACCTGTCGGCATTTATGTACTTTCAACCTGTCGGGATTCATGAATTTTCAACGAGTTGAAATTCATGTACTTCCAACCTGTCGGGATTCATGTATTTTTAACTCCTCCTTCATGCTCTCTCCGTGGCAGTTATAAATCAATCAGAAAAAATTAGGTGACAGGATCATTCCAACTTGAGAAATAATCACATTTGACATTATGATGAATAAAATAAAATTTCTGTTAACGCGCGCGGTGACGCACGTAACGGCTACTAACAAATATTATATTTGCTATTCGTTTCCATGATTACTTAATATGGATCACCTCTAAAAATTAATCAAAGCACGCTTGTCAGTTACCTAACTAGTTTATTTTTGACAGATCAGAACAAAAGAACAGCCATTTTTTTTTTCAAAATATTCCCGAAACTATGAAAAAAATTTGTTACGAAACTTTCTTGGAAAAATGAATAGAATAATTGGAAAGGTAAAAGTGTCAAGCAAACATCTGTTCTTGCCTATTGGATCATGCAATGCATTAGGACCAAACCATTGTTTTGTCTCAAACAATTTTTATTTGATTCAAATGAATTATACGACCCAATAGGCATAAACAAATATTTGTTTGCTTCATACAATTTTTCCTCGGATTAGTACCATTCCCCACTAGTGGGTTGGAATTGTAACATTGATTACAATTCGACCTTGGGTTACGCGTTTCATTTGTGCCTAAAGTAGTTACTATGTCGGACGTTCTTAGACATTTTACTACGTGTATGCGGATGAGGGCTCAGTTGTATATAAAAGCACCTATTTAAAAGTTGCAGATGGATATAACCATAAAATAGTTGTATGCGCTATTGTGGAATGCACTTACAAATTACCGCGCCACTAATTTAAATATCGGTGAACATGGACATGCGTACATGCACTCGTCAGGTGCATGCACTTGCAATTTGCTATATTCTTTGCGCAGCACAGAATTCGAAAACTGAGAAAAAAATTGTAACAAATATTAATTGTTTGTACCTGTTGGATCGTATAGTTTTAACTTTGAACCAAATCATATTTTCTTGCCTCTAACAATTCTTGTTTGGTCTAGATAAATTATACAATCCAATAGGTACAATTAATATTTATTTATGTCTACTGAGTTGTATAATATATTTAGGTCAAACAATGTTTTTTTTTATTCAAACAATATTTGTCGAAAAAAACGTAAAATTTGTTCTGGCCCATGTTATAAGAAAGGTTGCCCACTCTTGATTCTAGACTATTCAGTGAGGGGCTACTAATTTGTTTTTAAAATATAGTTAAAATTTTGAATTTTTCTAGAAATGAAACGTCAGACCAAAGTTATGGTTTTTTTCTCACCTTCGACCGAAGTTTTGGTCGGAATCTAATTGTTATTCAGTTTTGTACAAAATAGAGTTAAAATAATCGATTTGAAAATATAGCAAAAATCGACATAGCAGTATGGCTTTTTTGGCCATAAAGTTAAATCGGAATATCTATTTTCATTCTGGTGATACGGTGACGATTTCTGTGGTACGGATAGACAAGATTTGCGTCTTTTGCGTGGCATGCTTACAAGTCGATGTGTTGGATTTGACGACGACTTTGTCTTTCTCTCCCGAGAGGATTTACTGAGAAAAACATATCGTTAAAATTATTTTTTACTTTTCTTATCCGTATAGTTGTAAAACGGCCCTTTTTCGCACTAGTGCGTAACGGAAAACAAAAGAAATGCTTTTTTATTAGTCCGTTAGTTATACCTCTGTCAGTTGCCATTTAAATCCATATGAGTGACAGAGATCAGAATAGACGCTGAACAGCACATACAAATACCAATATGGCCAAACATGAACTGTCAAAAATACTACAAATGTCAAATATACTTGTTCTAATGTAAAAATTAACTATTTTATAGGACTATAATACTATTACGACTCGTGTGACTGTTAAACTCGCTGAAGCTTGTGTAAATAAGGTCACAGAGCTGGTAACATAATAACTGCATTTACGTGAGAGATACATAAACTTAGAGTTGGGTAACTCAGATCTGAACCGGTTCAAAGAGCCGACTCCGACAGAAGATCCGTGAGAGCCTACTCATTTTTTTTTGAGCCGACGGATCAACTGATCCGCATAACTCAGTGAAACACTTAACACACAGAAGCACATTTTACACTTACGTATCAGTTCTTGCTTTGATGCATGTGTCAGCTCAAATGACTCACGCATCACATATTTGGCTATGCATTCTTGATTCTATACAGATCGTGATATGATTGACTGAACTAGGTAACTCAGTGGCAGACTGCAGTAATATATTCAGAACTCGGCTCTTTTTGAACCGGTTCAGTGAGCCGGCTCACATACGGGATCCAGATGCAAAGATGCAGATCACTAAAAAGACCCGTTTTTCCCATCTCTAAAACTTGTTCTCTTTTTAGGATTCTTTTTTAAGACAGTTTAATTTTTTTTAAACTGAACCGATAGTAAAGCAGGATCCTCTGAAGAATTGTCTTTTTGTTGTAATTTATAATAATATTTATTTCATATAATGTTATATTTGTAGAATACGAATACCTGAACATACCTAGGTAATAAATCTTTTTCTCAAAAGACAATACGTCTACTGATTACTTGATTTAAATCATTTATAGTCAAAACATTATCACGTTTTTTATTATGACTTATTACTTATTAGTAATACTGTTATTTCTCCAATACAAAACTAGGACTGTTCAACGTTTATAATCCGCGGACAATTTAATAACAAAACACCGAATAATCGGTATATATTATTTTTCAAAGGTGTGTTTTGTCGGTGGGAAATATCTCCCTTAATACTGTATCAAAATTTATGTTTGATACGACATTTTGGAGATTATTTTTCTTTCTAATGACGAAAACTAAGTTAGTATCTTAAAATTAATGTTTTCATTAAAGAATTACATTTTAACAATTTCATTAAGTACAGAAAATAACATTCAGAAAAAACAAATGGCGGCTTCTGGTGGCACTCTGTTTGTTTTAACAGTTGTCGGTAATATTAAAGTGACGTAATGGCACTGAAGTCGGTGAATAGAATATAGAATAGAATTTATTTCCACCTTATTATATTACGTAACTGATCACTAACGGTGCAAAGTATTCGCACGGGTCCGCTAGTGTTTTATATTAAGGTTACTGAGTATAAGCTGGGAATACGCCCCCTTTTTCAACCTCTGTCTTAGGAGCAGTAAACACTATAGCAGTCCCGACTCTTGAGCAAGAGAACCCAGTGGAATTTTGATCACGTGATGTCTGAATTTGACAAGTGTAAAGTTCAAGAGAGTGGCGAGAAAGAGAAAGATTGTTGGTTGAACGTCTATAATCTACAACCTCTCTCTCTCTCTCGCCACTTTTTTGTTATAAATGAACTGAACTCTATCAACAGTTTACACTAAACCTATAATGTAACACTTTTCAGTGTAAATTTCGCTGAGTTAACTACACTACACTAATTTATACCAAACACACCTGTGAAATAAATTCGTAAAGTTTGAACAGGTTGAACGCAGTCCATAGATTTTCCTTTAGATACGGCCGTATAATAAACAGTTGAAGAGTTATTATTATTATTAATAAATAATATTATTATGATATCGGCGGTCTATGATTGTGCTTAACGCGCACTCCGGGAGTCGATGCCGTAATCTTTAACCTGCGTGCAGCAGCTTTCACCGTACACGATGATCGATTATGATTCCATCTATAGTACGATTCGCTTATTCTAGACAGTGATTCATACAATTATAAATCTATACTACAGTGGTATCTCGACATACGAGTTTTATTCGTTCCGTAACCTTGCTCGTATCTCAAAGCAAATTTCCCCACTTTAATTAATTGAAATGCTATTAATCTTTTCCAGCCCCCAAAATGCCACTCCAGTTGACTTTGTTACGTGTTTTTGAATAAAAAAAATGTATTTATATATGACAAATTTTGTATAAAAAAATTATAATGAGTCTCACCCTCATAAGTTCACATAAGAAGTCTAACTTCTTTAGTTTTTAATATTATAATTATGACGAAATTATCACACATTTTAAGAGGGCATATTCATGTGAAAATTCGTACATGGATAGATCGTTACTTTCATATTACCATAGCTTTATTTACATACTATAATCTGCAGAAAAACATTTTTAAAATGAATTGCCTGTAGTATATCAACATCATAACCTCACATTATCTGACGTTTCGGCATATAGTTATATTTAAAAAATGTTCAACTGTTCTTATATCTGAAAATAGAGAATAGGATAAATGATGAATTTTCTATTTGGAGGTTATAGGATCATTAAATAAAAACACCAGGAAATTTAATTATTTCTTGCGACGTTTCGTGCATTATATTTGCACTTCATCAGGCAATCATAATACAAGTATCCTGGCATCGTCCACTTAATATTATATTTCTTGTCGTAATTCATAAGTACTGGTTGCGATTGAAAATAGTCAAAATCAATATATTAATTAATTAATTTCTTATGTGAGCTGTTCAAAAAACTAACAACAAAATTGTACAGTTGTGTTAGTTGTTAGTTTTTTGAACAGCTCACATAAGAAATTAATTAATTAATATATTGATTTTGACTGTTTTCAATCGCAACCAGTACTTATGAATTACGACAAGAAATATAATATTAAGTGGACGATGCCAGGATACTTGTATTATGATTGCCTGATGAAGTGCAAATATAATGCACGAAACGTCGCAAGAAATAATTAAACTTCCTGGTGTTTTTATTTAATGATCCTATAACCTCCAAATAGAAAATTCATCATTTATACATTCATAAGGATCCAAACAGATTATTAAGAGAATAGGATATTTAATATTTTTCTTTCTGAATTTACATGAAATATATATTATGAGTTCCTATCGTTTGTACGTCAAATTAAATAAATTATTTCGTACTTTGTTCGTAACTTTAAACGTCAGATTCAAGCCGTTCATCCTTGTCTTACTATTTTGCGAATCAAAATGCAACACACTATAAACTTCTGTCCTTGTCAATTTCATGCAATTTAGGGGACACACTAATTTCCCCTTTATTTGTTTATTCTACTTCCCCTCGATTTCTTACATTTTTCAAACAGATACGTCGCTAAAGAAGTTAAACTTCAAAAAAACATCATAAAAGAGAATGTAAAAAAATAAAGCATTTGCAACTTCTTCGGGGTGTTTCTTTCCCACATTCCCAAGATCTCCTTTATCTCACTTGTAGAGATAACCTCCTCCACCTTTGGCTCCTCCTCGAAACCAATTTCTTGCAGAACGTCCGTATGCTGCTGCGACTGCAACTCTTGTAACTCCTCGGTCGTCAGTTCCTGGGATTGCTCCTCGACGAGCTCGTTCACGTCTCACTCATCCATCTCCAGACCCACGGATTTTCCCAGAGACACAATCTTCTCCTCCACTGACACTTCAGGTTCGAATCGTTCGAAGATCTTTTCGGCTACATCCTGAGGCCACAGCTTCTTCCATGCAGAGGCCACTGACGGCGCGAGAAAATTCGAGACGCGCGGAACGCACTAGTATCTCAAAAAACTCGTATGTTAGGGCACTCGTGTGTCGAGGTACTACTTTATATGGCTATTTATTTGCATATTTTCATAACTTTCGAGCGTGCAGTAAGCACATGAAATTAAATAATAATATGATAAACTATCGTGTGACCACAACATATCGATACATAATATCTCTAATGTTTAATTTCAATTAACAATAAAAATAAAATATATGCGATAACTGTAAAATATTATTCTACAATTCATTTTTATTGAACTTCTTCAAGACTATCGATCAAATCGTTATTTTCAATTCCAATTATCTCCGATTCGATTCCCATTTTTGTTTTGTCAAAGTTTTATATTAATTGTTGCTGTCCGAGTCAATTTTGATAATACATGTTTCGATCGGATTTAAGGTTCATTTATACGACGACGAGATAGGCATGGACCGGATATAATAGTATAGTACGTGCCATGGATCTAAAAGGCTCGGAAGCTAGAGGCAGGTGAAAAACTACAAACTGGCGCAGTATTATTATTTTTTATTTTTTAATTTTTCTTTAATCTAAAGGTCTAATTCCTTGCATAAAGTCATCCAAAAAATTATTTTTGTGCTTGTCTATATATTAGGCATCTTGATCAATCAACAATCAAAGAAACAACTTAATTGCGTATTGGACTGTACTTTATAGCAGGAAAGCGACTCGACAACCAGCGATAATCAATCACCGACGAGCGCACGTTCTGTGCCGGTAACTGGGAGGTGGTGGGAGTCTTCCTTTCCCACAAAACAACCAGGACGGCTCTAAAATATGCATTTGCGACGCTCTTTGTGACAAATTTCAGAACCTTTTAGAACCGTGGCGCGTATTATGTCTATTTGTTATTTGTGTTGTCGAATTAAATATCGTTAAAGAAAAATGAATGTTTTCATGTCCCAAGAAAATTTTTCAAATTATTTTTATTTTGAGTAATGTTTATCCAATTAGCCAGAAAGTCCTTACGTTTGTTTCAAAACCACTTATCCGACTGATTTGGAGTCGTTTTAAATATTGTAAAATTTTAAAATGTGAATTTTGTCCTAAATTAGTACCATTCCCCTTGTGAAGTTTGAATGGTAACACAAAAAATTCGACGTATGTGATTTCTTCATTTAGATTTTAGACAAAGGTACAATCTTGAAGCGTAATCATTCATAACAAAAAAACAAATGAAAAATCGTCTTCAAAAGAAAAAACCATTTATACAGATGTAGTATTCTTGTTTACTTAATAGTAATTGTAAATAATACGTTTTGATTAATAAACACAGAAAAGATGAATGGTGCAACGGGGTCCGTCAACCGATAAGGGCCCAACAGAGGCCCTACAACATATGTTAAACATCAAATATTTTGTTGTAAGAATTAAGCGAAGATGACCATGTCTAAGCGTCTACCTCTTTCTAAAATGAATACTAGCTTAGATCTCGTGGACATAGAGTGGGTAGTGTTGCAAAAATCATCCAAAAACAAATTTTTGTCTAATCTTCAATAGACCAAAATGTCAATTGTGTTTTTAAGGCCACCATAAGCTGGCTTTATTTGGACCTAAACCCATTTATATTTTCAGTGTATTATTTACAGTAACATGAACACAAAAAATCCTGAGGAGTTCATACTAGCGGTATGTTTATATTATCGAGGTTCGCAAGAAACATGTACATTAGAGTGGTTCTTATTGTTGAAGTTCTATGCTCCCAGAGGGTCAAACACTGATAAAAAAAATCTCTAAAAATTTGCGCTCTTAATATTAACTCTAAGATAGTCCACATTCCAACCAAAGTTTCTTATGGGAAATAACATGTGGAAAACTCCTTTTGTTCTTCCAAATTTTAAAACTTGGGGGAGTTTGCAAAAATGAGACATACATATTTTTGTAGAGAATTTAACGCTCTACAAAAAAGGTATCTTGTGATTTTTCGCTAAGTTATTCAAAAGTTTTCCGAGGTTAAAGTTTAAACTTTAATTTCAAAAAACTTTTGAACCAGTAAACTTAGCGAAAAATCACAAGATACTTTTTTTGTAGAGCGTTAAATTCTCTTCAAAAATTATGTTCATATTACTGAGTCGTTCATAAGAGTGCATATTCATATTCCCGCGATTGTACTGTATATTGAAAACTTAATTTCAAGTTCTCAGAATGGGGATTTGTAAAAGAAGAATACTTAATATAAATAAAGGCATTTCTACAAGTTCGGCTAAACTAGATCTCTATGATCTAATGAGACAGGTATGGAGTGTGGTCAGAGCGTGGGTCTGTGCCGGACTATCGTCACGTGGTACCACCACGGTAGCGACAGTCTATTGTTAATTGCTTAAAGATTAATGTATTTGTCAAAAAGATAAATTACCACTGAATCCGTAATGGAATTCTCATCTTATATTTGTTTGTTTAGTCAGTTCAAACTTGTTTTATACCATGACTTCGGCTTCGCTCGCGTTAATGTCGGTTTTGATGGAAAATGTATCTTGTCCGATCGTATACCGGTAACATATAGCAGACGATCTTTAAAACAGTAATAATCGTAATTTGTCCCTGACATGTTGCAACCATCTTCCTGTAGTTAAATCTCTTAGAGGTGCCCTTTCGAAATTTGCGACCGTGACGGGAGATAACGACATGTGACAAAAGTATACGAAAGTGACATGCCATGGAAAACGGCAACAAGAGGACGCGGTATAGAAATTATCAATTCTCGGCCCGAGTCTAATACTTTCTTTCCTTCAACAAGGTGTTAATGAAACTGTGAACGTGGACAGTTCCTGGGATATGTTCCCGCGAGTTAGTTTCGCTCAACAAAAGAAACATTCCATCATGGAAATTAGGCTCTTTTTAGTGGATTTGCCATATGGCAACATACACTATTGGCGTCGGTCGGATGGCGGGACCTAGGGGTCGGACCAAAATTTCTCGACGTTTCATAACCTCCTAAACACTTTGGCACCATTTTTAAAAATGTTTATATATATATGTATATATATATATATATATATATATATATGTATATATATATTTATATACGTATATATATATATATATATATATGTGTACGCGCGATAACTTTCGAAAGAGTTAATTGATTTCAACGAAATTTGGGCCACGTGTTGAAACCCATCACCGCAAGAAGCCTATTTAAAATGGGCCTAATCGGGCTATTTTAAGGGTAGTTTTTAGGGGTTGAAAACTGTTTTTAGGCCCCAAAATACCGAAAAAATTCTCCGAATCGTTTCAAAATTGAAATTTAACCCTCTGGTAGTGATTAAAAAGTGTCCCCACAGTTTTAATAAAATCGACCCGACAGGACCGGATTTACAAATTTTATGAAAACACTAGTTTGCAGATAGTGACTTATTTATTGAAGGGTGTATTTAATTCGGTGTAGACGTTAGATTGATAATAATATTACAATTAAGAAAAAAATGTTATTTTAAGGGGTGTATTAAGGGGTTAAATTTTTTATTTTGCCCAAAAACAAACTTAATTTCACATAATAAAAGTATAAAACCACACGGCCCTATACAAGCAAATACACTATATTGTCGGCAGGGTTTTGGCACTGCGACCCGGGTTTTTTAATTTCATAACATTGGCAATGATCTAAAACTACAAGATTAGATCTTATATATGTTGGTAATTTCTACCATTTTCTTTATTCCGCCTCATCTCATTGTTGTTCAAATGTCCTCAAAATATATATGTATATTATTATTATTGACCGAGCTGGGTAGAGTAGTGGTGACAGCACTAGACTGGCACTCGGGAGGTACGGGTTCGAATCCCGGCGGGGGCAGATGTGGCTGGGACTTTTTCCTACTGCCTCTCGCCGAGATACGGTAATTCCTGTACCGGCCATCTTGATTGAGGTTTTCCATGGTTTCCTTCAATTAATTCCAGATAAATATCGAGATGGTTCCTTATTAGAGGCCATGGCCGATTACCTATCAAACTCCTAGTTCAAAAATTATCTATCCTATCCTAATTTCCTATAATTCCTTCATTCGCCCATTGCTATTATGTAATTTGAAGTCTTAAAAAAATGTAGAAAATAACGGGAAGTGGTAAATGGAAAATAGTAATGGTGCGAATGGCGTCTGTTATGACATAAAAGTCGACAAACGGACGTTAAACGCATTATTATTATTATTATATTAATATTATTAACGTGACTTATGATCACAGATGCGGCGACTTGGTGGAAAACTTACTGGAACCCTGGTTACATGTTTACTTCATCATTGGAATGTAGGTTGTCGAGCGTGTATACTCTGCGATATCTTTCTCTTTCTCGAATGAATGTAATTAAAAAAACGGCTGCTAATGTTCTCCGTAAGTATAATGTTATTTGAGCGGCGATCACGTATTACATTTCTGAATCTAGGAAGTGGACCACACCCACCATCTGCATCCACCTAGCATCACGGAGATGATGATGATGATGCTGTCGATAATGAAGATAAACATCTTTGATCAGGGTCAAGTCTTTAATTTCATTGATAGGTAGCTATAAATTATATAGCCTGCAATACGAGGTGCTGTCAACTTAAGATTACTAAAATGCTAGAAGGTTGGCCGTAAGAGCCTAGGCTATAAATATGGTCACGTCTGTGATTGCTTGAGTCGATTGCTGGATGTCGGATGACCATGGCTTTTTCACGTGAGACTTTTCCCAATTGTTTAAAAGAAGGCTCCTGTGACGTCACAAGTCTACTTCCCCCGCCCTCTCTCACATCTCGCCTAGACACATCCTCAACTATGCTAACGCCAAACCTTAGTTTCTAGTAATCTTGCTGTCAACTGTCTCTCTAAGTCTGAATACGCAAGACCAAAACCAAGACTATTTCAGTTTTGGTTTTGGTCTTGCTTTGCTCATCTGTAACAGCATTTAATTTTTATTTAAGTACCTATATAGATTTAATTACAATAACATAATTTAATAATACAGACTACAGTAGGTACTTGAAGCGCTTACTCACTCAGCGATTAAATGAAGGCAACCTACTTCTGACAGCTATTACCCGACAAAATGACAGACCGTAATATAATAATAATAATTCATCTTTAAAGTTCAATTCCAAAATATGTAATAATAGAAATTAGTTTCACGGGTAATTGGAATAAAAAATCAATTTAAACACTTATTGATTGCAACGTTTCGTCTTTATTACATCAAGACTTTTTCAAGCTCTAAATTTGAAATGATTAATTTGAGTAATTGAAAGATTTTCGTATTTTATATATATAAAGAAATTAAAAGTTTGAAATTATTAATTTAAATTTCCTAATTTTTTATCACTTGATTAGTGCCAAAAACAATTTTCAATTTTCTGTGATGTATATTTAATTTAAATTCAAAAAATTTTAATAATTGTACTGACCTCTAACGAAAATTAGTTAAACTGAGCAACTGTCATACTATAATTGTAGTTGACTGTGAAAATAATATAAATAAAATAATAAAAAAAAGAAGATATTATTTTCTACAATATTCAATTTTATTGATCTTTGTAATGCAAAATTGCCTTTTATATCATAGTTTTATTATAATTTAAACATGCTGAGGTTAGTCACATTATTGTTTCTTTTTAGTAAATTATTTAATCCATAAGGTTTTATATTTTTATTATATGATTGTTAATTTTTGTAAAAAAAAAATTTTTTTTCAGAGCTTGAAAAAGTCTTGATTTAATAAAGACGAAACGTTGCAATCAATAAGTGTTTAAATTGATTTTTTATTCCAATTACCCGTGAAACTAATTTCTATTAATAATAATAATAATAATGCGTTTAACGTCCGTTTGTCGACTTTTATGTCATAACAGACGCCATTCGCACCATTACTATTTTCTATTTCACAACTTCCCGTTATTTTCTACATTTCTGAAACTTCAACTTAACTAATAGCAATGGGCGAATGAAGGAATTAAAGGAAATTAGGATAAGATAGGTAATTTTTGAACAGGGAGTTTGATAGGTAATCGGCCATGGCCTTGAATAAGGAACCATCTCGATATTTATCTGGAATTAATTGAGGAAAACCATAGAAAACCTCAATCAAGATGGCCGGTTAAGGAATTACCGTTTCTCGGCGAGAGGCAGTAGGAAAAACTCCCAGCCACATCTGCCCCCGCCGGGATTCGAACCCAAACCTCCCGAATGCGAGTCTAGTGCTGTCACCACTACTCTACCCAGCTCGGTGACAGACCGTAATATGTTGATCGGCCCTAGTTTTTTGTTCGTTGCACAAGTCAATCTGACTGCTCATTGCATTTGTATTATACGAACTGACTGACGTACCCACAATATACAATGTAATGTGCAGAGGCCCCGGTATAAATATTGCGTTTGTAATTAGCGTGAGCGCCCAGTCGTGATCGCTACCTGAGCACAGTTTAAACGTGACCACGCCCACCGCGAATGTTACAAACATTTATCATACAGCAGTCGGCAAACTAGAACAATCTCATATATACGCCACAAAACTATAGAGTCTTCAAGTCTGACCAAAGGTGATTGTTTCAGCGGAAGTCGTATAATACGCGCCACGGTTCTAAAAGGTTCTAAAGCTAGATGCAAATGCAGGCTTGCGCAGGTACAGTCGGTTAAAAAACTACAAACTCGCGCTATATTAATGTTTTTAATTTTTCTTTAATCTAAAGGTGTAATTCCTTGCATAAAGTCATCCAAAAAATTATTTTTGTCTATGGAAAACTGTATTAGGTATCTTAATCAATTAACAATCAAAGAAACAACTTAACAATAGCATACTGGACTGTACTTTATAGTAGGAAAGCGACAAGTGACAAGACAACCAGCGATAACCAATCACCGACGAGCGCAAGTTCTGTGCCGGTAACTGGGAGGTGGTGGGAGTCTTCCTTTCCCACAAAACAACCAGAACGGCTCTAAAATAAGCATTTGCGACGCTGTTTGTGACAAACTTCAGAACCTTTTAGAACCGTGGCGAGTATTATACTTCGGTTTTTTTACCAGCTTCGGCCGAAATCGAAGAAATTAGAAAACAAAAAGAAACACTTTTAGTTCCAGATAAAGTGTTTGCATATGTTTGACAATTACTTTTTACTTTATGTGCCAAAAATAGATATATTTTTTGTGAGTAAACTGGTCTAAACACTCTTTAGGCTTCTTAACGCAGACCACGGGACTGGCAGTGAACGAGCGAGCGAGCGTCACGAAACAAAGGCGCACATACATATAGTGAGACCTCGCTTAACGCTGCTCCGCTTAACGCTGCCTCAATATTTCGCGGTTTCTAAAAAAAGAAAGCTTAGCCACTGTGACGTAAATTATGAATAAAATTCAAATGTTGATAGAAGTTCAAAGGCAAGACGAAATGTCATAATTGATGTAATATCTTGTTATCGACAACAGCAGCTTGCTGAACGAAACAGAAAAAGGCAAACGACATTAATGACTTCTTCACAAAAAACAAAATTTGTCAAATGAGGAACTTTCCTCATCACAAACATAACTTCTGACTGGAATTTTTAGACAGAGATGAAATATTGAAATTAAGAAAAAATATTATTTTAAAGGATGTATTAAGGGGTAAAATTTTTAATTTTCTCCAAAAACAAACAAATTCATATAGCTAAGTCACACTGCCTGTATTAGCATCAAATTCACTTTATTGTCGACAAGGTTTTGGCATGGCGACCTGGGTTTTTAATCTAATGATAGCGTTAAGACGTTAAGCCTATATATTAAACCGAAAACATTTTTAGATCCATTGCCTGTACGGGTGAGTAGGTAGCCGTGACGTGTTGGCCCTCAGGACAGGTGTACTGCCGGTGTCGGTGGCCGGTCCAAAGCCTCGGAGGGACTCCGCCACCGCTTACTGCAGACTATCTACATTTTTACATAATATCAAAACCATTTTTTTATAATCTTTGAAGTCCTGTATAACGTCGACATTATTTTAAATAAATGAGTATAGTTGAAGCAGCGACCGTAAAAAATTGTTCTGATTTTATAGAGGTGAAACTTTCAGAAAAATAGTACGACTTCAGTCACTTGCCTTAAATGGCAAGTTTGTTAGAACCGGATCCAACAGCGGAGAAACACCACTTCCGGTATTCATTTTGATGTAGTTACTAGTCCCATAGGGCATAGAGTTAGAGTTTTTAATTTTTATGAAATAATTTGTTGATTGGTAAGAGGTTTTTCGGAATATAAATAGTTGCAGAGTCGTCTTTAACTATTGGAGGCCCTAGGCACTTTCGGATAATGGGGCCCTATTAAAGAGGACTATTTTTTCTTAAAAAAAGAGCGTAATTACTAAGCAAATCAATAATCAACAATTAACAAATCAATAATTAACAAATATATTGTTAAAAAATATATCGATATATTTGTCGGAAGTATCGGTTACCGGATACTGATCTGGAACTATAGGGGGCCCCATCGATCGCAGGGACCTGTGCACTTGCTCAGAGTGCCCAGTGGAAAAGAAGTGTCGTCTTTAACCTATTGGAGGCTCTGGGCACTTTCGGATAATGGGGCCCCTATATAACTATTAAAGAGGACTATTTTTTCTTAAAAAAAGAGCGTAATTACTTGGCAAATCAATAATTAACAAATACATTATTAAAAAATATATAGATATATTTGTCGGAAGGATCGGTTACTGGATACTGATCTGGAACTAGGGGGCCCCATCGATCGCGGGGACTTGGGCTCTTGCCCAGAGTGCTTAGTGGAAAAAAGGAGCCTGAATAGTTGCTGTCTTAAATTAAAGATCAAACGTAATAGCAACTCAGTTATTTCATGTTATTACACAAAAAAAAACTGAATTGCCATTATGTTTGACCATTATTTAAAACGGCAGCCATATATATTTCTATAAAGCTCTTTCTGATCAACAAATCCATAAAAATTAGAAGGTCTATAACTCTATGGAACTATAGTAACTACATCAAAAAGTGGTGATTCCCCGCTATCGGATCAGATGAGAATAATATGTGGTGCTGGACAACATCATCCCAGCAAAGAATTGTTCATACAATTGCAAGTGTTGCCGATTGCTTGTATCTACATTTTAAAAATTTTAACATTTTTTAGAACTCATATTAGCACGCTTGAAGTAATTAAGCCAAATTCATAGTCACAATACGCGTCATAAGGACTGCTATGTAACACCACAGCATTATAGGCTGAGAGTACTAAATGATGGCTTTATGGTTAGTGCTACTCAAGCTTACAATTGTCTACCAAAAGAAATAAAAAAAAAGAAGATCTAAAGAAGTTTAAAAGTGCTGTAAAACAATTTTTACTACTTAAAATGTTTTATAAAGTATCTGAATTTATGTAAATTTTTCTCTGACTTGTCATATACTGTTAGTCCAAATGATAAATAAATTGTTATTATTATTCTAGCAGGCTTGCCAAGGCAAGTGATTGAAGTTGTACTATCTTTTCTGAAAGTTTACCTTTATAAAATCAGAACACTTTTTTGCGGTCGCTGCTCCAACTATACTCATTTATTTAAAAGTGATTGAAGTCACTATTATACTCGTAAATGTAGTGTCTTTTGTGAACGTTTCGTTCTCTATAAAATCGGAATCATTTTTTACGTCGGCCACTTGGACTAGTATAGTTTTATTGGACAATCAGCCACTAATTTTCTGCCGTCGAACTGTAAAATTCAAATTACAAATCGCTGATTGGAATCACTGTTTGGCGGGTGGTGTTTAAATGGTTCGGCCGTCGGCTATCTTTACCACTGATAAACTTGCATTGCAATTTGTAAAACTGATAGTCCAAGCTCTGACCGTATAAACGTCTACTGGACAACACAATTATTTTTTTATTATTAAATCTAACAGATGCATGATATAGAAAATTTTTATTTATAGTATACTAACTGTTACCCGCAACTTCGCGTTAAATTTTTTACTTTCCAAATTAGAATTAGGATGGATTTTATATAAAAGAATTTAACCGGGTACAAAATCTCTACCATACCACGCACCAAGCCCGGATTTACCATGCAGGCAGTATAGGCAGCTGCCTAGGGCGGCGAGAATTGAAGGGCGGCAAATTTTAGCGGAAACTTCAAAAGTTTGTTCTATTCGTGGGGGTACTGATTATAATAAATTAAAATATTTGCTTTCAAAAAGGTGCATTTTATTTATTGGAAAACTTTTGTACCAAACTTATTCCACCATTGAAGAAATTTCGCGATGGGAGGGGGGGCGGCAATTTTCGCAACTGCCTAGGGGTGGCAAATTTCTAAATCGGGGCCTGCCACGCACACGAAGTCGCCGACAAACCGCTAGTTGATTAGTATGGATTAACGGAAGCAATTTTATTTGTAACCGGACGAAACCGGGCCGAGTAGCTAGTGCAACACAAAACCAGTCGAGGAAAGAACCAGTGTAGTATATATTTTCTTAATTTGATAGCACCAAGGAGGATAGTATATAATGATTGACGTGTTAATCATATCGCGATTGGTTTTCGTATCGCGGCGGATGCCCCGTGCTCGAGTGATCAGAGAGTTCTGTGCGCGGTGTTCCGCAAGGAACACCTGCCGCCGGCGCCCGGCGTTCATTAAACATCCCGGCAACACGTCACAGCCTTGTTTCCTATACATGTCAAAAAGTTATCTGACATGGGTTGCATCGATATTGTAGGTTAGAATCAACTGAGGCGCAGTTCTTAACTCTTCGTTGATTTTCTTAAGTTAAAGTTCGGACTGTAAGGATCGAGACTAGTAGAGGTTGCCTCGTTCCGTTGAATAGTAGTGGGGGATGGAATTATCCAGGGACATGTCAAATGATTGCGAAACAGTTTAAAGTTTAATTGTTGTTTTTATAACTAATGTCAAAGAAAATAAAAGACAGGATATTGAAATTGAGATAATTTGAACATAATTTGTATTTTTAAATCATTTTGTCAACAAAGAAGTTTTAAGAATCCACCAGACGGAACAAGGAAAGTCGTAGGCAAGTATATCGGTTCAATTTCGTATTGCCTCATAAAAACGAAACTAAGGAAGTCTCCATTTTCTTTTCGTTCTCGTCGCTTGGAAACAAAATCGAGAAAGTCTCAGGTTGACAACGTTTCGTCTCGTATCGTACAAACGATATCGAGAATGTCTCAGTTATCTTTTGGATCTCGACTGCAAGTCTCAGGTGAAGTCTCGGTTTTGTCTCAATATGTCAATACCGAGAAAATCTTCACATCGTCACATGTGTTTTGCAGTTTTTTTTTCAATACGGTCGTTACGGAACATTTGTTGTGACATTCGCTTTAGTATTAACACCTGTAATTTAATTCGACCACCCGTCGACCTAATCATAGATTGCAACCAGGCGGGGGCGATCCCCCAACAACAATGGCATCCGTCTGATGACCTTCAAAGTGAATTGCTTTTTTTTCTGTTAAACATACATTAGTGTTTGTGACTAATAAAATATAATGCATAACAATAACATTTCATTGAAAGTGTGTCAAAAGTATTTTTTTTATTGAAGTTATACTTCTTTTGGCGCATTGAGGGTAAGCTTTTCCTTGTTACGGAAGTTGTGCACGCAGCATGCAACGAACATGAGACAGCATGTACCACGTGTATCGGCAAGGTTGAGATTGTCGATAAAGCTATAACTCTTTGATGCAGTATGGTTTTACTTTGTAATCATAGATGACACGTCTCATTTCTCTTTTACAATTTGTACTGATGAAGTTGCCCACCTATTATCCAAAGTAAATAAGTACTACTCGCAAGGTTGAAATCGTCGATAAAGCCGACTCTTCGGTGCAGTATAGTTTTACTTTGTATTTATTAACGAAAATGTGAATATCAATTCTCGCGATCACGCCAAAGAAGTATAACTTCTGCCGCACGTACATAAGTACACGCACCATTTTTTTTTATATTCTATCGAGTGCCAGTGAGACAATTGATAAACGAGGTGGAAAGTGATTTCCACACAGTTTTTAAAAAAAATTGTAGGTTATGGTTATAGTACGTGATGACATATATAATATGGCGAATGTGCCATTCTGTTAAAAACGAGCACCAGCGCACACAGTCGTATGAGTCTTAATATCATCACGCACGAGATACATATGTTTTTCTTAACACGTATTATTCTTTTCCACAAGATTTTTAAAAATGTTGACAGTTCAGTTTTGAGCAAGTTCACTTCCAATTCTCATGCATTTGCTATGGAAATGCTATAGTACGACTAAGTTTCGCATTTATTGTGTTTTACTTTACGAACTAGTGCGGAATGGGCCATTTTACAACTGATATACGGGCATGAAAAGCAGGAGGTCGTGCAAAAAATGTAGTTTATTTAAAACACGAATGCAGTTATTATGTACGAGTTGTGACGTTGTGTTAAAACGAAGCGTATGCGAGTTTTAACAGTTTCTAATCCGAGAACTGGTAACAAAATTACGATTTGATTCTCAATTTATTATTAAAAAAAATGATAATATAAATGAGCATACTGGATCTAAATAACACTCGGTGTTAATTATCGAAAAAAAGAGGTTAGTACCTGCTGAAAATATGTTAGAAGTGGGATATTTCCGGTTTTTTATACGGCACTCAAATATGGAGTGTCTTACGAAACAGCCAATTGTTTCTCATATAATTTTATTTTTACGTTGAAAAATAGAAAATTTCCTTGAAAAGCTACCAATTTTCTTTTTTATTTGGAAAGACTCGTTCATATCGAATTATAATTAAGGTGAAGAATAAACAGCTATGACGTTTTCTTGCACAATAGTTTGAATGAAACAGTTGAAGGTAGCTATTTTATTGACTGTTTATTATGAACGAGTCTAAAAAAGATGACAGCTCACATAATAACTGAAGAAAACTTGTTGACATCAGACCGACGACACTTATCTTTTACACCACAAATATGTGCCAGTGGCGTCCCACGCATAAATATTAATGGGCAACTTTTGAAATCTGTTGTGACGTAATCTAATTCGAGCAGTACCGTCAATGGTTATAACATACTGACGAAAAAAATTGTTGCAAACAAATATTTATTCGCGTCTATTGGATCGTATAATTTATTTGCATCAAACAAAAATTGTTTGAGGCAAACAAATGTTTGTGTCTATTGGATCGTATAATCTATTTAGAACACACAATATGTTTTTGCCTCAGACAGTATTTGTTTGCCAAAAACAATTTTTTTCCCAATGCAAATTCAGGCATGGTTTAATTTTCCAAGTTGACGTGTTTTAAGGAAAAATTAACGCATGTTCATTTTTGTTTTTTGCCGATTTTAAAGAAAACAATAAACCGGACAAAAAAAACATAGATAAAATCTGCTGATTATTAAATTTCCAACCATGTGCCTATTACACTCAATTTTAGAATTTAGTGTGTCGTTTTTTTTCGAACTTAAACGCTATTGCGAGGATCGACTCCGTAACTTCCAGACTCGAACCAATTGAGTTAGCAGTTACTACTCTTTCCTTTATATAGCACTTGTAAACGTGCTTCCTAGTCCCGGATTTAGGCCAAAAAATAAAAAAAATCGAAATTTCTAAAAAAAATCAATTTTTGGAAAAAATTAAAACGTTGAACAAAATTCGAAAATTTGAATTTTTCATAGAGATTTCCTTTTTTTTAATTTCGTACTTTTTCAAAAAAAATTTTTTTTCGAAAATTCAATTATTCTTTTTAAATTTTGATTTTTTTTCAAAAAATTAAATTTAAAAATGTTTCTACATAGATTATATAGACCCAAAGTTTTTGCCTATAGGCCTCCACCCACTAGGATAAATCCGGCAGGTGTTTCCACTTCATGCGAGAGCTACATAAAATTGCAATGTGTCGGGGTGAACCAATTTATAATCCGAATCAAACTGGCAAAAAAACGGGACCCTTATGATGTAACTTAGTTAGTTTTTTAGGTTATGGTTTGTTAAAAATGAAAATGCGAAAACTCCGCCAATGCATGAAAACGTGTTTCACAGATATATACATAAATATAATGAGAACGGAAAACTTGAAACATACGTCATTTTTTATCTTGTCCGCCTGTTACAATTTTTTTATATAATGACTGTATCCATTCAATGCACAAGCCACAGGTATTCATACCAACTGTCAAAACTAAAATAATTTACAATGTTCGAGCGTAGGTGCTGTTGTCTCTTGTGCAACTGGCTTCTCGCAAACTGGAGCACGTTTTGCTATCAATTTTATTTTGACAACTTCACTTTACGTATAAATATCAAAGTGTCAAGATAATGGCAAAATGTAAACTGAGGTGTCTATTCGATAATTTAGCTTTATAACGTCCATTTTTCCGGCCTGGCATCGCCCGGGTTGATCTTGATTTGGCAACGAAATTAGGAAGTTTCCACGTAACGAAAATATTAATTAACAGTATAATATAGCTATCGTCTGCTATAATTGTTAACAATTATAGCGGACGATAGCTATTATACTGTTAATGAATTTAGCTTGTACGTAGCTATAGCGTATGTATATTTACTAATATGAAGATACTAGCGGTACCTGTGCGAATAATTCGCACTAAAATTCGTTTCTAATTTCTCACACTCTTTATAACTTTTTTCTTTTTGTTGTATTACATTACGAAGCTCAGTCACAATTCAAAAAAATATTTTTCTAAAACTGTCATATAGAGGCGCAAGTATCGAAAACGTTGAGCTGAAGCGCCGCCAGACGAAAAGTATTTATACGTGAATTTTGATTAAAAATTAAACAAAAAAAATTTACCGACCGTCAATCATGTTGACGATGTTTCAAAGTTAGAACCGTCAGATGGCAGCATTCCTGCATATACTGAATAAATGTATGATTGTTATAATTAATTATTTTGCAAAAACAAAAGCAATAATCGATTTTTTAATTGTTGATACACATAGAGCAAGTAATTATCTATAAAATGATACAACATTTTTGTGGAGTAATTGTGAGTTTTTTTCGAAAAAGGGAGGCAAACATCTTTACCTTAGCGATATATGATGATTAATGTTGTCCGTGATTAGTTTTGTTCCGATAAATATTAAACGTTGAGGGAAAGTTTGACCGATGTTTCGTTTGTGGCCAGCGTCTCCATTTTTTTCCATTATCAGGGTCTCATCCAAGTTCAAAGGTGGTAAATTGTACTAATGGACATATGACAAGCGTAACGTAGAGGGCAGCAGGTACATAACGACCTAAGCTATGATTGGTTTTCACTAAAACCAAATTTACATGTTCCTAACTATTTAAATAAGGAATAATTAAAAGTTAATCCGTGATGTTTTAATGTTATAACCAACCTTTAAATAGATACAATTAGTTTTTCTATTTGTAATTTCTCCTTCTGTGGCAAAATCTTCTTTAATAAAGTGGGCTCCACAAACTATTGTCGTAGCATTTTCATTTCTACATGGTTGAAGAAAACTTGAAAAAACGCTTTGTGCAACCTGACTTAAATATACTTTGGTAAACCCTGAGTTACACGTCTCAGTTTCAATTCTAAAGCATATGAAATTTGTTGATTCGTTTTTACGCACGGATTACCTTACCGTGCTTTTATTTTTTGAATATATAGAAGAAAATAGTAATTACTTGACTGCATTATCTGATAGAAAGCGGACGTTTTAACGATGTTTTAACGTTCCTTGATAACAAATAGGCGATAAATATTAACCGGCAGTTTTAAACTAAACCCAAGTCGTAACCGTTCAGCGCCGTACTTCAAACACCCACGGCATCAACGCAATTGTATAAAACGGATTTATGACCACGCACACACACACACACACACACAGATTACAGTCTGATCAAGGTATGTTGTAGTCGAGCTCGTAGGGACGTTTTTTATATGCTTCTTCTGTTACAAACGCGCAGTTCTCAGCTATAATCCGAGAACGGGTAAAAAAAGTATATCGGTTTGATTTTTATTAAAGATAGCCCGCGATTGTAACGATACACGGCAACAATAACAGTGGAATCTTCATCAAGACCTAACAGCTATTATAGTTTCAGCCCATAGAAACTATATTTTAAAAATTAGAGTGTTAATCATTGACACCCCTGTACTTCCCCCCTTTCAACATCTTAGAAGACTATTTTAGTATCTCTACTCAACAAAAAAAACATGTCTGCCAAATTTCAAGTCTGGAGGTCTAATAGTTCCGGAAGGTATCGTGATGACGTGTCAGTGACATTCATCCCCTATTTCACCCCCTTTAAGTTTTTATTTTGAGACAAAAGGTAGCCTGTGTCCTTCTTTAGGATGCCATCTATCTCCTTGTCAAATTTTATCGAAATCTGTTCAGCGGTTTAGTCGTGAAAGCGTAACAAACAAACAAAGTCATATTCGCATTTGTAATATTAGTTAGGGTAATAAATAAGGTCACAAATAGCTATAGTTTGCAATTAAGTTATGAAACAGTCATTGTTGAAGGTACTTACAGCGCAATATTAGAAAAAATTATTATCCAAACAATGTCACTGTCGGGGCTCAAACCCCAATCTTCCACTGTAACGGCGACTGAATTATCATTTATTCTACAGTGGCATATATCTAATAATCTTTCTCATATTAAAGCATATTTATAACTATTTTTCACATCATGCGAGAGCTAATTTTTAACACGCTTTTATCAGCTTCACCTGTATGTTTGTTTGTAAAGAAATATTTGAACGTGAAATTCACCCACTTCAAAACGTTAGATTAAACTGAAACTTTGCACACTTATCAAGAACCGATGACAATACAATAATTTAATAAGTTTGTCCCATTATCCAAACCAGGACTTTCCGGATAAAACCAACTTGAAAAATTACAGCAAGCAAGCTAACACGCCGTTCAGTGACGTACTTTGCGTTACCTACCCCATAGTCAAATGCAATATTGTTTTTTAGTCTTATAAATAGAATTAGAGTAAAAACTAAAACGACACGCTTTTATGAACTAAAAATGCAAAATAATTTGACAACAAAATTAGCTTTAATGTAAAAAGCATGGAGTGATTAATATCGGTAATAAATTTTTCATTTACTAGCTAATTGTAAAAGTAGAGCAATTATGAAAATTTAAGTAGATAGCACCCCACGCTTTTTACAGTAAAGCTAATTTTGTTGTCAAATTATTTTGCATTTTTTAGTTCATAAAAGCGTGTTGTTTTAGTTTTTTTTTTAATTTTAATTTTATTTTATTTACGTACCGTCAAGTCTATGAGTCAACTAGAATATAAACAAGTAAATCTTAATTATCCCACTTCTGCGTCAGTCTGTAATCTCTATAAACCGTTCGCCAACCACGATTATTCGAAATAAGATAGTCGACTGTTTTTTCAGCCATCAGGTTGTAAAATAATAATAATAATAGTCCCTTTTCTGCGAGCGTTTGTATAATCGTTCGCAAATGATGGGCGTGAGTCTATAACAGTTCATAAACTGTGAGGATTTTATATGAACGCAAAGATGATGTAAATACATGGTGATAAAATAATATTCAGTATTTAATAATATGTAGAGAATTTTTGTTTTAGTTTTTTTAAACTCTAATTTTAATTATGAAACAATTGAGGTCTATCTATACCACATTGAAAGAAAATGCACATTAAAATTTGCAGTCAAATGATACAGATCATCCCCTTTTTGTTTGGCCGAACTGTATACACGTCTGTCTCTCTGTACTATGACTGAGTAATATTGTTGTTGTAGTTATTTTAATGGCACTTCAAGCCACTTTATTTTCTTTTACAGGTTCACGTTTTGTAGCAGCAGAGCTTCCATCATCCCACGCCTCCTGGGGATAAACACTCGACTGCTCCAAGTTGTATATTCAGATTTACTTATCATATTTTATTTATTTAATTATTATTCATTGACGTATTTGGATTACCTATTTGGAAACGTAAGTATAAATACGCTGAATTAAAATAACAATTACAACAAGATGTTTTCTTTTTTATTACTTCTCTTCTTATAAGTTTTTTTTTTTTTTTTTTTTGTTAACTAGGACTTGTGAACAGCCAAGCGTGTAGCAATGTCGCTATTTATATGACGTTTCCACGTTCTATTGCAGGGCCCCCAGTTTCCAGGTTCTAATCCGAGAACCAGTGGCGTAGCTATGAACTCAGAGACCTCCCCGCAAAAAAAAACACAGTGGGACGAGCCCCACTGTGTTTTTTTTTGCGGGGAGGTCTCTGAGTTCTTAGCTACGCCACTGGTTCTCGGATTAGAACCTGGAGATTTTAGTTTATCAGTATAATTTATTTCAAACGCTAATGAAACTCTAACACAGGCCGTAGTTGACGTATATTAATAATAATATCGACGTTTAACTGATTCGCTTAAACGTAAAAGATCGGCACCCTGTAAGACTCTGTGTCTACGTTTATTTATTATTTGAATTTTAAAGATTTTTTGGTTTTGTAATAATTCAGTCGCGGACATTTCAACAGCGACATTTCAACCGAACGACAGTTCAACCGCGAACAATTCAACCGCGACATTTCAATCGAACGACAGTTCAATTGATCGAAAGTTCAACCGATCGAGAGTTCAACCCACGACACAACAGCAGGACAAATCAAAACTATCCCTTAATCCAATATTTATAACCTACAATCTATATACATACATGCATATTTTCAAATTAAAATAAACAATCCAGAATACGATATGAAGAAAATATCTTTATTATATTATCTATTTAGTGCTTAAAGTAGTGAATAAAGAATAATGATTACCTATACTTCGGCACAACATTGCAACAAATTAATTAAGTATCGAAAAAATTATAAGTGACAAAAATCACAATGATAATACTGCAGCAATATCATGGACATATGCTAGCTTTTTAGCTGAATCATATATAATTAAATCATATATAGGTAATTAAATAATTTAATTAAGATTTAATAAATAAATATTTTATTAAAAATTAAAGAATTCGCACCTTAAAAATAATATGAGAAGGGCTTTCTTTAAATACATTTTTTTAAATAATAGTTATTTTTAAAAATAATTTGGGGATGAGTTACCGGTTAAATTGCCGCCGGTTGAATTATTATCCGGTTGAAATGTCGCGGTTGAATTGTCCGCGGTTCAATGTTTGTCGTTCTGTCTGGTTGGATTAGGTTAAACTTGATATAGTACCCAAACTAAAAATGCAATTAAAAATGCATTTAAACCGGGTTACGATTGAGTTAAGGTAAGGTTTCTGTTCAGAAAATGTGAAAACCAGTTGACTTGCGAACCAACCCTAAAACTTCCCATTGTGTGTCAAATACGTTGCAATAAATTGATACCTACTATCGTGTTTATAATAATACAATAAAGAAGGTTAAACAAATATAATTAAGAATTTCTGAGTCACAAAAAGAGTTGTTGAATATTTAGATTTTTTTAAGAATGATTTTAATGTTATGTATTATTAGTATGATAGGCTTTTATATTGAAGCGAATTTAAGTTTTATTTAACTTTTCAGATTATCGTACTTATAAACAAGTAATTTAGGTGTCATATGCGATAAGAAAAAGTGTTATTTTTGATTTCTTAATCTTTGAATAACTTTGAAACTACGTGACCGATTAACATCAAAATCTAATCCGATTTAAGTCTCAATAAATCCATTAGAATGTCACAAATCCGATCTCTAAAAATACAAACACTCACACAAGGATGTCAAATATGTAGTTAGAATAGCTTCATAGGGCCCCAAAACGTCGAGGTCTGATGAAAACTCGATTTTCGAAAATCGAATCGAAACCCATAACTTCCCTTTCTGTGAAAATGTTCAATAGCGGAAAGTTAAAAAGACATTTATATGCGAGCGAAGCTGCAGGTTAAACAACCGCCAATTAGGTACCACTGTTGTAACACTATACGTATAGATTAGACCGTTAGATCACGTAGGACACATTATGGGCATGTCAGTAGCCACCTTCTAAGTACTTACTAGTAATTAGACGTAGTGGACATTAGCAAATAGTACTCTAAGTACTCAAATACTCACCTACACAAGTACTTTTCCAATATTTGTAGTCACAAGGCGATACGGTCTATGCAGAATTATTTTTGTACTTATTTTTATATATTTAGATAAATAATAGGTTATGGTTTCTATTCAGTGATGACATATTATGACGAATGTCACATTATGTTAAAAACGAGTGTCAGCGAGCTTTAACAGTCACATGAGCCATACTATCATCACGCACGAGATACCTCTATATCCTCTATAATTTTCATATTATTTTTAAAATTTTTGAAAGTTCAATTTTGAACAAATTCATGTCTTATATTGTATAGGCTGCGTTGAATTTTCATACTTTTACTGTGTAAATGCAAGTACGAATACGTTTATTTTACTTTACGCAACTTTTGTGTTAGTTTACGCACTAGTGCAAAATAGGTCATTTTCTTATCGCTATATACCCAGGCGTGAAAAGCAGCTATTTTATAGAGGAGGTGTGCAAAACAAATAATTTTCCTTTCGTTTGAAAAATACTGTATAGCTGCAGACTAATTTCATTGAGGAATCGCATTGCTTTACATTTTTGTCCTCGGGAAGAATTAAGCTTTTAAGCATAGAAGTTCTTGAGATTTCTCGTGATAAACAAACAAACAAATATACAAACTTTTGCTCTTTACAAAATATTACTGGTTTGTATTAGTTATTATTTCTGATATATTATTATAGTCAAAACCGTTTACGACGACATCGTTTAGAACAACATACCGGTTATATTGACCAAAATCACAGGTCCCGGCTAAATGCTATATGACCGCCTTATAAAAAACACTGCTTTTTTCGACATTGCTTATTACGCCATACCGCATTAAGCGACTATATTTCATGTAATATCTTCATATCTGTTAGAACGACCAGTGTATTGTAAACAAAATTCGTACGCACAGAATTGTTCCAAACAGATTAAAATTACAGATTACAGACAAATAATAATGACAAATGTGAATATTATTCCTATTAATATCTACACATTCAATAATACTTAGAGTTGGAAAAAACGGGTCTTTTTAGTGATCTGCATCTTTGCATCTGGATCCCGTATGTGAGCCGGCTCACTGAGCCGGTTCAAAAAGAGCCGAGTTCTGAATATGTTACTGCAGTCTGCCACTGAGTTACCTAGTTCAGTCAATCATATCACGACCTGTATAGAATCAAGAATGCATAGCGAAACATGTGATGCATGAGTCATTTGAGCTGACAGATGCATCAAAGCAAGAACTGATACGTAAGTGTAAAATGTGCTTTTGTGTGTTAAGTGTTTCACTGAGTTATGCGGATCCGTTGATACGTCGGCTCAAAAAAAAGTGAGTCGGCTGTCACGGATCTTCTGTCGGAGTTGGCTCTTTGAACCGGTTCAGATCTGAGTTACCCAACTCTAATAATACTACATACTTAATAAAAAAATACTTTGTACCTCGAAAACATCACCGGTTGTTACGACTGTAGGTTTTTACGCCCAAATATGAGTAGACCCTTCGATGTTGTTATAACAGATTTTGACTGTATATATTATTTCCGAGTGTAACTATTAGGAATATTTGTAGAAAATTCGACATAAGTCATTGTGCTTTGAGGCCGTAGATATGCACTACCTGTATAGCATAAATTTCTCTGCAGTGTGTGTATGCTGAGTAGTTAAAAGCCCAGCTCGAGATGAGTGAATTAAAATCTTGTACAGGAGTGTCAGGTTTCGCACATGTCTCTCAGTCTAGTCTCCTCTCTGCACGCCGAACTGCAATTCACATGCGTGCTGCTGTACACACAGAAATACACGTCTCTTTCTGCATACCGGGTGTTTTGAGATATACGGCAGAACTCATTTGCAGTTACAGCCTGTCGGGGCTTATCGACGTCAGTGACGGATTTACATAAGGGCTCAGGCACTTCCACGAACTAAGGACCTCCATAACCTAATGCAAAATTAAATTTGAAAGGATACGGCCGTGTATGTCGCATATTTTGACACTCGCAAGGGAATCATAGAGTACTTCCCGTTGACCTAGGTCCTAGAATCATGAAATTTGGCAAGATAGCAATGTCATAGCACAAGTATTAAAGAGAAAAATCCGAAAACCGTAAATTTGTAATTGCATCACAGAAACGTCAAAATAGTGCATATTAGCGACATCGGTCGGAAACTCTTAAAAGCTATTAGTTCAGGCATTTCTGTGCCTTAGTGTGTATTATTATGGTTGCTATAACGACAAATAATAAAAATATAATAAAGTTAATAAATATTGTACGGTGCACAGTGCGGCCGATTGCCAAAAAGCTGGCCAAAACTCGGAAAATAAAAGTTTCTAGATAGGAATTTTTCAGCAAGCAGTTGACTAGAGGGATCCTATAAGAATATAAAATCGTTCAAAGTAACGTTCTATACCCCAAGTCCTTTCTTAACTCTCAGTTGGAGTTTGACCTTTTCATAAGCGCAGTATAATGTTGTAGATAAACAGGAAATATTTTAAACGCGTGAAAGTGCTGGCAGCAAAGGAAATCTAAGAAAACCAAATGGTTAGTAAAATACGTAAAAATGTTTATAAATGTTAATTCTTTGACAGAAAATTTTTATAAATACAATGATAAGGGTACATTTTTTCTTTTTTTTTCAATAAAATTTGGGTTTTCTAATAAAATAACAATAAAACGCTGTTGGATGCTGTCTTCTAACTTTTTGGAGGTTACTTGGAAAAGTATAAGCTATCGATTAAAACAAAATTCAGCTGCCACTATCTGCCACTTGAGTTGTAATGGGTTTTTTTTCTTTAATAAAATAGAGTATTAAAACGTCCTGGGTGATGCCATATTGCATTTGCCATTTCGAATTTCGTAATTCTGACAGAAAATTTGTAATCAGCGACCCCAAAACCTTCGAAAACGATATGTAACTTGAGTATGCTAAATAATACATGATATTTTACCCCAGGGGGTGGTCGATAAGAGATGAAGGGGGCGGATTTCCGTACATTTGACATGAATTTGTAATCAGCGACCCCAAAACCTCGAAAACGATATGTAACTTGAGTATGCTAAATAATACATGATATTTTACCCCAGGGGGTGGTCGATAAGGGGTAAAGGGGGTGAATTTCCGTACATTTGACATTAAATTTTTAATCAGCGAACCCAAAAACCCCTGAGATTCAATTTTGGAGTGAATTACTTGAATTTTCGAGTTTTGGCCAGCGTTTTGGCAATCGGCCACACTGTGCAGTGAACGGAACCCTTCGTGTGCGAGTCAGACTCGCACTTGACCAGTTTTTTTTCTTAATTCAATTTTGTAACTGTTTTAAAATGAAGTATCAGATAAACTGTAACTGAAACTACAAATATAAATTTAAAAAAAAATTGATTCGAAATAATTGTTACGTCCAGGCCTAAATAAAACCATCGTTCAACCAGTATGGTAATAGATATCCTCAATTAAAAAAACCCGGGTCGCAGTGCCAAAACCCTGCCGACAATATAGTGTATTTGCTTGTATAGGGCCGTGTGGTTTTATACTTTTATTATGTGAAATTAAGTTTGTTTTTGGGCAAAATAAAAAATTTAACCCCTTAATACACCCCTTAAAATAACATTTTTTTCTTAATTGTAATATTATTATCAATCTAACGTCTACACCAAATTAAATACACCCTTCAATAAATAAGTCACTATCTGCAAACTAGTGTTTTCATAAAATTTGTAAATCCGGTCCTGTCGGGCCGATTTTATTAAAATTGTGGGGAAACTTTTTAATCTCTACCAAAGGGTTAAATTTCAATTTTGAAACGAATCGGAGAATTTTTTCGGTATTTTGGGGTCCAAAAACAGTTTTCAACCCCTAAAAACTACCCTTAAAATAGCCCGATTAGGCCCATTTTAAATAGGCTTCTTGCGGTGATGGATTTCAACATGTGGCCCAAATTTCGTTGAAATCAATTAACGCTTTCGAAAGTTATCGCGCGTATATATATATATATATATATATATATATATAAATATATATATATATATATATATATATATATATATATATATAAACATTTTTAAAAATGGTGCCAAAGTGTTTAGGAGGTTATGAAACGTCGAGAAATTTTGGTCCGACCCCTAGGTCCCGCCATCCGACCGACGCCAATAGTGTATGTTGCCATATGGCAAATACACTAAAAACTATAATAAAATTTTTTGTCTATGTTTCATTCTTTTGCTTACAGAGGCTAGCTGTGCCCGCAAGCTAGATGTGCCCGCAGGCTAGATGTGCCCGCAGGCTAGCTGTGCCCGGAGCTGTGTCTAGAGGCTAGCTGTGTCCGAAAACACAAATGGAAAAAACTTGACGATACTAGATTTTCAGACAGTCTGTATATTTCAAATAGGTTGTAGTTCTTCAATTCTATCTCAGCGTAAAACTCAATTAATGCAGACGCACGTAAATGACTTATGGAAATAAAATGTTTCATTGATAAATTGAACGGAGAGGGCCTTTGAACTTTGCCAGCGCATGAGTTGCGAAAAATGACGTTCTGCAGTTCTTTGCAATGTAAGGTATGTAAGGTATGTTTTTCTCAACAATGCTAGGTATAGAGATTGTAAATTATAGACGCTCGAAAGTTTAAGTTATTAGGAGGTTGACTCTAATTAAAAGAAGTTAATTAGAGTGGTTGTGATCCTTAATGATTGTTGGATAAGTTTGGATAAAATGTGGCACAGGATCAATAAAACACAATACTGAAGTTAAAATTGCATTCTCACTAATTAAATTATTAGCTACAGAAGTAAAATATTTCATTTAATTAAAAAAGTGGGTGCGTGCAGTATTCATGTACGCGTGCTAGAATTTATTCTTCTTTGGCGTAATTACAAAACTCCTTACTGTTAAATAAGCCAATTGACAGCACTATTACTGTTGAAGAAGTCCACTGACAGCCCTCTTGCTGTTGAGGAAGTCCATTGACAGCCATTTTGCTGTTAAATAATCCTATCGACAGCCCCTTTGCTTTTGAATACAACTAGGTTTTGATCACGATCGTATTGCTTTCACAAAAACGTGGTTTTTGAAAGACCGTTCTAGTGGGGACTGGAGTCTTCTATGGGAGTTTTAGATTTTTTTTTATAGATAAATAAACAGATAAATTAGGTACAGATACGAGGGGCAAGTAAAAAATAAGGTTCCCAACGCTGTACACTCGCCGCGCGAGATGCTAGGCAAAATCCAGCAACACCGCCTTAATTGTTGGTCCCCCCACTCCATTCCCACTATCGGGAGCGATCGCTGCGACGCTCAGTGCCGGTAAACAGCCATCCGCAATGGAGCCCGTTATTGCCGTCACCGCCAGGTGTGAAATCCGTTCAGTGATTCGATTTTTAAACGCCAAGAAGCTTAAACCTATTGAAATTCATAGACGGAAGAAGTTTATGGTAAAGCTTGCATCACCGTCCAACACGTCCGCAAATGGTGCAGGGAGTTCTCCGAAGGACGCACAGACATCCACGACGAGCAAAGGAGAGGGAGGTCATTGGTGTCCGACGAAGTCGTGGCGAAGATTGAGCGCATTCTCCTCGAAGATCGGAGAGTAACGCTTCGGGAGCTGGCTGACCAGGTTCCTGAGGTTTGTAAAAAATCCATCGACAACATTTTGACCGAAAAGCTTGGTTATCGTAAGGTATGTGCGCGGTGGGTCCCGCACATGCTTTCAGAAGCCTAGCGGCGGAGTTCTTCGAAGCGGGTTTTCAGAAGTGGATAACTCGTCAGGAAAAATGCGTAGAAAAATCTGGCGACTATGTAGAAAAATAGTTTAAAGTACAAGCTTTCAGATGGTATACTTATTTATTGCGATAAAAAATGCCTTACACCTGAAATAAATGTGGGAACCTTATTTTTTACTTGCCCCTCGTAATATGCAAAATTATGTTAATATTACATATAAAATTAACTACTGTGGACTACGGAGGGCATTGGAGTTTTTTTTTTTTCTTCTAAAGGGGGCGTTGGTCCAGAAAAAATTGGGAACATCTGCTCTAGCCATTCTTATGAAAATAGAGAGATAGATCCTCAACATCTGAGATCACCAGCGTCTACATTCTTAAGAAAAAGGGAACAACAAGGTGATCCTTTTATCCTCTTTAAGATGATCCTTAAACCGCAAAAAATAACGCATTCTCATTTTCGGATTACTCTTAAAATATTAAATAAGACTATTTGCAAGTCGAAAGCAGCAAACCAAATCCAAAAGAAGTAATTTAGAATTGTTTCTTTATAATCTATAAATTCTAAATAAATATAAATAAATTATAAATAATTAGAGGAATTTATTAACATCAAAAGGATCTGATTATACATTTTTCTAAATATAAATATTTATATTTATTTCTTTTATTTCTAAAATGCTTTTGCCAAATATCCTCACTTCGTTGAATTTCGATAGAATTATTCAATTATCGATTAAAAATACCAGATTCTTAAAGTTTGCGTAATTAATGTGCTGTTAGTGAAATTATTGATGTAATTATTTTTTATGTCAAGCTGTTTTTGTAGACAAAAAATACCTCTACAGTAATGTTAAACTTGACCACATAGGGTGCAGGGACAAGATAAAAGAATTTTGATACGGTTATTTGATTATTTAACATGGTTTTGAAGGGTTACCACCATGCTAGTTTGTAATATCTCTACCTGTTACCCTAATTTGGTGGATGCTCAATCAGGGAGTCAAGGTGCTCTCAAAGTTTGGTACGACTGAATTGAGGCGAACTTATAAACATTAAGGTGCATATAGACGTTGGTTTTATTTTAATTCATAATTTCATTTTGATGAGTATATGTTACCTATACAAATTCACATTCCACGTTAAAACGATTACGGCTCTCTAGACGCTATTTTTAAAGTTATATGGTTCGAATAAACGCCAAATGAAGGGTCAAGAATCACACTCTAGATCATAAGGATGAATTTTTTAGAAAAAAATTGGCTACTTGTAAAAAAATTCCGAAATTTTTTTAATGTCGGTTTTTCCAAAATAAAATTTGTTCAATTTTTTACCTGTATAGGATCTATAGTGTGAGTCCTGGCTCTTCATTTGGCGTTCACCCAAACCTTTTAGTTTTAAAAATAGTGTCGGGAGAGCTGAAATCTTTTTAAGGCGAGCGAAAAAAATATGGGATGAAAAGTGCATCAAAATTACTTTTTTGTTAAATCTTCTGCTAACCTTTAAGAATATCGGATTTTTTTTTTATTTCTTTTATTTCAAAAATAAACCAGCATTTCTCACATTCTAATCCGGGAACTGGCGAAAGTTTCAAGATTGGATTTTCAATTTGTTGTTTAAAATATAAATTCGCGTTAAACTTAAAAAATAAACAATATAAAGTGACGTTAACTTAACGTAACGTTAACATTAACATAGCGTGACTTCAAACGCGTATGCTTGAGGCGTTGATCGGAGCACGGCGTTCCCTTAACATTATGGCACGGGTCGTTGTAATTACGTACGTATTTTTTTATGAAATGTGTTTCGATGTGAGATCAGCTGTCCTTTTTAATAGTCTCACGTAAGATGATATTTCTCGTGACGTTTATTGGTACACGTGTATACAGAAACATGCTCTCACGTGCCGCCACGTACCGCCACCTGCCGCCAAGGTTCCCAAATGCCGATATAAATAATATTATGTATCATAATCGTTTATATTATTAAATGAAGTCTAAGCTGAGACAATTATTGTTAATAATATGCTTACACGTACAAAAGTAAAGGTTAATAAAGTTTATGGTTTTATTTTTATATGTTTGAATAACATTAATTTTGTACAGTGGCGGCTCGTAGGTCCCAACGTTAGACTGAGGCTCCCAACCTTTTCTGGACCATTCCAACGCCCCATAGTCCATAATAGTTAAATTTATATGAAACTAGTGGCCCGGTCCGACTTCGCTCTGATTTGTAGATTGTCTATTAAAGTTAAACATATGCAGCAGTGAATTTTATATAGAATAGCCGCTATTCGAGGCTCTGCACGCGATTGAGTTGAAACAATCGTTATACAACAGCAGTGGAGCCTTCGGCTCCACTGTATTGCAATCTTGCCTCGCGAGGCTGCGCCTCGTTCGGCTCCATCGTATTGCAGTATATTTGTTGGCTATTTTATTTACTATAGTCGCTACCCGCGACTCTGCACGCGACTGAGATGAAATAAACACGGCAGAGATACGTAGTGGAGTCTTTGACTTCACCGTTTCACGGTTTTATAACAAAGTTGATTATAACAAAGCTGATCATAGATATTCAATAGACCCCCTTTTTCACTCGTATAACTTTATTTTAAGAGCAGTTGGATTGTAAGCATGTAGAATGCACTTACTCACCTTTCGGAATCTCTAATTTCAATGAAAAATCTTATTCAATCTTTGATGCTAATTCCTCAAAATATGTAAACTAGAAATATGTGCTATTCTTCCCATATGACTTTTAGTCAAGTTTTTACAGTTTATTTGATCTTAATAAGCGATTTATAATCAGATAAAAACAAGACAATTAACATAAGTATACACAAATTTTTGTATAAAATAAAATAATTTGAAAAAAAACTATTGAGCAAGCCAAGTTCAGTATTTTTAACGTAAGTTTGTAAAGAAAAAACTTCGCAATGTTAATTTGCCTTCCAGTAATTCGAAATCTCGTGACGTGCTGTAAAGAAATATTGACAAATATCACGTTTTTTGATTAAATTTTTAGAGCAAAAATATATGTTTTGAATTTTTTAAGCAACAAGCCTGTGAAGCTTAATTCTTAATTTCAACTAATAAAAGCATTATATTAAAATGAATTTTGCGACCGCAGTTTTAAATTTCCCAAAAGTATATTTTACGATCTGAGGGATCAATCACCTATAATTAATAACATGTATAATTTTCGAACATTTGTCTGCGTGTCGGTCTTTCTACATCTTCCAGAAGTCCTACATTGATCTAGGAACATGAAATTTTTCACACTTAATAGTGTAAGAACTAATATAAGCACTTACTTTAAATAGTGAAAACTTCGAAATTGAATCATAAATAATTCGGAATTAATTGTTTTCTCAAAAATGTAATCATCAGTTTAAATTTTTTAGAATGTTATTAAATAACAACTTTCAATTTTTCTCGTAGCTAAAGAAAGCAATTTAGAAAATATTAGATTATAGAGAGAGGGCCCTAATGTAACAATGCTTGCTACAATAGTTTTGGGCACGGGCACGGGACAGAATGTTATTAGTGTATTTGCCATATGGCAACATACACTATTGGCGTTGGTCGGATGGCGGGACCTAGGGGTCGGACCAAAATTTCTCGACGTTTCATAACCTCCTAAACACTTTGCCACCATTTTTAAAAATGTTTATATATATATATATATATATATATATATATATTATATGTGCGGGCAATAACTTTCGAAGGAGTTAATTCATTTTAACGAAATTTGGCATACATGTTGGAATCCATCATCGCACGAAGCCTATTTAAAATGGGCCCAATCGGGTCATTTTAAGGGTAGTATTTAGTGGTTGAAAAAAGTTTTTGGGCCCAAAAATACCAAAAAATTCTCAGAATCGTTTCAAAATTGAAATTTAACCCTTTAGTAGCAATTAAAAAGTGCTCCTAAAATTATAAGCAAATCGGCCCGACAGGACCGGACTTACAAATTTTATGAAAACACTAGTTTGCGTATACGAATTTACTTACTGAAGGTCGTATTTAATTTGGTGCAGATGTTGGATTGATAACAATATTTCAACTAATAAAATTATTATTGTAAGGGGTGTATTAAGGGGTTCAATTTTTTTTTATTTTGTCCAAAAACAAACTTAATTTCATTTAATAAAGCCACAATACCTGTATTAGCAAATACACTATATTGTCGGCAGGGTTTTGACACTGCGACCCGGGTTTTTATTAAATATTTAGTCATCAAATCAAAACGCACTCGGGCTAATATATATAATATAATAAAATTAATACCCGTTCGTCGAATTTAATTTATTTTATGTTTTATTTATTTGCTGCTTACGTTGATTGTAACAACATTTTTATGGCCCGACTGTTCAACCTGTTGCAAGTCACTTGTTGCATTCAAGAAGATCAACGAACGCCGAACGGAGTGTTGACAGTTCTTTTCGATGGTTGATTTTTTATATCCTTGCATAATAAAGTGCCCTACGTCCAGCCCCTATTTTTAATCGGCTTCAAAAAAGAAGAGGTTCTTTATTCGACCCGTATTCTTGCGCGATTTTAATGTTTCTTGTTCTGTTTTAATATAGCATACCTTCAGGCTGGTCCCACGAAAATTTTAAGTAATATTTTTTTTTTATAATTTGTTATCAATTTTCGAACATATTATATTACTAGCCGCTCCCCGCGACTCCGCCCGCGATTGTAATGAAACATGGCAGCAACAACAGTAGTGGAAACTTCAGCAGGACCAACAGCTAAACGTAAATTATTTGAATAAAAAAATAATTAAGACTAAAAAGTTACAAATAAAACAAATTTCAAAAAATATTTCAAAACAATGGATTTCTTTTGCACTAAAAAGTAGAAAATAGTTTTGATCAGAATAATTTTATACATTAATTAAAAAATTTATAATTATTTGCAAACTTATTTGACATTTGATGTCAGAATGTTTCGGAGTTTGTTGTTGGTAACCAAGGCAACCAACAACTCGTACATGGCCTCTTATATCATAGAATGTAACAGGCCATGGACGAAATCCCGCAGGAACCTAACGTTTTTCCGGGATAAAAAATATCCTATGTGTTAATCTATGTAATAAACTAGCTGTATGCCAAATTTCATCCTAATTCGTTCATCCGTTTTTGCGTGATTAAGTAACAAACATCCAAACAAACTCACATTCGCATTTATAATATTAGTAAGGATGATTTTGGCGCCCCCTGAAACTGTCGTCAGGGGCAGGTGCCCCGTTTGCCCCCCTCTAGATCTCATACCAAAAAGGCAATGCCAATGCCATTTATACTCATAATAAATGGTGGGATAAGAACTTTACGATCCGTAATCGAGTAGTTTAATTGGAATGATTCGAAGAACCGTGTGAAATAAAACCCATGATTAAGCAATAAATATGTATTTTTAGACTGATAATGCGTTTTATATGAATTACAGAAACCGTTTGACACATACATTAATATGTCAATAGGGGTCAATAGTGAGAGATGAAGCGAAAGGGCACGACCTGTTCCCGCTCCCCTCCCTCTGTGGCCAACCGCCGCCGCTTTCTTTGGTGTGCGCCGCTGAGAGAATGACATAACGGCGCCCCCAACATTCCGTCTTCATTTACCACGCATGCCAACCTTAACATAATAATGTCATACGACTCACTAAATCTTGCCACAGATTTACCATTCTCAAAATATCTTAGAACGTGAGGTTGGTTTAAATTAATTTACATAAATAAATAAATTTATTTACCAACAGAAAAAATATCGATATTTTTTATTTAATATATCGATATTTTCGGGCGATATTTAATATTTCGATATAAAATTCCGAGTATCGAAAACCGATGTTTTTTTCCAGTCGCAACACTTTTATGTACTACCGCGACTGACTATGGCTGTTTAATTATTTCGAAAATATCGAAAACTCCACTGAAAAAGAATCATGTGTTTTTATGTATATATGTTTTTGGATCATACTTTTAAGTGCGTTCCAAAAACAACAACAGTGAATAAAGCACATGTAAAACACGTTTCTTTTTCACCGAATTTTTCAATATTTTCGGAATAATATAAACAGTCAAAATAGCTATTCATACAATATTTCATTTCATTTCTACAACATCTAGAATATTTTTAATTATTTCGATTTACACCTCAATTCACGCTGTACCAACGATTTTCTGTCGAATGTCACCTCTGGCACGCATGTCATAGGTTCGCCATCCCTGGTTTACTAATTGTTCGATTAACTCTTTAACGACTACGGGGACACATTTGTCCCAAACAAAAAATTTAAAAGAAGTGAATAACTAAGAAACTAGTGGGTGTCATTTTACATTTATTCTTTCCTGAACGTATCTTTTCATTTTTATATATGGCAACACTGCATCTGAACCGTCATTCTTTGATTATGATCACTGGAAATTGGATCATCCTAAATTGTAAAAAAATGGTTACTTTCGCTCCTACAATCTTATGGTCCTGAAAGATCTCTAAAATTATCTGCTCCTAAATGTATTAAATGTTTGATTAATAAACAAAAAAAAATCTTATGGTTGTTTTTGATTGCAGATAATTATTTATTATTTGATTTATTAAAATAATGTCCGTTAATTACTATTTGAGATTATATTAAGCTAGCCAATATGTATACTAAATTTCTTCAGGTGCCAATGTTCTCTTTAAAATTGTACCGATATATCGATATTTAAAAAAAAATATATGGGTACCGATATCGATACTTGAAAAAAATATCGATACAATATATATTGATATTTTTCGGCACTTCTGATATGCGTACACTAGGTCCAATTTCGGTCCGAGATTCTCGGTTACAGGCCACATGCTTCGACTTACTCATGTCACCATTTTTATGAAACAGGCAAACTCGTTATCCCTTTACACCCGAAAGAAAAATGTGGGTACGTGGTTTTCTTAATGTCCAAAACATTATTTTGGACACTTGTTTCTATGTTAATAAAGTATATTTTGGCGCACTCTCAGATAGACTCATACGATCGATCGACGTCGGTTGCGTTCACAAAAATAGTTTCGGGTACGGTGTGTACATTTTTCTAAGTCAAAACTCACTATTGTATAATCTCAGGTGTAAAGGGTTATAATTGTAAAAAATAAAAAAAAATAAGTACCAATGTTTGAGATCTCATTTGAAAGACATTCAATTGTGTTCTAACTATACCTAATTAAAAAAAATGTACCTATAGGCATTCAAATATTTGATGACTTGATAAAACAGAGACGAAATATTTAAATTAAGAAAAAATACTCAGGGATCAAATTTTTTTTTAATTCAAAAACAAACAAATTTACAAAATACAGCCACGCTGTCTGTATTAGCAAATACACTATATTTGCTAATACAGACAGCTTGGCTTTTTTACGTGAATTTATGTTTTTTTTCTTCTTAAGGCTGTCGGAACGCTTTGAATTTAAAGCCAAAAATAGAGCTTCGGCTGTCAACTGATTGTAGACTTATTTGTCAACATTCTGCAAAAATTCTTTCTCTATAAGGAAGATAAAGGACAAATCTAGGTCTCTAATGAACTACTTTTGTAATTTATGTACGATTTACTAGAAAAAATTTGGCATTAATTGTGCTAAAAAAACACACGTTTTCAATGTCACACTATGACCTTATTCGTACTTATTTCACAAAACTGTTCCATCACAAACTTAAAGTAACTCTTCCTTTTTCGGAAAAGTTTTTTAAATCCTCAAAATATTTCCAAAAATTAGAGTAATCAATTGACAGCGGCACCCTTGCAAAAAAATTTTTTAGCCTCGTAGTTGGCACCAGCCAAACATTGAAACGTGCGGATGATTTGAGCGAGACAGAGCTAATGAAGGTCACATCCACAATATGTCTTTTGCCTACCTCACCCCTTATCTCTGGATCGCAACACAAACTAAATTCAGGGCGTTCCGATAGCCTTAATTTCAATATTTCGTCTCTGCTTTATCAATTCATTGTCGACAGGGTTTGACACTGCGATCCGAGTTTTTTAATAAGCCATAACAATTATTTTTCTCCACAACTTATTTCTTATTTGACTAAAGATATCATTAAACTTTTTGCGGCAACGGTCAGTCAATGGACATAGCCGTAGTGTTTGAACAACAGTGTTTTAATAGACAAACTTAACAAATGGATTCCGTGGTACGTGATGCGGGTGTGGACTGTGGGTGAATAATACTCTGTAAGATGGACTGGTCAGATCACACTTGTGGTCGACCGCTCTCTCTCTCTCTTTCTCTCTCTCTCTGTACTACTCATCTTTGCACTTGACGTCCTCCGTCTCATCTATTCATATGGCCACAAACCAAAACTGATTACGTCTTTATGGTATAAGTTTCTTCTAAGCTGTACCTACAATCAGAAGCGTAGCGTGCCTTGGCGGGGTCCCGTATAAAAATTTGTTTGGGGGCCCTTCCCCCGTTGAAGTAAATGACTTAAACGGGGAAATCCCGCAGCCCGCGATAACCGATGTAGGGTGTTGCCAACTTTTGAACGCACGCTTTACTCGGGAAAAAAAGAAATTGCTTTTTTTGACTTGTCATTTCTGAAATAAAAAAAAATTGGGAAGTTTTTATTAATTTTTGCTTACGCACGTTGGGGGCCCCCGTGGCCCGGGGATCCCGTATAATTGATACGGCGGTAGCTACGCCCCTGCCTACAATCTACATCGAATCTGTATTTCTAAAAAACGTTTAGCCACTATAACGTAAATTATGAATCAGTTTATACAAAATGATTCAAATATTGATAGAAGTTCAAAGGCAAGACGAAGTGTTTTTAAAGCAATATCTTGGTATCGACAACAACTTGCTTAACGAAACAGAAAAAGGCAAACGTCATTAGATGACTTCGTCACAAAAAACAAAATATTTAAATGAGCAATCTTTCTCATCACAATCTTTCTCGGACTTTTATTTGATTTTCGTATTTTATAATTAAAAATTGATATTAGCAATTAGTAAATCTATAATTATTGTGATAAAAAAGTATTTAACAAATAATGTTACAAAATTAAACAAAAAAAGAAAAACTAACAAATTTTCGTATTTTCGATTCTGTTTCATTTATGCCTATTATCTAGGTATTAAGATGACCACGTTTAGCGCTGTTTCGTATAGCGTTAAGCGGGGTCTTACTGTACGTGCAAAAATGTAGTATGTATCTCGAGCGTAATGCTATTATGGCTGTCAAAACTATCTATATGAATGTACTACACATGTTTTCAATAATTCGATATGAGCGATTTTGTCTCGTGACCACAAATAACTCACTCAATGATCTATGCATACATCATCATTATAATATGGTATGTTTTACTTTACCATTACACCGGGTGATATGAATAGCACTCGAGTGCATGTTCCGATGTCAATGAGGCCGTCCCGCATTTTTTTAATAGCATCATCAGAGATACCTAGCCTAGATGAAGTAGTGATGAGCAAAATTGGTCTTGGTCTTGCAGTCTTGGTTTTGGTCTTGCAAAAAAGCAAGACCAAAACCGAATAAGCAAGAACAAGACCAAGACTGAACCTGTCTTGGTCTTGTTTTGCTCATCAGTAAGATGAAGGCGGCTATTAACATGCAAACTACGTATTTCAAAGCTACTAGAAAGTAGAATTTAAAAAAAAGTGGTGCGTGGTGCGGCAGAAGTTATACTTCTTTGGCGTGATCGCGATAATTGATATTCACATTTTAGTTAAAGATGTATGTACATTGATAAAATAAAAAGAGGACATCTAGGATAAATATAATCAAAAGTTAGCCTGATTACTTCGAGTAGTATTTATTTACTTTGGATAGTAGGTGGACAACTCCGTCAGCACATTGTAACAGAGAAATGAGACGTGTCATCTATGAACACAAAGTAAAACTATAGTACATCGAAGAATCAGCTTTGTTGACGTTTTCAGCCTTGCCGATACACGATGGTGTCTCATGTTCGTTGCATCCTGCGTGAGCAACTTCCGTAACAAACTTCACTGTTTTGTCGTTCTTTGCGCGTGTGGTCATTTCTCGCGTTTCTTCAAAAAGTTTTAGTTTGTTATCAGATCATGTAAAAATTTTCGATTTTTGGTTGTGTTTTTTTGGTAAAAAAATCTAAAAATACCGGTTTTTTTCTCAAAGTAATCGGTAAAAACCGGTTCTCAAATTTATAATCGATTCACGTCACTAGCTGAAACGATAAAAAATTACATGTCACCGTCGGTCGTATTATATAGGGTTGCCATCCGACCGAGTTTCCCCGGATTTGTCCTAGTTTAGAGGGCATCCGGGGAGCGTCCGGGCGGGGCTTCATTTGTAGTCCGGGTTTAAAAATTTAAAGTCTTGTGCCTCTCGCGACACACGCACTGTGTGTTTTATTTTAAGAACAAAAAAATTCTGATTATTTAAATAATTTGTAACAAACTGTAATAAGATTCTGTTTTCTTAGGTACATTTAAAATGATGAAAATTAAAAAAAATATATTAACCTCCTTCAAAAAAATCACTAAAAAGATACAAACAATGAAATTTTGAGGTCGGAGCTAATTTCATTACAAAAACTTTTAATTACATATCTACTTTAATTAAATAGGCGCCGACCTCAGAATTTCATTATTTTCATCTTTTTAGTGATTTTTTTGAAGGAGGTTAATATTTTTTTTTTTTAAGTTTTTTTATTTTTTACTTTTGAGTGGTGGATTTGATTTCACACATTTTTGAAGATTTCCCTCGATTTCTCCAGGCTTTCATCATCAGATCCTGACCTGATGACCTGGGATGTACACCCCTTCAAACAAAAAAATAATTTTTCAAATTGGTTCAGGCGCCTTCGAGTAATCGAGGAACATACATAAAAAATAAAAAAAAAGATTCCGACGAATTGAGAACCTCCCCCTTTCTTTTGAAGTCGGTTAATAAGAGATGACTAAATTTAACTTTAAGGTCTGAAAATAAATAAAAAGGTGATTTATGACATTTTCAACTGTTTTTTATTACACTGACTATGTTTAAAAAAACCTGTTGACATGTCCGGGTTCTGGGCTCTAAAATCCGGGGTTTTCACGCGTCTTGTCCTGGTTGCCAAATTTTAGAGGCAACCCTAGTCGTATTACAAATCAAACAGCCTGTATATAATTTGAAATGGTGAACGCAGTAAAATAGTTAAAAGCATTTTGTGTGCGTGAGAGATTCCATAAAACGCGTTAGTTTTTTTACGGCTGCGTAAATACTTTTATTAATGTATGCATCAACTCGCGCTGACTTATTTGTGTGAGTGCGCTAAAAATAGCGTCATTGTACTACTATATTTGTGGCCGGAAGACAACAGCGCTTATGTCGAATTTTTCTTAAAATTTATCTCCAGATACAATTTTTAACCGACTTCAAAAAAAAGGAGGAGGTTCTCAGTTCGTCGGAATCTTTTTTTTAATTTTTTATGTATGTGTCCCGATTACTCGAAGACGCCTGAACCGATTTGGGAAATTATTTTTTTGTTTGAAAGGGTATACATCCCAGGTGGTCCCACGGTCATCAGGTCAGAATCTGATGATGGAGAAATCGAGGGAAATCTTCAAAACTGTGCGAAATCAAATCCACCACTAAAAAGTAAAAAATAAAAAAACTTAAAAAAAGTATTAACCTCCTTCAAAAAAATCACAAAAAGATGAAAATAATGAAATTTTGAGGTCGGAGCTAATTTCATTACAAAAACTTTTAATTACATATCTACTTTTATTAAATAGGCGCCGACCTCAAAATTTCATTATTTTCATCTTTTTAGTGATTTTTTTGAAGGAGGTTAATATTTTTTTTTTAGTTTTTTTTACCATTCCAGAGAGCGAAAGAGAGAGATTGTAGATTATAGATGCTCAACATCTGAGGTCATCAGCGTCTATTTTACCATTCCAACCCACTACTGGGGCTTAGATCAAAATTAATTTCTCAAAATTGTACAATATTTTTTCGTTTTGAGATACCCGGAATTCAGAAGACATATTTTTAGAAAAAAATCTTTGCGTCTGTTTGTCTGTTAACACGATACAGGTCGAACGGATGAGCGGATTGAAATTAAATTTCGATGGGATATTTAATAAGCAAAAAGCCCTATTGATTTCGAGGAAAATCAGCGCATGCGCAGAAGAAATATCTGCTGTAATATTGTATTTTGTTTAATGACGGTATACTTTTTATAACGGTTTATTATGCTATTGTTTTTCCAGGAAAGTTTCGTAAGAACATTTTTTTCTAAGCGTAATAGTTTCGGAAATACGTACCTTGAAAATAAAAAATGTTGTTCTTTTGTTTTGAAGATCTGTCAAAAATAAATTAGGTAGCTGACAATCATGCTTTGACGTTTATAAATGTAAAACCATATTATGTGACCATGGAAACGAGTAACAAATACCATATTTGTTACGAGCCGTTAGTCGCGTCACCGCGCGCGTTAACAGCAATTTTATTTTATTTTTCATGTCACTGAAAATTAAGTAGGTTTTTGACATAAGAAATTTTGCCTTTCGTACGCAGATATAAATGAGAACGCCCGGCACATTTGTGCAATCCGCGCGTCCATCATATTATTATTATTATTATAGTGGACATTTGTGTGACGGACCCAACATAATGACGAGGGTGTGTCATTAATTATTTAACACATTTAGATGTATGTTGTAGATTCGGATTATTTATCGACGCCAAAAAACACATTGTTTACATAATATAAAAGCGGTTAGTTGGATACTTATATCTTATCTTTTGGAGGTACTGACTGTTTGGTATCTTGTATCTTGTGTAAAAAAATTCCAGCCAATTGAGCGACAGGACCATTCCAACGTCAGCTACCTAACTGATTTATCTTTGACAGATCTTTAGATCAAAGAAACTTCTGATTTTTTTTTTGTTATCAAAATATTTCTGAAACTATGAACCTTAGAAAAAAAATAGAATAAAATAAATAGAATAATGTAAGTAATGCACAACCTAAGTAAAACTTGGACACCAGCACTGAGGCATACTACGCTAATGAGCCCAACGACCAATCAGAGAAGAGCGATCTACGACCGAGTAGAGAACGACAACCAACGGTGCATAAAAGAAGAAGGAGCGATAGGTTTCGACACACTGACCTGTGAGCAGCCTAGAAGCACACTTCGTCCGCTACCACATCGCCTTTGAGAATGTTTACCGCAGTTATAGATGAAACGTCAGGTAGAAATACCAATGAACTATGGCGTACAAGCCCGGAAACCAAGAAACTATATCATCATTATTCAAAAAACAACATTATAGCATACATCTCTTCTGAGTTCTGAGTATACGTCGATTATTCCAAAAGACTTCGTATTTTTATATTAAATATCCTCCCAAAATTTGGTTTCAATCTGCTTGTCGCGTTCATAGACAGACCAACAGAGGCACAGACTTTTTCCAAAAATATGTTTTTCGGATTCCGGGTACTGTATTGTAAATTTTTGAAAAATGAATTTTGACCTAAATTACTACCATTCCCCACAAGTGGGTTGGAATCAGCGTTGCCAGATTTTTTTTTGCCAAGTCGGGATTTTGGAACTTTTTGAGTGAAAAAAGCGGGATTCTTTCGTCGAAAGCGGGACATAGTAAAAAAACATATATAATCAGAAGTTTTTAAATATTTATGATTTTATTTGAGTTCAAATTACGTTTACGTGACAATAGATAGCAAAAATAGCCATAGAAAATGTATTTTAATAAAAATATGATATTTTAAATCAGATTTACCCTATCGTTAAATAGTTGAGTCTTATTCGTCTTCTGAATAAAAAAAAAAAATAAAAAAAAAACAGAAATCAAAATCAAAAAAGTTTTATTCAGTAGAAAAATATGGTGTTTCGAACAATAGTCTGAGGAGTGAGTGTTATAAATTGCAACATACAATAAGAGAATAATTATTTACGCACGGTCGAGTTATCCCCGAAAAGCGGGACTCAGCCTGTCCCGCGCGGGACATTTAATTTTGATTTAAAAATCGGGACGTCCCGCCGAAATCTGGACGTCTGGCATCGCTGGTTGGAATGGTAAACGGTAAGTGTCGCGGAACATACGACAAAGTGAAACTGCTTATAATAATAATAAAAAACGTTTTGGCTATACTGAACAAACATTTTTTGTTAAATTCGCGCGGACGGAGTCGCGGGTACTAGCTATTGATAATAAATTGAAAAACCTATGGCAGTTTTATCACAGTTTTATTGAACGTTTATAATTTATAATAATCGGTCAATCGTCTGCTTTTGTATCAATTCGGTCACAATCTCGGAACTCATATTTTACTAAAAGATATTTTTGGACGACCTCAAACAGATGAACATCGAAAATAATAATTTAACTTGTTAGTTGCGCGACAATCAGCATAAAGTTTAGTATTTTTATGTTTTCATATAAAGAAATGCAAATTTCGTCGTAAAACTAAAAACTGTTAGCATTAGCATCTTAAAAATATTTTCTATCGTTTACTTCAAAAAGACACAATATGTAGGTTGGTAGACAATAAAGTTATGTAAAATATGTGACATAAATAATGGAAAACTAAGGTGTACTCAACTACTAAGGTAGAACTTTAACTTATGTCCCAGAATTTAAAGTCTCTAGATTTGATAAAGTACCGCGCAACCGTCAGCCATTTTGGGGCATACGATTCAATTAACATATATAAAAGTGTTCGTAACTAAAGAATAAATAATAACAAGTCAAAAATGCGAAAACCGGTTGATCTGTGAACCAACCCTAAAACTTCACGATATGTGAGGGACTGTTTATCAATTGTTCGTATTCTGCAATCTTTGATGTTAATGCTTCAAAATAAATTAAAAATATGTACCATTCTTCCCCTATAACTTTTAGCTAAGTTTTTGCTCTTTATTTAATCTAAATAAACGATTTAAAATCAGATAAAATGAGAAAATAAGCATAAGTTTTATACAAAGTTTTGTACAAAAAAAATTAAATTTGAAAAAGCCAAATTTGTCAGTATTTTAAACATAGTTTTATAAAGAAAAAACTTCAAAATGTTAATTTGCCTTCCCGTAATTCGAAATCTCGTTCTAAAGAAATATTGAGTATCACGTTTATGATTCAATTTTTAGGGCAAAAATAATTTTTTTTTGAAATTTTTAAGCAGCATGTCAAATTTCGTGAAGCTTAATAAGAACAGTAATAAAATAAATTTTTCGACCACAAAACGGAAAAGTTGGTTTACGTTAGTGATGTAAACCGCTTACAAATTTAAGAATTGGTTTTTACCAATTACTTTGAGAAAAAAAACGGTATTTTTAGGTTTTTTTGTTACTATTTAAAGAAAGAACAAAACATTGAACATTATTACTTGACCTGATAATAAACTAAATTTTTTTGAAGAAACGTGAGAAATAACTACTCACGCAAGTGAAGTGAAGTGAAGTTTGTCAACAGTATTGGCTGACGGTTGCAAACGGTGTGGTTATTCCCCGATCAGACAATATAAACTTAGTCTGACTTTGGTGTTCGGATCTATAGTAATTATAGGGATGGAGTGTCCAGCTGCGGGGGTTACCATTGAGGGACGGATACAAAGAAAGATTGGTATCGATTTTTGATTGGATGGCGCATTGTACTGCATACAAAAGAAATTTTCTTTTTACACCATAATACTAACATAAATTTCATGTCACTAGACATGCGCAGTACGCCGGCCAATGACAAGCAGACACCATTCACTTCGTCGCGTTCCTTAATCGGCTTTACCCCCCTCGTCTAAAACCCTAGTACATTCTCTATCTCTATATTCCTATGTCTATGGTTCGGATACACGAATAATGAAACACAAGTGAGTCCAAAAGTAATCGGCTTTAGGTAACCAAAACCGGTGTTTATCGGTTTTCACAGTAGTATATTATACCACTGCGCGACATATGGTGCCCTCGACTTCGCCTCGGACATCATGTGGCGCAGTGCAGGAAATTCAAGTTTCGGCTTGTGTGGTGTATACTATTTTTCTTCATACCATGCCGAAAGTACGCACTTTCACCAATATATAAAAAGACTAATTACTTTCAAGTGAGCATCTTTGAGGTTATACGTTATGACACATGGATCTAGTAATGTTCATGTAATAACAGCAGATGGGCTACCTACTACTGTCTACTGACGAACAAGTGACGTGACAAACGGCAGTCTCCTGTATCAGTGCGCATGACCCGCCTTTACAGACGATATGCGAGTAATTCCATCTCAGTGCATAAATGTTATACTTTCAGCTTCAATATCGAATCTTTCGGCATAGTATAATGAAGAAAAAATCTTTTTTATGTTTTTCTAAAACCGGTTTACATCACTAGTTTTCATTATTATTTGTTTATACGTATATGTAAGGAATAAATTATCGATTTTTGATACGTGGTGCGACCTTATTCTATTGAAGCCGTCCCATTCAAGCGCTTTGAAGTCAAAATCTAAATTAAGCAAATCTGATCTATGATGTTTATGTTTTGGAGAACAACGTAAGCAACTGACCGGCATCGATTAATTATTCATTCGGCGGAGAAATGGGATTATTTTGACATAAACACTTAACGTATTTTTTTTAGTTTGTCGCCATGTTATGCGAGGAGTCTAAAACATATTACACCTGCTTTAAAGATGTGAATAATATAATAATATAAAAGTTTTAAATCAACACGTCAAACAATTATTTAAAACATTAGCGATTTTAGTTTAAAGAAAATTCAACAAATCACTGGCTGACATTGTTGAGGTGATTAATTGTCTACGGCGCAATAAGACCCGCGTGTATCAAATTGGACAATTTATCATTGGTGATTGTTAAAACTTATTGTTCAAAAGTTATTTATTGATACAATGCCAAACATAAAGTCTACTTAGTCTATCATTCACCATTGAAATCTTCCTTTTTTTGTGAAGTGCAACTTCTTATGCGAGTGCGGACCGTTTAACGTTTGCGTTAAATATTCATTGTAACGGAAAAAAATCGTAGTTTTTCTGTCAACTTCGGATCTACGATTTTTTCGAACCGGGGCTTCCTCTCTCTAACGTTTGAGATAAATTGATTAAAAAAAGTCAGAAATATATAATCGGTGACATTTTTTGAGGCCGAGAGGGGAGAATAAGAATCCTTTAATATTTTTTTTAATAATTTGTTATCAATTTTCAAACATATTACTTATATGTGGAAAGATTCGGGTTTGAATCCTGGCGGCGACAGTTGTTTGAAAAATATTTTTTTTTCTAATATAGCATTGTAACAGTGGATGTTTCTTAACAATTATAACTAACGATCGCTATTATCTACCTATTATTAAATATAAAAGTACATATTATTATGATTTTGGCGCCATCTGAAACGACCGCCTGGGACAGGTGCCACGGTTTGCTCCCTGCTCCCCGTTACGGGGCTGTATTGTGTAAATGTCAATTTATAACATTAGATATAGACAGGAGCAGATCTACATAGGGATTATAAAGGACCCCTAAGTGTCAAGGACCCAGAAAAATTGAATTATTATCAAAAATTTTTAATACATTCTCATTAAACAACTATAATGATGTATGGCAAAGACATGTCCAGTACTGTAAGTTAATGGCGTTTACCTCTATTCTGTAGGTGGTAGCTTTTTTTCTGTGAGCAACTTCATCCTGTTAATTACGCGCGTGCTTCTGCGAATAACTTCATTCTGTTTATTTTTATGTTACATTATGCGCGTGCATCTTAAATTTACTCTCAATTCTCATCATTTTTCATAACGCGCCAAAAGAAGTATAAATACAAAAATATATAATAAATAGTCGATATTCCCATTGTTTTCAATGGACGTGAGAACAGTTCCAACTAGAATTGTTCCGATTCAATTTAAAACAGTGCGCATTGTTCCACGCTTCGGCGATAAATTCTCGTTCGCGCAATCTCGTATCGCGATAATAGTTAGCTGCTTGCGGCTCATTTGTCACAGCCGACAGACGGACGGACGCATTGCGTCGGCGGACAGACGTCCGTATGCCGACAGACGGGCGCACGATTCTGTTTTGTTTGTCCCCCGGGCGCTGTTAATGTGTCGTATCGAATGTTGTATAGTAAAACTATATATATTTCGCGTGTAGCTCTACATATTACACACGTCTATACATAAAGTACCCATCACCTGCAAATTTATCTGCACCGATGTGTTTTGTTTTAGGGACGAGAAAACGTGTATTCGACTTTAAGTAAATGGGTTGCAGAAAATCTCTTTTGACAGTGACCTTAAGGCTGTCGGAACACTCTGAATTTAAGCCAAAAATAGAGCTTCGGCTGTCAACTGATTGTAAACTTATTCGTCAACATTCTGCAAAAATTATTTCTCTATAAGGAAGATAAAGGACAAATCTAGGTCTCTAATGGACTACTTTTGTAATTTATGTACGATTTACTAGAAAAAAATTGGCATTAATTGTGCCAAAAAAACACACGTTTTCAATGTCACACTACGACCTTATTCGTACTTATTTCACAAAATTGTTTCATCACAAACCTGAAGTGACTCTTTCTTTTTCGGAAAAGTTTTTTAAATCTTCAAAGTATTTCCAAAAATTAGAGTAGTCAATTGACAGCGGCACCCTTGCAATAGCATCTTTTAGCCTCGTAGTTGGCACCAGCCAAAAATTGAAACGTGCGGATGATTAGAGCGAGACAGAGCTAAAGAAGGTCACACCCACAATATGTCTTTTGCCGACCTCGCATCTTACCGCTGGGTCTCAGCACAAACTGTGTGAAAGTGATCCAACACTGTTAAGATCCACCAGATTGTAAAATATGCTGTCGGGAAATTTCGAACTGTGGTCGTAAAGTTAATTTTAACACGCTTTTATTAGCTTCACCTGTATAATTGTAATGGAATCTTTGAACGTGAAATTCACCCACTTCAAAAAGTCAGATTAAAATGAAACTGTGCACTTATCTAGAACCGATGACAATACAATAATTTAATAAGTTTGTCCCATTATTCTGACCAGGATAATCAGGATAAAAAAAGAAGACTAAAAAATAAAAAATAAATAATAGTTTAAGGCCTTACCATACATCCAGCAGTGCCAAAAATGCGCTAAAAGAAACAATTTTTTTTATTACCAACACAAATGGCTTCAAAAGCATAGCCTCATGTGTAAGCACTAATTCCAAAAAAACAAACAAAAATAATAATTATTTTATTATAAGCTTACACAGAGATATTATTAATGGCACAAAATTCATTTATGAGATCAAATATTTCGAAGCTTCCAGATTCCAGGACATAACAAATGTTCATTGGAGGCACTAGACCTTTTTCAATTAGAAGCTGAAAACATTTTTTTTAGTAGGGACAACAATAGAAATTAATAAAAATAAATAGTACACATTGTTTATTATTATTTAAATTTTATAAAAAAAATATTTCACTTTATTTTCACAAAAATTACTACACAAAAAATCACGTGATCCACAACACTAAGAAAACAAAGTTGTTGCACGGTCGGCATCATACCTCCAGTAAATGTTGATCGATTTGCAAAATTAAAAAAAAAACTTGTAAAATAAAGTTGTAATTGTAGTGTGTCGAGCCGGAATTTTGAATTTCAAAAAATTTAGCAATTTATGGCAGTTTAAACAAAATATGCTTTTTACGTTATAAATTTTTTTATAAAGTTTTTAAATCAAAATATCAAAAATCCGGCTCGACACACTATAAAGAAAACGATTTCGAATATTTAAAAAAAAATCGCATCAAAAAATATTAAAAACTCTATGAGTTATCAATATCATGCCGACCGTGGCGGAAAAAGTAGTTACGAGAAAAACTCGTTTAAAGTTTAAGGCGCGCACCAAACTATCGTCGAGCAGTTACGTTTTCTACCATAACTTTGGATCTATGGGGAATTTTTTCTGTCGACTTCCACAGAAATAAGCCTAAAACTATGTAGAACAATCTGTTAAAAAAATCGACCTTTTCAAAATGCTGGACGTATGTAAGGCCTTAAAAGAACTAAAAAAACACGCTTTAATAGCAAACCGAACTAAAAAGTAAAAAATAATCTTATATTGTTTCGAGACAAATTTAAAATAATTGAAGTCTCAGACTATAATAAATAGGTGTGCAGTTTTCACATCCTTGTTTGTATGAAAATCTTTAAATTCTTTGCTTTGTAGTTGAGATTAAAACGTATCACTCCATTAAGCCGGGCACAAAAACAGATCATTTATTTTTCTAATCATTACCAAATTTCTTTGCTTTAAATAATAAATTTTCAGAAAATTTAAAATCAAATAAATTTTAAATTATGTACTAGAAAGGTGCCTTTAAGGCATTTGACCGGTGGTGTTGGTATCTTTTTGTGAAAAACAGACTACTGAATGATCGAAGAGGACAGTGTGGTCCAGTGGTTAGCGTGCTGGCTTCGCGTCATATGGGTTCGCGTCCTGCCTCTACCCATGAATGTTTTGTGATGTCGTTTAGTCTTAAGTGATTGTGTTATATAATGTAATTAAGACGCTAATGAGCTAAGTTGTCGAGCGTACATAATCTACAGTAAAAAAGTAAAAGAATGATCGGCATACACATTACATACATTTACCAAAAATGTGAAATGAACTATTTTGTCTTGTGGTCGCAGACACAGTCAATATATTTACTAGGTCAATATTGAATCACAGGAAAGATTTTTTCATTTCTTTTTTCCTATCATCGCAAGGGTAGGAAAAAAATGAAAAAATCGATACATCGCGTTAATTAATAGTAGTATCCCATCGGCCATCACTACTTCCGTCGCGCTTTTTCCCAATTCGATCGGAATTACCTACTCCTGCCTACTTCAACTATATTTCTAATGAAAAAAAACCCGGGTCGCAGTGCCAAAACCCTGCCGACAATATAGTGTATTTGCTTGTATAGGGCCGTGTGGTTTTATACGTTTATTATGTGAAATTAAGTTTGTTTTTGGCCAAAATAAAAAATTCAACCCCTTAATAATACACCCCTTAAAATAACATTTTTTTTCTTAATTGTAATATTATTATCAATCTAACGTCTTCACCGAATTAAATACACCTTTCAATAAATAAGTCACCATCTGCAAACTAGTGTTTTCATAAAATTTGCAAATCCGGTCCTGTCGGGCCGATTTTATTAAAATTTTGGGGACACTTTTTAATTACTACCAGAGGATTAAATTTCAATTTTGAAACGATTCGGAGAATTTTTTCGGTATTTTGGGGTTCAAAAACATTTTTCAACCCCTAAAAACTACCCTTAAAATAGCCCGATTAGGCCCATTTTAAATAGGCTTCTTGCGGTGATGGATTTCAACACGTGGGCCAAATTTCGTTGAAATCAATTAACTCTTTCGAAAGTTATTGCGCGTACACATATATATATATATATATATATATATATATACGTATATAAATATATATATATATATATATATATATATATAAACATTTTTAAAAATGGTGCCAACGTGTTTAGGAGGTTATGAAACGTCGAGAAATTTTGGTCCGACCCCTAGGTCCCGCCATCCGACCGACGCCAATAGTGTATGTTGCCTTATGGCAAATACACTAAAAATGATTCTGTAATTTACACTACACACCACAGAAACTTACGAAAAATCTACCAAAACTATAACCTGGAACGCAAGTTTTTAAGTGTTACAGCTCGGCACTGTGTGAATTAGAGTTGGGTAACTCAGATCTGAACCGGTTCAAAGAGCCGACTCTGACAGAAGATCCGTGAGAGCCGACTCACTTTTTTTGAGCCGACGGATCAACGGATCCGCATAACTCAGTGAAACACTTAACACACAGAAGTACGTTTTACACTTACGTATCAGTTCTTGCTTTGATGCATCTGTCAGCTCAAATGACTCATGCATCACATGTTTGGCTATGCATTCTTGATTCTATACAGGTCGTGATATGATTGACTGAACTAGGTAACTCAGTGGCAGACTGCAGTAACATATTCAGAACTCGGCTCCTTTTGAACCGGTTCAGCGAGCCGGCTCACATACTAAAAAGACCCGTTTTTCCCATCTCTAGTGTGAATGCCGTCCGGTAAACAGTGATTTGTTGTTTACGCTTCACAACACTAAAATAAATTTTATCCGGAATCTATACATCTATTTAAATCGACATTTACAGAACATTTATTGTATAGTTTATGTTTCGTTGCCTTATATAGTTACACCGTTACAGATTTTCGTTACGGTTTTTCTTAAGACAAATTTAATTCACCTTACTGTACGTAAAAAAGTGCAGTCTTCGTCCCTTGCGAAATTAATTTCAAATCGAAAGTGGCGTCATCCTACGCAATGATTTCGAATAACTTCTCGAGGCATTTTAGTTTTCACTTGACATAATATCCCACCTTTTACTATTCACTTTAAAAAAAAGCAAGTTTTTTTTTGTGTTACGAAAAAAAAGAAATACATCTCACTTCTGTATCGAAAAAATAAAACAAAACAATAATGCGGGGGAGAATGTCGACTCGATGTTAAATCTGTCGGAGAGAGCGCATTTAACGACATCAAAGGAATGATGTCAGTATTTTAATTTATATGTCTTGGCAATGTGCCTGATTTATATTTTATGGTTTATACACTATTATTCTTTCCACGCGCAAACCATATTGCTGTACAATGACATTGTCACTTTACGAATCGTCTAAGTTCGCGATATTTCCGAACCATCTTTCAAACCGACTTCAAAAAACCGGTCAAGTGCGAGTCAACTCCGTACTATTCCGTTTTCTGGGAGTACTTTAAGACTTACAATTTTCGTTTCAATTTTCCTGTAAACTATGGATGGGACCCGATATTCCCTATTTTTTTCAAAATTTTAGGCGCAGTAGTTTCGGAGATAAGGGGGGGAATGGTCATTTGTTTATCTATTTTCTTAAATAACTTTGAAACTATTTATTTTAAAATTATAAAAAAATATACTTGAGACCCTTACCACAAGCCCTTTCATTTGATATGTCATACGATATAGTTTACCAAACTTGTTTTTTAAATTTTTTAATTTACCCCCAAAAAATGACCCCCATGTTCAAAATTCATTTATTTACGTTACACGTCCGTCTTATGGTCACTGACTTAGATATGTGTACCAAATTTCAGCTCAATCGATCCAGTAGTTCGGCGCAAATTGACTTTGACAGTGGGACGGACAGACACACGAGAGATCCTATAAGGGTTTCGGTTTTTCCTTTTGAGGTACGGAACCCTAAAAAGATTATGTGTTCGACATGTTATATTTTCTTATTTTTGTTCAATCATAACTTCTCCGATTTTAAAAATGTCGACGGCATTTTGTTCAGAATATCTATAGAATGGTCACGTATAATTTTTATTAAAATCGGTTTTGTCGTTTTTAGCGGACTTCAAAAAGTAGGATTTTTATGGATGTTACCTTGTATCTCCAGGATAATTATGAACCGATTTTGATATTTCTTTGTGTATTTAATCGGACATACCTTCAGAGTTCAGGGTTGGTCCCACATAAATTTTGTTTAAATCGATTCAGTAGTTTATTTTCAAGTGTATTAATTAAATATTTAGGAAGATAAGATTAACGTGCGTACTACGTAGTGGACCAATTCACTAAAAAATAAAGAAACTAAAAAAAATTAACCTCCCACAAAAAAGTCGCTAAATGGAGTAAATTTACAAAGTTCTGAGGTCGATACCAATTAAATAAAAATACATTTATTAAATTGACGCCGACCTCAAAACTTTAATATTTGACATTTTTGGAGGGGAGCTCAATTTTTTTAAACTCCATACCAAAATGGTAAAAAACCCATATTAAGGGTTCCACAGGAAAACACAAAAAAAATCTATTCTTTTGTTCTGAAGATCTGTCAAAAAAAATTATTTAGATAGCTGACATGCATGCTTTTAGTGATTTTTTACATGTGAAACCATAATTCAATTTTCCAAACGAAAAGCAATCATCATGACATTTATCGCTAGCCATTACCCGCGTCACTATACGCGTTAACGGACATTTCTTTATTGTCAAATACTTTTGAAGTTGGAATGATCCTGTCACCCAATCGGTTGGAATTTTTCCTTTGCAGCTCTAATCCTACCGACCTTGACAATGCAATTACTAGGGTTAAGCTCTAATGATCATTGATCCAGTAAAGGATCTCTTTATTTTTGTGAAAAACAAAATTTTCATTTGTAAACTGCTTTGGCAACTGTTAACATATCATTACAATGTGTTACGTCCCAAATTGTTTTATTTTAACAAAAATGTTGTTTGGTGCCGCGATCGGCATTTGTTGTGTCACAACAATATTGTATCAACGATATTGTTTAACACGAGAGTTCATTTGTTTCTTAGCAGTGTTCATTTGTTTACACAGTGTATTAGCTGTGGGTGGACCTGTGTTTACAAATTCTTATTTCTAACGAATAACATCGTATATTCAAAGATGTCTAATAGTCGAGTGAAAACTGGTTGGAAATTACCATTTGAGCGGGGAGGCTGAAAATTTGAAGAAAAGTGTGTTGGGTTGCAGAAAAAATCGTCAGATATTCTAATTTAAAAACGGCCTTAGATGGTGGCCACACATAAGAAAAGCATTGTAGAATTTTATGTTGGTCGTGTTCGAAAAATAATCAATCGATTGAAGCGATACTTTTTTAGCTGTGTAAACATGTAGTTAACGTCGTTTTTTGTACAATTTCCACTTCTAAACAGCATTTTTCTACGCATATTAATCAAAATTTAGCTTGAAAAGCGATTTTTTTCCATGAAGATAATTTGTTTTTGTGTGAGTACAATCTAATGTTCTACATGACAGGGAGTTTCACAACGACATTAGATCGCTCCTGTTCGCATAAAAACTCAGATCATTGTCAAGTCAATTTTTTTATCAATTTCTTTCTGCATCCCAGTATAAGAATCGACTTTGCTCCCTGGCATTATTTGAACCTAGCTTCAATTAAATCCAATTCACAGACTAGAGCTTGTAACAGAGAAACCATGGAACCGCCACATAAACAATGAAATTGGGATTTAACATAAAACGACACGACACCTGGTGACAGAAATGTAAACCATAAAAACAAATACATTTTACTGCTGTTAGTACTACTATATTGTAGGCAAAATGGCGGATTCGACATTACATTTGGCCTCAACTTTGCCCAATAGACGCTTGGTAGTTCCCAATCCCTGATTTTTATTCAATCATTTTACCCTTACCTATGATAATGAGTTTGAAGTTTAATTTCTGTCGTTTGTTTCAGAGCTGTCGTCATTATAGCTGGCGTCTGCAATGTTTGTGCTGAAATAAGCAGAGCGCCGAAGGCTGAGAATTTGTTCGTCCGGTCATTGGGATATTTCCGGCGCGAGGAGGAGGCGCCTGGGAATTCAATTTCAGCGAAGCGCGGGTGTCGACTCAGACGATCAAAGTGCATTTTTATACGCGGACATAATATATAATTATTATGCTGAATTCAGCATGCTTGACTTAGGTCTTAGAAGTCGGGTTACCGCTTTTTCTATCCGACACCGCGGAACACTGACAGTTGTGAATGAAAACTGTGTGAATGAAAAAGAAAGATGAGACGTTGCGAAACTCTGAGAAATTACGCCACATACGGGGTGAGTATTTTAATGTTACCGACAAGACTAAAAAAGTGGTGCGGTAGAAGTTATTACTTGGCGTGATCACGACAATTGATATTCATATGTCAAAAAAAATTGACACATTTTCGACAGATAGCTACTCATCATTTTCTTCGGAATAATAACCGTTTAACAATTTCGAAGCATCATTTAAATCTTTTTGATAAAGGCCCCAGTTTTAAACCTATAAAAATGTACAATCAATTACCGGCAAATGTAAAATGTATTAAAAGTTTTCCTGTTTTCAAACGGACCGTCAAAAGAGTCTTACTTGACCACTCCTTTTATTTCATTCAGACCTTTTTTTCTGTCGCTTGAATGTCATTTCAATTGTAATAATTTGTTATTGACTTATTCCATACATTTATGTCAAAGGAATAAATATACTACGTATAATTACTAGTGGCTTCGAGTCGCAATGGTTTTAGTCTGCTGTGTCGTACGATCTGGTTAATCGCGCGACTACGCATTCACTGGAAAGTCAAGCCTAACGCATCGATAGTTAGGTCAAGCGAAAGTGCGATTGTGTCTCAATGCTGTTACCAAATCGCGCGATCGAACTAGGTATACATTTCGAGTACTGACTGCTCTAATAGGAATTGTAAGGCATTTTATAAAGATTCAGTCCCTTTAACACCTGTACTTTTTTAGTAGCACCCTTTTGAAAAAATAACAAATATATCAATAGATATTAATACTATTGTATATTTCGGATTAAGCATTATTAAGCGTAACTAAAAAATTTACTCAAAACGAAAATGTCAGCACTTCAAATTTATTTTGGTGCATTTTAAGTATTCAAAACATTACCAATAAAATTTTATAATATGTAAATTTTAAAGAGGATTACCCAATGTTTATTGTTAGTCGATAAGCTAATAAAAAAAAGATTAGTAGTTTTTAACAAACTCACAAAAACTTACATTATAACAGTGACTCCCAACCTTTTCTAATCACGAGGAAAAGAACAGTGTCTGATTTTGGAGCCTCGGATAAATAACGATTTTTTCTATTGAAGCAAATTTGTTAATTTTGGTGAACCTGAAATAGGATCGATCCTAGACTATTATCAGAGTGGAACGAGATCTCATTTCGGCGCTCCTCTGTGTTAATCCAATCTCACTTGAAACAAAAAGGAAAAACTGATAATCACCAATTTTGTTCTAGAGCCTGGAGCAGGAGCATGTTTTGTCAAATAGTAGGGCCGGTCCTGAACTGAAATATGCTGATACGACTTTCAGCTTTAAATCTAGGTTTAAGAATGCCATTGGTTTTCAGCTGTCTCCATTTAGTTGAAAACGAATTACTTTTTTTAAACCTAAATATATGTAAACTAATACATTGCTGTTTTGTTCGTTACACAAAATTATATGCGAAATAGTTAGCTTTTTTTCGACATAGACGCTTTGGTTTTTAATCACAGATTTACAGTAGATTACACATAACAGGTTCTTTATAACGAACCGTTCTCTAAAGAGGTGAGATAATCTTTGATTGTAATAAATTTTATTTGATCACAATGAATAGTCAGCAGCTGTTAGACCATTAATTTAACATTATTCATATTAGATTTGACAAACCATAAAAATAATATTTCAAAACATTTTTTTTATACTTGTGTGCCGCGTGTTAAACACACGGAAAAAAATCAAGTGCCAAACGGTAAAAAAAAGGTTCGAGTTTAACTAAACTTTCTAAGCCACACGCACGAAATTGATGTCGAACAAATTTATAAAATCGTTACGGGACATTTGTAATTGTTTTTGGCCGACCCTGTCAGCAGCCATGGGGACACCACACATCGTTTTAAAAACATTTTTTAAATAGAAACACAAATGTTTTATTAATCGATTTATACTTAGGAATTTTATTTTATAACAAGTGCTTCGCACAATGCACTGGCTTCATCAGACAAATATCTTTAAGTTGATATGACGAAGCCGTTTTGCTAAACAATTATAAGTTTGTAAGTGTAAAAAGACATATAATACTCTTATGACCTCTGTTGTCGAACGTCTATAATCCACAATATCTACGTGTATTTATTTTATTAAAACGCTTTTATTAGCTTTACCTGTATGTCTGTAAAGGAATCTTTGAACCTGAAATTCACCCACTTTAAAACGTTAGATTAAACTGAAACTTTACACTTTTATCAAGGATCGATGATTTGACTCCTGAAAAAAAAAAACATTAATCAAACAAATTTTTATACAACAGCAGTCAACAAGTTAATTTCATGCCAGAGATTTTATTAATTTACCATATATTTAGTAAAACAAAATCACGCCTATAGTTTCATTCAAAAAGGGTGTAATCTGTTGACGATAAATTATGAAAGCTGAGAATTTTTTGCTTAACTTGTGGGAGTATGTCGCAGTGACAGCCATTTTTGGGTCGTAATTTGAGAATTTTTTTCTTGGTAAGTATTAGTAAAATATTTTGGAGTCGTTTTTTCATATATCATATTTAGGTATAGGTATATCCTTTTTGTACAAACATATATTTATTAGTGTATTTGCCATATGGCAACATACACTATTGGCGTCGGTCGAATGGCGGGACCTAGGGGTCGGACCAAAATTTCTCGACGTTTCATAACCTCCTAAACACGTTGGCACCATTTTTGAAAAAAAAAAAAAAAATATATATATATATATATGTGTGTGTGTGTGTACGGGCAAAAACTTTCGAAGGAGTTAATTGATTTTAACGAAATTTGGCTCACGTATTGAAATCCATCACCGCAAGAAGCCTATTTAAAATGGGCCTAATCTGGCCATTTTAAGGGTAGTTTTTGGGGGTTGAAAAATGTTTTTGGGCCCCAAAATACCGAAAAAATTCTTCGAATCGTTTCAAAAATGAAATTTAACCCTCTGGTAGTAATTAAAAAGTGTCCCTAAAATTTTGATAAAATTGGCCTGACAGGACCGGATTTACAAATGTTATGAAAAAACTAGTTTGCAGATAATGAATTATTTACTGAAAGGTGTATATAATTTAGTATAGAGATTCGATTGATAATAATATTGCAATTAAGAAAAAAAAAATGTCATTTAAGGGGTGTATTAAGGAGTCTAATTTTTTATTTTGCCCAGAAACCAACTAAAGTTCGCATAATAAAGCCACACTGCCTGTATAAGCAAATACACTATATTGTCGGCAAGGTTTTGGCACTGCGACCCGAGTTTTTGTATTTTAAAAACAAAGAAACTGTTGATCCTAGAGCGTTTAAAATTTGAGACGCTCGCGGCGCAGTCCTAAACGGTGCTCACGACTGCAGTCCTCTGCGGAGTTTGAAACACAAGTTTCCAAATTGTTATTAATTGTTAACCTGTTGGCTACTGTCTAAACCGCCGAGAAGTTAAAATATTGAAAGTTACGAATGTTATGCCAATACAAAAAAACGTACGAGTTTTTGGTGTTTTTTTCAGCGTAAATGCTTGCTTAAAAGAAAACTAAAAACCGTGTCAAATAATAGCGGTTCCGACGATAGTGGAAAGTTTACTGAAGGTGTTGTAAAAGTTTCAAGTGATTCAATTCAGTGCAACTTGAAATATCGTGGGTATGACCGATTTGAAAAAACGTGTTTTCGAAAAAAACGGGTTTAAAATTTTGGATTACAATTACACGCTTAATGCTATGCATCCTTCCTCTTCTATAAAAGTCTCTAGCTGCGAAATTCTTTCATGTCTTTGCTCGATTCTAGCTATTTCTGCTTCGTAAATCCGGGAAAAGGACTCGCGTGAATAAGGCTATGGTCGCTCGACGCTCTATACATGTCGAACATCTGTAAGCCTTATATAACTCCCTGAATTTAGCGAATTTTCAAAAACCCGTTTACAGGCGTATTTTTCAAACCGTCACTACCGAATACCCCCCTTAATTCATTGATTCGGTATAAAAAAGCTAATAATAAGTAAAATACATACTTGTAACAACAAAATATTGACAAAATTTTCACATGTACAAATAATGCTTTTATGTAACTTTTGAATAATTATGCTGTTTTAGGCACCGATTTAATTTATTACCTATGACGTATAAAATTGATATTGGTTTATCTGAAAACTGCTCTCCTGATACTTTTGTGTTTACATTTGACTGACGAATTTTTATTAGAACACTCCCTTTTCAAAAATAGAAGGAATTAGATAATTGTCAATTATTCCAGCGGCGCGACAAAATAGTATCATTATGGCGTACATAATCGAGAAGTAAAAATGTTCTGTTTTTATATACTCTTGATGTCCATTCTAAAGAATAAGAATTGAATTTAAAAAAATGTCTTAAAAATATTATTACTGTATATAAAAAAGCCATTGGGTCATGACGTTTTCTTCAATTACTATTTGTCTCTTTAACTGGACTTACTTTACTTGAGAAGAGAACAAACGGATTAAATATTGTTTTTACAAGTTTTTATTAGTGTATTTGCCATATGGCAACATACACTATTGGCGTCGGTCGGATGGCGGGACCTAGGGGTCGGACCAAAATTTCGCGACGTTTCATAACCTCCTAAACACTTTGGCACCATTTTTGAAAATGTTTATATATATATGTATATATATATATATATGTGTGTGTGTGTGTACGGGCAATAACTTTCGAAAGACTTAATTGATTTTAACGAAATTTGGTCCACGTATTGAAATCCATCATCGCCAGAAGCCTATTTAAAATGGGCGTAATCGGGCCATTTTAAGGGTAGTTTTTAGGGGTTGACAAAAGTTTTTGGGCCCCAAAATACCGAAAAAATTCTCAGAATCGTTTCAAAATTGATATTTAACCCGTTAGTGGCAATTAAAAAGTGTCTCTAAAATTTTAATAAAATCGGCCCAACAGGACCGGACTTACAAATTTTTTGAAAACACTAATTTGTAGAAAGTGCCTTATTTATTCAAGGGTGTATTTAATTCGATGTAGACGTTAGATTGATAATAATATTGTAGTTAAGAAAACAAATGTTATTTTAAGGGGTGTATTAAGGAGTCAAATTTTTTATTTTGCCCAAAAACCGACTTAAGTTTGCATAATAAAGCCACACTGCCTGTATAAGCAAATACACTATATTGTCGACAGGGTTTTGGCACTGCGACCCGGGTTTTTTTTATTATTTTAACTTGTCATGTTTGCCAGTCAGTCTGTCAAGGCGTTTGTCAGTTTGCAATCAAAATTTAGACTAGATTTAATTCAGTTAAAGCTTTGAAATTTTGCACACGCGTATAATTTCAGAGACAGTGCATAAATCCAATATGGCGGATTACCTTTTTCTTTACAATCCTCTTGACATCATATCAAATAAAAGCGTTTGACGAGTGGAATACATGTGTAAACTCAATATTGCGGACGCCACATATCCGATCGATTTGAAATTTTGTACACATATGTATTCCCGATGAGAATACATGATTCAACCGTTTTTAGAATTATGTAATGAGTTAATTGTAATAAATTAATGTATTAATAGTAAACATTTTAAAAGACTAAAAAGAACAAAATAAAATATTTGTAAAAACAAGCTTTTATTGAAATGTACTAAAAAGGAAAACAGAATTTGTAATAATTTAGTTTCATAATTATAAAAGCGTGGATTGTGACTAATAGACTATCGCAGAGTTTACAACCCACGCTTTTATAATTATGATTCTAAATTATTAAAAATTATTTTTCCTTTTTAGTACTTTTTCAACAAAAATTTGCCTTTAAATACTTTTTACACAAATTTTAATATCTATTAAATTGATAATTTAGTTTTGTAGTTTACTTTGAATCCATACTTTAGTCAATTTTTCGTGAACATATTCACTAAGTGGATGATTTTCACAGCCAGTTTACGTAAACCAAAAAATGTCTCAGAAACTCTGATTTACATAATAGAGTGTTTGGGTATCTAGTACTCAGTTGTTTAACAAATTGTAAAATTGCTTGTTTTATTTAAAAAAAAATGTATATATGCATTTCACATCGGTCTTACTTTCTTGTTTAAAAAACAACAGTCATAGAGAAACTATTTAATTGAACCAGTTTGAATATTATTTCTGCATCATATTTAATCGAAATAATTCTTGTGTTATAAAACGCAAAATATAAAACTTTGAATTTTATTTTGATCCGGCCAAAAATATTTTTTTCACACGCTACTGATTCATAAATAATTTTAATATTACGTAAAACTTGATCGAACTGCAATCCTAATACAATTACTAGTGTATTTGTCATAATGTGGCACATACACTATTGGCGTCGGTCGGATAACGGAACCTATAGGGGTCGGACCAAAATTTTGCGACATTTCATAGCCTCCTGAACACTTTGGAACTATTTTTGAAAATGTTTATATAAACTATTATATTATATAATATATTGTATACGTATATACATATTATATATTTGTATATGTGTGCGGGCTATAACTTTCGAAAGTGTTAATTAATTTTAATGAAATTTGGCCCATGTGTTGAAATCTATCACAGCAAGAAGCCTATTTAAAATGGGGCTAATCAGGACATTCTGAGGGTAATTTTTAGGGGTTGAAAAATGTTTTTGGGATCCAAAATACCGAAAAAATTCTTGGAACCGTTTCAAACCCGTTTTAACCCTTTAGCAGCAATTAAAAAGTGCTCCTAAAAATTTTTAAAAATCGGCCTAACAAGACCGGACTTACAATTATTTTGAAAACACTAATTTGCAGATAGTAAATTATTTTCTGAAGAGTGTATTTAATTCGGTGTAGACGTTAGATTCATAATAATATTGTAATTAAAACAAAAAAAAAAAAAAAACAATTTTATGAGGTGTATTAAGGGGTTATATTTTTTCAAAAACACACTTATATTCATATAATAAAGTCACCCTGCTTGTATTAGCAAATACACTATATTGTCGGCAGGGTGTTGGCACTGCGACCCGAGTTTTTTTTTATTACCTGCGGGCGGAGCCAAAAGACAAAGCTTTATAAATAAATTAAAAAATTATACGCAGTGTCTGACAAAAATAGGCAGCACTTGGTTGTAAATATGATAAGTTCGGAACTTTGAAAAAATAAAAAAGTACACACATGATCATAATTCGACAAGTCAATAGTTACGAAATATGTATGGGTATAATCTTGTACTTACTTGACTAGAGCACAATGAAATTTTATAAACAGTTCTTTCGTTGAAATATTTTCTATCTCAAATAAGTGTTAATTGTATGATGCTAAATGATCTGCAAGTAATCGTCTAATCCTTCTTTGTACCTTGTCAGGGCCGGATTTACTCATTAGCAAAATAAGCACCTGCTTAAGGCCCCAGTCTAATGGCCGTCGATTCATCGAAACCTTGCGAATTTTGTAACTAAATTCGACCTAACTTTTTAATTTAGAAAAAAAAATGCTGATAAGTCAAATAAAGTGAAAGATATCTATTTTAATTATAAATCTAATAAATATATATGTATAAAAAAATGTGACGTGAGAAATTTCTAATATTGTACATATTAATAAAAAAAATAAAACATTTGCGATTTTTTGAATTGAAAAAACGCGCCTCATTCAATACTTTGTTCGTAAATGAAAACTGCTACACACAGTTCTGGACTACCAACTTAAAAACCACATATTTATATAATTATTTGATTCTCCGATTTTAGAATTTGCGTGCTGATTACCTTTGCTGTCGAGCGTCTATAATCTACAATCTATCGTTCTTATAAGCATACCGAATAATAAATTAAAAATATTTCGAAGAATGCACACAATAGCGGCGGAGAGGTATAAAACACCCCGTATATAAAGACTTATGCAACTGCCTTTTATAGTCGTATTGTGTTTTATTTGAAGTAGAAATACCTCTTAAACACTTCTGGGAGCTGGATAGCAAATTTTTGATCTTTGTGTTTGTTGAAATTAATATTTTTAGAAAAAATTTTGTTTTTTATCTTTCTCCATACGTAATTTTATGATCAATTATTGTAATGTAATAGACGCTCGACAACACAAGTCAAACGCATTGTAAATTATAGGCGCTCGTATTATTTTATTTAAAAATAAAACTTGGAAAATTTCAAAGTTTAAGACAAGTTGTAAATGTGAAGCGGCGGCAATCTTGACGCAATCAGTATGTCCAGTAGCAAAATGCTCGAGAGTCTAGACCTCTGGGGGTTAAAACCAAAAATTTATAACAATACCTGGTGCTTGTTCATGGACCTTGAAACTGAAATGCTAACCTTTAAATATATCAGCTGAAAACCAGCTTACGCGTGTGTAATTCCACGGAGTTCAGAAAATAATGAAAAAATAAATAAAAACGACAGATAGGTACGCATTATGATCGAAGACGGCGACATCAACACGTCTAGTTGAATTTAAATTAAATTAAGTAGCTTTAATTATTATACTTCTGCTTCTTTAACATTAAGAAAGTTTTCGCATTTGGCTTTTTGGCGCCCCTTGCCATCTGGCCCCTAAAGCGACCGTTCCTCTCGCTTTACCCCAAGACCGGCGTTGTTCGTAAGACATAATTAATAAACAGTACCTATAATAGCATATAATTGTTAAAAACACCCATTGTTACAATGCTACATTGTTACAATACAATTACATTGTTACAATACAGTCACTGTCTGTAATTACATTTCCTTTTTGGATTTTTAAATTTCGTTTTTCAACAAATTCTATTTAATGGTAAAATTTCAGGCTTTTTATACGTATGGTCGCTTATGACATTTGCGTCACGGCTAGTGTTGCCAGGTCCGATTTGTTTTCAATCGGGACAGAAGGTAAAACAAATCGGGATTTAGGGTTGTAGATCGGGACAAACAAAAAAACAACGTTTTTTAAATAATACTTTTATTTATTGCGTTTCGCAACTAACATTACAAGTAGGCCTATGTCAGAATTTAATCCTACATAATAATAGTCAGACTCAAGGGCGTCGCCAGCCTTTGAGCCAGAGGGGGGCAGAAGGATGAGAAAAAAACAAAAAATTCAGATTTTTGAGGGTTGAAATATTAAATATTAACACATTTATTGAATCCTTAAATTTGATTTTAGTTTCAGAGTGATTCTGCTGAACGCTACATTTTATTACTCACTTATTTTGTGACATTAGGCAGGAAAACTTATAACTTAAAAAAATCCCGAACCTCTAGGGAGGGGCAGCTGCCCCTACCTGCCCCCCCTTGGCGACGCCCCTGGATGGGATGCGTGCTATTTTAACCGCATTGTCGCACTCGATATAGTGATGTGATGCGTAATTTTTCATTATTCTAATAATAATGGGTTTTTAATAAATTTATTGATTTATCGGGACATTTAGCGTCCCGATCAGGTGCAAATCGGAACGCGTCCTCAGACCCTGAAAATCGGGACGTCCCGCGCAAATCGGGACACCTGGCAACCCTAGTCACGGCAATACATATTTTATGAGAAGTACAGAGACTGCTTATTTACTTTTTATATAGTTGTGTAATGTGTAGTGCCTGCAAAATCCATGAAATTATTTACGTACAAAATTATTACAAAGTTAATATTTCCTATACTTATCTGAAAGCTGCTCTCCTGATACTTTTGTGTTTATATTTGAAAGACGAAATTTTTATAAATTATGCAATATTGTATACTTACTGTATTTTATTAAGACACTCCCTTTCAAAAAATTGAGACGACAGTATACAATGGGAGTGGTTTCAATTTATTGTCTTTTATTAGAATACTCACTTTTCAAAAACAGAAGGAATTAGATAACTGTCGATTATTCCAGCGGCGCAACAAAAGGGTATTATTATGGCGTACATAATCGAGAAGTAAAAATTATACTCTTGATGTTTATTCTAAAGAACAAGAATTGAATTTAAAAAAATAACTTAAAAATATTATTACTGTTATTACAAATTCATGTATAAACTACTATTCTCTTTAACTGGACTTACTTTATAACTTGAGAAGAGAGCAAACGGGTTAAATACTGTTTTTACAAGCTTTTATTTTATTATTTTCATTTGTCGTGTTTTCCAGTCAGTCTGCCAGTGCGTCTGTCAGTTTGTGTCAAAGCTAGCAATCAAAATTTAGACTAGATTTAATTAAGCTATAGAGTTTTGAAATTTTGCACACGTATATAATTTCGGTGACAGTGTATAAATTCAAGACATCATATCAAATAAAAAAGTTTGACGAGTGGAATACGATAAGCTATGTGACGGCATTGTGAACCCAGTATGACGGACGCCACACGTCCGATCGATTTGAAATTTTGTACACATATGTATCCCGATGACAATACATGATTCAATCGTTTTTAGAATTAAGTAATCCGTTACTTTTAATAAATTAATGTATTAATAGTACACATTTTATAAAAAGACTAAAAAGAACAAAATAAAATATTTGTAAAAACAAGCATTTATTGAAATGTAGGTACTAAAAAGGAAAACAGAATTTGTAGGTAATAATTTAGTTTCATAATTATTAAAGTGTGGATTGTGACTAATAAACTATCGCAGAGTTGACAACCCACGCTTTTATAATTATGATTCTGAATTATTAAAAATTATTTTTTCTTTTTAGTACTTTTCAATAAAAGCTTGCCTTTAAAAAGTTTTTACACATATTTTAATACCTATAATTAAAATGACAGTTTAGTATTGTATACTTTGAACCCATAGCTTTATTAGCCAATTTTTCGTGAACATACTACTTAAGTGGATGATTTTCACACCCAGTTTGTGTAAACCAAAAAGTGTCTGAGAAACTCTGATTTGCGTAATTGTGCCTAGGTATCTAGTACTTAATTTGTTTAACAAATATTAAAATTGCTTATTTTATTTTTCAAAAAAAAAAATCTTTATATATGCATTTCACATCGGTCTTACTTTCTTATTTAAAAAACAGCAGTCATAGAGAAATTATTTAATTGAATCAGTTTGAATATCATTTTTGCATCATGTTTAATCGAAATAATTCTTGTGTTATAAAACGCAAAATATAAAACTTTGGATTTTAACTCAGCCAAAAAGTATTTTTTTCACACGCCACTGATTCATAAATAATTATAATATTAAGTATGTAAAACTTGATCGAACTGCTATCCTAATACAATTTAGTTTATTACGTACGGGCGGAGCCAAAGAACAAAGCTTTTTAAATGAAAAATATTATACGCAGTGTCTGATAAAAATAGGCACTACTCGGTTGTTGAAAAGATTCAAGACTTTGAAAAAAATTAAAAAGTACACACATGAGCATAATTATTCAAGTCAATAGTTACGAAATACGTATGGGTATAATCTTGTATCTACTTGACTCGAACATAATGAAATTTTTTAAACAGTTCTTTCATTGGAATTTTTTCTATCTCAAATAACTGTTAATTTTTTGATCTGCAAGTAATCGCCTAATCCTTCTTTGTACATTGTCAGGACGGGTTTACTCATAAGAAAAATTATTTCTGAGGTTAAGGGTGCCCCCTATACGACTACTGCGTAGCGCCCTTACAAATGTAAATCTGGCGCTGGTCTTATAATCGGTATAATATATCTTTGTTTGATGTTTTTTTTACCCTGACTGTATATAAATATATCCAGACTTGAAAAATGATCTGGGTTTGGTGAATAACTATACCCACAAGAAAAATTCCGAGCGGATAAAACACTTACTCAGAATTTGACGGCATTTTTGGAGAAAATGTATTACTTTACCAACCTTATATTATTATATACGCTTATATATTTATTTTATATTATATTTATTTTACACACAAACTCGATTTGGAGAAACAGTTGTATGAGTTTTTTTTTCCACAAAATGCAAAGCACAGCACGGTTTTTGCGTTGCGCAATTAAGTTTTTGTATGAAATATAACGAATCTCTTATTAATATGCTGATGACCTTTGCTGTCGAGCGTCTATAATCTACAATCTATCTTTTTTATAAGCATACCTAATAATAAATTAAAAATAATTCGGAGAATGTACACAACAGCGGCACAGAGGTATAAAACACCCCGTATATAAAGACTTATGCAACTGCATTTTATAGTCGTGCTGTGTTCTATTTGAAGTAGAAATACCTCTTAAATACTTCTGGGAGCTGGATATCAAATTTTTGATCTTTGTGTTTGTTGAAATTATTTCAATATTTTTAGAAAATTTTTTGCTTTTTTATCTTTCTCCATACGTAATTTTATGATCAATTGTAATGTAATAGACGTTCGACAACACAGGTCAAACGTATTGTAAATTATAGACGCTCATATTATTGTATTTAAAATTAAAACTTAGAAAATTTCAAAGTTTAAGACAAAGAGTTGTAAGTGTGAAGCGGCGACAATCTCGCCGAAATCAGAATGTCCATTAGCATAATGTTCGAGAATCTAGGCCTCTGGGGGTTAGGACCAAAAATTTATAGCAATACCCGGTTCTCGTCTATGGACCTTAGAGCCTCTGCAATCTACAAAATATTGCGAATTTTGTGTATAATCGTGAAAAAATAACTTTTTCTTTTTTTGTTGCAGATACGATCGTATTGAATGGACTTCAAGTGACTGGACGATCCCCATGCCTATATTTGAAATCATATATTACTTTAGGTATTTTTAATATTATTATTCATTAATAATTAATTATTGTATTAGAAAGATCGCAAATTATGTTTGTATTAGTAATTTCTATTGTGAGAAAATAAACACATATTAACTAATAGTTTTCAAGTGTAATACGTATATATATTTACCTCTTCGGGTCTTTGGTGCTCTGCTCCTAAATTTTCGAATTTTAACAATTTCTCAGTCCGTAAACGACTGCAAGTAAACATACTTCTTCGCGTTTATGGTGTCCTATTCCTAAAATGACAAATTTTAAGAATTTCTCTGTCAAATGTAACACGCATAAAATACCTTTTCGTGTTTCTGGTGCCCTGCTCCTAAATTTTCAAATGTTAACAATTTATCAGTCCGTAAACAATAAAATATTTTTCAAATGTTCTGAGGAAAAATGCCTCTTCGCGTTTATGGTGCCCTGCTCCTAAAATGACTTTTAATAATTTCTCTGTTCAAATTTACCACTATAAAGTACCTCTCCGTGTCTCTGGTGCCCTGCTTCTAAAATGTCATATTTTAAGAATTTTACCAGTTCGGGATTTAATTATGGAGTAGTCGCAATTTAGTTCATGTGTAGTATTGTCGTTTTCATACATTTGCATTCATAAAACTACAAAATGTCTGCTGCACATCACGAAACCTGCACTAAAAGTTGCTAGTTCGGACTGGTCTAGTGTGCGACTTCGTGCAGGTTGCAGGTTTGTGTTGTGCTGGTCGTGCTGGGCAAGTGTGCGTGGTCTTTTATATTAATTTACATCGGTATAATGAAGTCGCAGGAGAGGGAAGGTCGGGAAGCGATGATTTGAGAAACAAAGAAAAAATGCAAAATTTACAATTTATTAAATTTTATTGAAATATGATCACAAAACTGAAACAAAAATCGATGATGCGATATTTTAAATAAACATTTTTTTGAAAAAAAAATTTGTACTTTTAAACAATGTTCAAAAACAATCTACTATTAATTTTAGCTGGGATTAAGTAGTAAATATTTAAGGGAAATATTTTTAATTCCTGAATTTTAAAAATGTCAACATAATAATGACAAAAAAGCTAAAGCCAAGCCCAAAAGTTACATTTCGAAATTAACATTTTGTTTCCTTCAAACATTTCTTTTTTCAGATATATATTTTAATTTTCATTTAATTTTATTTGACACAGTCGATTCTTTCCGAAAGCTATAAAATGAGACGTTCACTTAAAGTGTGTTACAATTAGCCCCCAATTACCAAATTCTAATCCAAAAACAATTGGATTTTCATGTTATTAAAAAATAATAAATTGAAAATACTAGGCCCAAATAATTCTAACTGTTGATGGTCTTACAAAAGACTGTATTATAAAACTAAACGAAGAATGTACGATTTAAACGAAATTTTGTCGATCCCAGTAAAACATTAATTTATACAATATTGAGACATATTTTACAGCAGAACTTTTCAAAAAAGTTGAATATTAAATAATTAATTAAAAATAAATCAAATATGAAAAATGTAAAACATTTATCGAATATAATAATAAAATTAATGCAATAAAAATCGTTATAAATTAAATAAGAATAATTAATAATTAATTAAAAAATAAAACATTAACAAAAACACATTCATTTTTCAGAACTAATTTCACAATATAAATAAATATATTACAAGATAATGACTAATAAAAAAACACAAAATGTGAAAGAAGTTCTAAGTTATAAAAAATATTATGTGGCACAAAAATTATTTTACATTTTTTTATATATTAAAAAAACTATACAAATTTAACAAAATACACAAAAAACTAACAATCTGGCACATCTTGTTCGATTCTTATTCAAAATAATAATTAATAATTCAAAAACGAACTTAAATACGAACGTACAGGACTGGACAAATTATTGACATGAAGTTGTTAAAAATATTCTACAATACTTTAATGCTTGTTTTTTATTACTTATTTTAAACACAAAAAACGCTTCAGTACAAACTGATCTGACAGAAGTGTTTGGATAAAATTCTTTCCAGTACTATACTTTCGCATCAATTTTCGATTTTTATTAGAAATTCATTAACAATTAAGCGTGAGTAAAACGTTTTCATTAAGAGAGCTTTTCATATCACCAATTCGATACAGAACTATCATTGTCCCAAACTAAAGTATTTTTTATTTTACCGATATTTCACAAGCGGTACAAAAAACCAATGAAAACAGTGCAGGATAAAAAAAATCCCTTTTTTTAAAGAAAATTTAAATGACTCGCTGATATACATATTTTAATAAAAACATTAAAATTCAATTTGGGCAGAGCAGTTATGTATTGAACTAGCGATTATTAAATATTTTAAGTACTTATCGTACGGATAAATTTAATAAATAATTTCTTTTGCGTAAAAATTTATCCTTGCCGAAATACACCATGGTTTTAAATTCATACAGTGCATTTTATTTTAATACAAAAATATATCATTAATTTTTTACACTGCAGATTAGGGGAATTCCCTCTGCAATTTAGTAAGTAGAGTGAGAAACAATGTTCCTTTCTTGAATTTTGTTAAAGGGAAAGTTTAATGAACAGTTAAACGAAACGCAAAGAATTGTACACTCAAAAAAAGCAGTTTTGCATGAAACTTTTGGAGGTGAAATTCATTTATTACCGGTCAGTGCAAATTTTTTCAATAAAATTCAAATTTAGATTTTTTTCCTTACTAAAATTTCCAGCGAGAATGACCCTATGTAAATCGAATCGTATATTTCACCACATTTTTAATATAATGCGAATTTTTTATAAATAACTTATATTTAGATATAATATAATACAAAAATACAATTATACAGTTCGTACTATTATTTATACATATAAATAATTTTTAGTAAATTATGACGAATATACAAAAAGAACAGAAAAAAACTGTCATAACATTTTCGAATTGACCTAAAACAACAACAGATTTTTTTTCTTTTTTTAACATCTAACAGTTTCATTTAACATAGAGTCCACATAGCCACACATACATATCAATAGTCCGAGAGCTATTAGACATTTTGGGGTAAGTATTTGAGGCACTGTGAATATTTGTACAATACCTCTTTAGGAATAGTCGACCTGGCTGAAGGGCAGCGGGGCTTAACCGAGCCTCAAATTTTTAATCACCTGGTAGGTAGAATGTTCCACCGAAACGACCTGTCTTTTTTAATATATCTATTTTTAGTTACCAATATTATTCTGTATAAATTTCAACGTTATTTTTTAAATTTTTCAAAAATATAATTTTGCAAACAGCTGGTTAAGTTTTAGACCCGATTAAGAAATCTGGCTTTTTTATTTTTCAACTCTTTAAATACTAGATTTCAAGCTATTAAAATTTCAAAATCCCTGAAGCACTTTATTGCGAAAAAAATTTGCTAATTTAAAAATCTGATGGTTCGATTAAGTCCCGCTACCCTCCAGCTAGGTCTGTGTTTTTGCATTCGGATATTACTAGCGAGGGTATTGTGCAAATTTTCACAATGCCTCAAACACCTACCCAAAAATGTCTCACAGCTGTCCTACTACAACGTTCGTGACGATTTTATAGGTGCATCTCCATTGCACATGTCCGCGCGTATTATTAGTGACTCAATACAAAACTGCGCATTCAACAGTGAGATTTCCGGATACGTAAGATATGAGATGTGAGACGCACGCGCGGACATTGGCGACGAATACGCACGTACAGACTTTTTAGATGCACATAAGGTTGTTACATACACAGGTGACCTCGTTCCGTTGAATAGTAGTGAAGAGATGACGTCATCAAGTATCAATCGCGTGGTTGATAGAAATATCATCGCAGCTGACGTCATTCATTAACGAGGTAACCTGTGTAACTATGACACACAAACGTTGCTGCGCACGTGTTAAAATAACCTTCAGATATTTGTAGGCGTAAGTGGCGGATTGAACGATTTGAACAATTACATTTAACGAAGAACAATTTTATGAAAATAAAATGTTAGATGTTGATAATGGTAGGTAGATAAGTACGTTGTTGAAAATTCGAAATTCAAAATGTGTTTTTAGGATTCTTGTTTACCATACAGGGATGAGCTAAAAAAATGTTACCACTTATGCGTCTATATTTTTACTTATCCATGTTATTGTACACGCCCACTGAATCGGATCAGACCGACACGGCAATGTATACGCACAGTTGATGTTGCTGACTAGTGCATTGGAACTCATTTAACTTCATGTATCCGAAAAATGCCGATCGTGCTGATCCGATCCCATTCAGTGGGTGTGGACCTTTGTGGTAACATTTGATTGAAAATTGAAAAAAATAGATGTTTGATAATTTTATCAAGCATTAGCGTAATAATTAAACCTGGCAAACTCAAATGTCGTTCGCCCTGTTTGGCTAGAGACTCGAAAAAATAATCTATAATGCCCTAAAATACTGAAATTAAAAACGAAACTATTCTGTAAAGCGTATATTGATTGTTTCCTAATAATTTAATCGAAAAAAAACAAATGCAAAATATTCGATATAAAAATTCGAGTGTTTTTTAACGAAATTTTTCGTTGATTCGATTATCAAATGCAATCTAATGGAAATCATTACTGAAGAGTCGTCTCACAAGATAATTAAAAAAAGTTTATCTCAAACCAATTGAGAACCCACATTTTTTATTACTTCTGGAAATTATTTATTTCATCAGTGTATGTTATACACTACACACGACAGAAGTGAAACTTTCAGTGGCGTCGCCTGTAGACACACACATCCAAGGTTACTAGAATACTAAAGGTTGAGCATAAGAGGCTATAAACATGGTCACGTCTGTGATTTGTTGAATCAATTGCTTACGTCACCGATGCCCGTGGCTTGGTTTTTCAATTACTGTTATCCCAACTGTTTGGAAAAAGACTCCATGCGACGTCATAAGCCCACTTCCCCCGACCTCTCTCACGTCTCGCCTAGTCACACCTTCAACAATGCTAACGCCCAACCTTAGTTTCTATAGTAACCTTGACACATATCCACATGTCGACGGCGTGAGCTGTGGCTTTGTTCGTTACATGCTCGGCAGAATGAATTAAATTCACTCTACCCTGCGTAATGAAATTTCACATAAAAAATCCGTTAGACAATGTTTGAGATATACTTTTTTTGTTTGAACATGTAATGTTAAATTAATTTCGAGCACCAGATCTCATTTGTATTGGTAGAACTGAGGTGACGTATTAATAAAAAAAAACTGGCACAAAAAAGTCGTTATTTCAAAATATGTTAAATTATATGTACTGGCCTTTTGACACAAAATAATCGTTGTACAGTATTATAAATTAAGTAGATTTAAGTCAATGGATTTTGCTGACCGTAAATACACAGTGGTTCGAAAAACAAAAAACTGAAGGAACTGTAAGTGGAAAAACATTTTCTTGTTACATTTTTATAAAAAATACTTTAGCACTTTAGTACAATGAATTTTGCTGATTTTTGGATTGTAAAATATATATTAAATAATAAGAAACTGAAATTGTAAAGATGGTTGCTCCTATCTTACAGTAGAAAAATTACGCTGTAGAATGCAACCATGCAACCGAAATTGCTTCGCGACCTGCAAACACGGTCGGACGCAACCAGTTTGAAGCTAATTTTCAAATCATTAGTGTTTCTGCCGACCCATGTGTGTAAATAATAAGAAACTGAAATTGTTAAGATGGTTGCTTCTATCTTACAGTAGAAAAATTACGCTGTAGAATGCAAGCATGCAACCGAAATTGCTTCGCGATCTGCAAACACGATCGGACGCAAACTAATTTCAAATCGTTCGTGTTTCTGTCGACCCATGTGCGGCTTCCTATTCTTCGACGTGTACAAAAGGTCACAGAACGATCACATCGCGAACCGGTTTGAAATTTAAATTGCAAAACAGTCTACCCGTGTGCGGAGGGCTTTATTACGTAGCTTCATTTTACGATGTGTTAATAATTATGTCGGGTGCTAAAAATATGCGTACGTAAATGTGTAAGCAATGCACAGATTAAATGTTATAAACTTGCATTATAGTAAAAACGTATCGAGTGACGCACAAAAACGACGTGCCAGGCTGTCTGACGCGACGACGTAGTGCCACCTGGTGACGCCTACGACACGCGCTTGCCGACTGCGACGCCGCGGCCGTTTTGACGCTATTAGCCATGCGGAATGCGACACATTGTGACTACTTTGCGTACACCGTGTCTATGAATGTCTCGAGTTATTGAGTAGCTTTTATAAGTAACGTTTTAAACTAGTAAAATTATCAATTATTTGTGGATAGTAACCATTTCCACCGAATAATTTATCGGCTATCTATAAAACAAAATGGCGGCAGTTTTCAACAGTAGAATCGAAAGAATTAAATAATGAGTTTAGATTTATGATAGATATTGATAGATATTAAAATAAATTATCGCTGTCTATTAGTTAACTGGTAAGTTTTACATCATTACTTTAAACCCGTTTCTTGTGTCCATGGACGTTTGTGGTCTTGTCAAAAAGTAGGTAAAAATTTATCACTGAAATAGTTCTCAGCTGTAAACCTGGAACGTCTTTCAAGTTTCGGTATAAACTTTTAAGAACAATTATTTATTGGAATAGAAGAAACGCTTTTTAAACGACTGAAATAATTTCTTTGTACAATAGTAGCGTCTCCTTACCCTGCCATTACTTCCGGAATCTCTTCTATCTAATAGAGTGCACTAGGAAAGAATTAAAATACACAGAGCTGTCAATATAACATAAATAGTGATGTAAAATTATTATCGGCTATTTGTAATAGTAACCATTTTGGTCGCATAATTTACCAGTTAATTAATCATCAAATAAAACAAAATGGCGGCTTCCGGTTTCTCTTTCTTGAAACACACAAAAAAAACAATATCTAGAATAGTTTTCAACAGTACTATCGAAAGAATTAAATACAGTATTTATATTTACGTATAGATTTTGGTTTTAAAATTAAAATCTCGACGGAAAATGACAAACATGCGCAAAACTTGCTGCGCAATCTTGTATAGTAATTATAAATATCCGCGGTTATTTGACCACTATTTTACTCTTTTACATCACTGAATATAAATTTAACTCCTGCGTCCATATTATAAGCCCTTTGGTTTCACTGTTATGTTGTTGACGTCAATTAGAAATTTTTACAACGCAGTACAATCTATTTACCTCACAAGACAATTCTTAATCTAATCTGTATGTAAGCTTAGCGCATAAAATGTGTGGACACCCGCAAAGTACGTTAAATCTCACGTGATTATATGCCAGCCACCAAACATCAACAAGATCTACAATCAAATCCGAACATCTCAAAATAACAATTTGAAAATAATCATCTTATTTAAAACTGGCCGCTACCCGCAGCTTTGCACGCAATTGAGATGAAACACGTCAGCGACAACAGTAGTGGAGCCCTTGACTTAACCTGGCGCCATCTAGTGGCGAGTTACAACAAAGTGGATAAAAACCCTCTTCATGAAAAAAATACATATATGTGTCACCTTTCATGGCGATCGGTCAAACGGTGTCGAAGTTTTCTAATCTCAAACAGACGAACATCCATTTTTATGGATATATTAACTTTTCGTAAATTCTCATTCTGCGAACTGAACAAACATTTTTTTGTTAAATTCGCACGAACTTGCGGGTAATAGCTAGTTTTTTTTTAAATAAAAGTAGCCTAAGTTACTCCTTATAACATCAGCTATCTGCCAGGGAATTTATATGATTTGAATTGAGAAACCAAACGTTGAAATCAGATTAGGAATTTAAGACTTATGACGGAATACGACTTCCCTTTTAGGGTTGCGTCATTAGTGGATATTAATTGATAGGAAGTGTCGATTGTTTCGTACCGTTCCATGCGCGTGTCCTCCTTTAGTAGTGTGTGCCCCCATATATTCAAGTAGGCTTTGGCGAAACAGATTTGAAACGAAAAAAGAGAATGGCTATTTTTATAGCATCTGACACAAGCAGAGAATGGTTACACTTCGACATGGCTAAGTCTGCTCTATGACAGGTGTTCAGATATAACATATTATAGATTATTAGATATGACTATTTTGTTATATCAGAAAAAAAAACAACATACGGCGGCGCTTTCATTCTGCAAATATTTATTTTTATAAAATGTTTAGGCGTGGTTCTATCAAAGTAAACATATTTGTGCAATGTTCCACATATTTGAGTGTTTTTTTTCTTTTGAAGAAACGTGAATCAATGTTTTTTAAACCCACAAACAGCCTTATCATAAGTTACTAAATTTGACTGCAATCGTCCACCATTTTAGGGCGTTAGATTCAATATTTGTTTTCGTAACTAAGAAAAAAAAATCGGGTCGCAGTGCCAAAACGTTGCCGACAATAGTGTATTTGCTAAAACCGGCAGTGTGACTTTATTATTTGAATTTGTTTGTGTTGGAGAAAATTAAAAATTTAACTCCTTAATACACCCCTTAAAATAATATTTTTTCTTAACTTCAATATTTCGTCTCTCTTTTATCAATTCATTATTTGCACAAACTTACAAAAAAAATAACAGGAAGTGTAGTACACTGAAAATAGTAATGGTGCGAATGGCGTCTGTTATTGCAGAAAGTCGAGAAACGGACGTTAAACGCATTATTATTATTATTAATATTATTTGTGATAAATTGAACTTTTATGGGAAATTTTTTTTTGATTTTGTCATTATAGATTGATAAAAAATATGAACGGTCCGCCAGTTGACGTCATTCCCGCGTTGAAGCTAATCGGTCATATGGAATAGGCTATACTTATTTTGGTTCCCAAAACAGTAGCATCTAATAAAATTGAAAAGAATTCAAAAGAGTATGTTTAGATTTCAGTGGCTTAATTAAATAAGCAATTATCAAAAATTTATTGCCAAAACGTTTAATAATTTATATAAATAAAATAGCTTGTTTATTTCTTGTTTGATTTGAACGCGTAGGATGAAAAAAAAATCTAAAAAAAGCATTCCAATATTTTGTTGAGTGTTATTTTATTCTGAAAATAAAATATGAATATTTTTAGAGTTATATAACTATGCGCGTATAATGTAGGTGACTGATTTTATTTTTGCAACGAGAATGTTCACCAGTTCAGGCGGCCAAACTAGTGAAGAGTAAATGACATCTATATTTTGACAAATGGAAAGACGAATTGTCGTCAGGTGGGATATATATATATGTATATATATATATATATATATATTATTTGATGTTCGGCCACAATCACCCTTCAACATGGATAAATATAAATTATCTGAAACGCGTAAAAAGCGCTACTTACAACCGGGATTCCAAACACAAGCCCACTGCAATTCGCTGACGGAGAGGCAAAACTCGGAATTCGTTTATTTACGCTAAATCATTTAGGTCAAATAATGTGAAATTTCTCGGCAATACAATATCTTTACATTCTAATGTAGAATTTCTGGGTATTTTCATGGATTTTGGAAAAAGCATATCGAGTCTTTCAGGGTAAGCTTGCTCGTTATGAATTAACTTGTGGGTTTGTACTGCGGAACAGACAGACATGATTTATTTTGTTTGCCTCAAATAATGATAAGGTGTTTGTTAACATCGACACTGATGCAAGCTAAATCCCAGGTACAAGCTAGTCTTTCTATAATTAGGTCGAAGAAACATCAGTTATAACAATCTTCGGACAAACAAAAATCAATTTGTAATGGTTAAAAAATAAATATAAATTAAAATAGCTTTTGACTAAAATCAATGAGTGTCAGTTTATATTACAATTAACGAAGATATAAGAATCGCTCGAACGGTATTACTATAATATTTTGCAAACTCGAGGCGCGTCATTTCGGAACACAGTAAAAACACATCACAAAACATCATCGTACGCTAAACAAAAACTCGCGTTGGCATGAGATGTAAAATTCGTTCGGCGGCCCCTTATTTTTACATTAAGCACTTAAGCCTTTAGTTTGACAGTTAAAAATGTAACTGATTGTAAATTTAAATGATTATATAAAACAGTGTAACAGATTACTGTAAACAGGGCAGATGTCTACAGTACCGACACTCGACAATCGAATAAAACGTGGGACACTAAAAACGCCTTGCGGTATACCATCGAGTCTTTTTCATCGGCTCAACCGACATTTTAAACAATCTATATATGAATGAGAGAAACACATTGTTATCGAATATGTTAAATTATCAACAATTTACTTTCTCCACTTCCTTGAGGAGATGCATTCAAACTTCAAAGTGTTGAGAAAAACGTGGGACATATAATAACGCCTTGCGGTAGTCCACACTATTCCACTTTAGCTCATCCGATATATTTGTTTTAATCGAATATTAAAGGTCACATTTTTAGGGTTTCGTACTCAAAGGAATAAATCCTAATATTCTCACTATTCTATTTATTTATTGACGCTCGACAACTAAGACTATTAGTCTATTAGACTATTTAATTGAAATTTTTTTGACGATATTTAATAGTTTCTTGGGTGAATTGTGAATTTTTTTAGCATGAATTTATAGCATTATTTGTTTGGTCATGTAACCAAGATTCAACTTCGATTTTGATGTCACGAAAATGAATTTTAAATCCCAATTTAAAGATTCTTAAGCTAACAAAAAATGGGAAGACATTGGACATTGAAAAACCTAGATGCCTCTTGTCTAATGCTTAATAAAAATCGGTTCAGTCGTTCGTGAGACAAACGTCTGAGAGGCTCGTTAGAGTGACGACTTCTATTAATAAATACAGGAAACATCGATGTTGCTGGTTCGGTAAATAGGTAGTAATTGCTGCCAATACACGGGGGCTTGGTATTCGATTGCATTTTTCCAAAAGTTCAGAAAAACCTTTTTCTAATTCTAGTCACACAGACACTAGATCGTAGGCCTAGATAGATGCTGATGACCTCAGATGTCGAAAGTCATAGTCTATAATCTGTCTCTCCTAGGCCTAGAATCTAGATAGTAAAAAATGTGTTAACCCTTTAGCGAAAATGTTTGAAAATCACTGATCTAGAATGATTTTATGTTTCTGTCGTATACATGTACTTGTGTTATTTCAGTTAGCCGCAGTGCAGCCTCAGTGTTTAGAGCGTACGCCCACGAGCCCGCGACCCCACATCCCACTCAAAATAGAGCATACAATCTATTCTAGTCAACGCCGCCACTGTCATAATTCATTATACAGAACTTGATCTGACGCGCATGACGTAGGCACACTGTGGCGTAACATTGTTTAATCTACAATTCGAACAGATTTGAAGATGGTTAGTAAAAAAATTAAATAATAGAAAATAACAATTTGACTACAGTCTAGATTATTTTAAATGACTTGAAATAAAAAAATTCAGGTCGCAGTGCCAAAACCCTGCCGACAATATAGTGTATTTGCTAATACAGGCATTAGCGGCTTTATTATGTGAATTTAAGTTTGTTTTTGGACGAAATAAAAAAAATTAACCCCTTAATGCTTCCCTTAAAAAATATTTTTTTTTAATTTTAATATTATCAATCCGACATCTGCACCAAATCAAATTCACCTTTTACTGAGTCGGTCCTGTTGAGTCGATTTAATTAAAATTTTAGTAGGACATTTAAATTTTTTCTAGTGGATTAAATTGCAATTTTGAAACGATTCCGAGTTTTTTTTTTTTTTTAAACTGTATATTAAAATCCATGAAAATATTACAACGTTGTGTTTAACAGTGTTAGAAATAAATAACCTCCACAAATCAAAAGCAAAGAAACAGATGCGGTTCTTTGTCGAATTTTCAGGTTTAGAAATGTTCACTTGGGTCCTCAGGAAACTCTAAACCGAATTGCAATCTTCTAGTTCACCCGCAAAACTTCTAGAAGGAACGACAGACAGACGTGCATTGATTTTATATCACAGATAAGTTTAGTCGAGTTCCCCATTTATGTCTCGGCGTACGCCACTGGGTTGTTTCACCAAAACGTTTAGAAATAGATAATTACGAATTAGATTCTCGTTTGTTATATTCCATACTTTTTTGAAACCAATATTGTGACCTATCTGTCATAATTATGTTTTATTTTTCTAGCCATTATTTCTGCAAATTATATTTGCCTATTCGAATTTTTTTACCCTGAAACTCTGCTAACTAGTTTTGACACTTTTTTATATGTTTGTTTTTTAATTTTCTTGCCAAGTGAATGTATCAAAATTGTAGATGATTAACATCAACTTTATTAAATAAATATGTTCATTAAAAATATAAATAAATAAATAAAACAATTTACGATGATACGGGCAGACGTCTATAATTTTTTATTTTTAAGGCCATCAACTCCCAGGGTCATTTATGCCTAGTACCAATTCATAATTTCAATTTGTTATTGTTTTCTATAACAAACTAAAAAAATAACAAATTGGAAATAGGTCCGGGGGCTTGTAATTGAGGAGGGCGTGTTTATCTGTCGCGAGTAACTTACTGAACCGATTTGAAACATTCGTTAGTCTTTTAAATGTGAACTTCTTCTCAAGTACCATATCCATACGCTTTACGATATTATTAGAGGGGAACGAGCAATAAGCGAAAATGTAACGCGCGCAATTTCTTAGCTAAATTGGTGTACGCTAGTTAAACTGAAGAGATACAATTAATAAACTAAAAACTACCGGGGTGAAGCCGGCCCCAAAAGCAATTAAAAGTATTGCTTGCAAATGTTTTTCACCATGACGAGAATTTATTGTGAGCTATGATGTAATGACAAGAAAATTATTCTCATTTTTTTAGATAAATTGAGCAACCTTTGACTCATAAATAATAGGAAATTTTTTTGATCCAAAGGTAGATTATTTTTATCAGCAAAATCCATTTACACAAATACTGCATATTAGTTGTGAGTTAGATATATTAGGTTATAATTTAATTTATACTGAAAATTGTTAATCAGAAAAATTGGATACTGCGAAAAAAACCAAATGTCGATGCTTGACCGAAAAGACGTATAAGCCTTGTAAGTTCCAGCGATTTTTGAATCGCTTAAAATTTAGAAAGAGATTTTGCTAGTCGACCATTGCATCTTGGAATTTTCAGCGATTCCAGATTAATGTTTACGAATCACTTAAAGATATTTTTTGTATAAATAGTTTTCGAGGGGTCGGTTATTAATCTGTTTAGAATGATAATCTATAGCAATTAGTGAACTGGCCAAAATATACACATTAAGATTATAGAATACATATGCTTAGTATGGATCACAATCAGATATGAGCGGTTCTCGTTACGAGATTACGGATATTTATAATATTATATAATAATAACATGTTGAATTGTACAGTCGCTGTCATTCATTAAAACACAGAACAATTTTACACAAGCGTTTTTTTACACGACAAAATATTTAAAGCAATTTTTTTGAAGTTACACTTCTTTTGGCGCGTAAGGTATAATTTTCTCTGTTACGGAAGTTGCGCACGTAGCATGCAACGAACATGAGACACCGCATGTACAACGTGTATCGGCAAAACTGAAATCGTCGATAAAGCTGACTCTTCGATTCAGTATAGTTTTACTTTGTATTCATACATAACACGTCTCATTTATCTGTTACAATGTGGTGAATATCAATTATCGCGATCACGCCAAAGAAGTATAACTTCTGTCGCGCGTACGCAAGTATACGCACCACTTTTAAGATCTTCTTCTCTGTTCAGAAGAAGTCTTCGTAGAAACATTAAACGTTTCTAACAGTAATGTAGATTATAGACTCTTGACAATTAAGATCATTCGCGAATGCAATGTTAAAACGTAACAATAAATGAATAACCAGACGTATAACTCTCTATTACGAGCTTATTTCTTCACGTAATCTCGGTGCTCCGTTAACCTGAGATTGTATCCTGAAACCGCCAGTGCTGTACCGTCTCAACTTTTGGAAGGTTTGCAGCAGATTGTTTCTTACGCGTCGGTTTAAATAAGACATTTTATCTAGAAACTTCATCTAGATACTATTTCATTTTAAAATTGTTTGTTATGTTGGTAAAACATATTTTTTTAAACCAAAACCGTATATACTTATATAAACTAATTCGGTACGGAGAAGCAATAAAATTTCATCTTTTACTTAAAACCAATGTCACGCATTCGTCGGTAGCCACATAAAAGGCATCACCTCCGAGTTATGCTTCTGGTTATGTACTTATTTTTGTGATTAAAATGCGCGACAATAATGCCAAAGTGACCGAAAAGTGACGGCAGTTTTCGTTGACATACCGGAATCTTCCGATCATTTTGCTATTCTTTTTTTGTAAGTAAAATAAAATCGCAATTTTGTATAAAACAGATTTGAAATCAACAGAAATTTTGTAAAACATTTTATTTTGCAAACAACAAGCCCTAGAATTAACAATAATATATCTTAATAGCAGAATTTTTAACAATTTCTATTTTAAACTTCCAACAACTTAACAATTATAACAAAAATTCAATTTTGTTTAAAAAACGCTTGTGTAGGTCGTAAATTGATACAGCGAACATAGATGTAACATTTATTTCTTCACTTACCTTTTAACGCCAGTCAAAAATATCACAATGATTGGAAAACTTTTTGACATTTTGTCTTTTCTAAATCAGGTACGTTCAATTTGTCCAGCGCTAGGTACTATTACGAAACGCTATTTGAGCAGTTTTCAAAATTCACATTAGAACTGCAAGTGAATTGATATTTCAAGTGGAACTGGCCATATTAATTTTAAAACTAATGAAATCAAAAATGTCTGCTCAGATTTTTAATGAAAACATTTTTTTTCTAAAATTTCACAATCATTTTTTTTGTTTTGATTTTTATTGTCAATTTTCACTTTTCCCCCAAAATTTTTTTTTACTTTAGCATAAATTTATTAGTTTTTAGTAAAGTAAAAATATCTACTTAAAAAAATACATCGAGGACGGTAATTTGTTTAAACAACTTACAAACCGATAAATGTTATAAATTATAGACGATCGACAATTAAGATCAGACCGTTAGCATTAGAGACTTTTTTTTTGCATATATAAATATACTAGCTTGTCGAGAGATTTCTAGATTTTCAGTAAAGCGCTTAGTTTCTAAAACACTGCTAGCGCTGCACTATTTGAACGCACCCATTAGTACTAGAGTTGCAACGAATTTATTTTTTATAAATAAAAAAAAAAAATAATCAAAGAACTGCCCAACTTTGAAGTGTAATTTTCGATTTTTCCGTCTCCAAATTTACAATAAACTTTACAATAAACGAGATTAATCAGAAATTGGACACAGAAAAATATATATGGGAATTTTTAACATATTTGTGTAGGTAATCAAAAACTCATACCTAATTTTTTTGGAATTTATTTGGTTATTCGGTGACCTTTACAATTCGGTTTGGTGTCGAATACAGTCAAAACTCAATAACGAAACTCAAGCAAGGTCTACGTTATAAAGACTAAGTGTTCAACCAACTAAATTCAACCAAAGTTTACTTTAAAAGCAGTTTTTCGTTTTAGTTTGATATATTATTCGTTGCAACTTTAATTATTATCACTTACCAACATACGAGATTTTCCAAAAATATAAATTCAACATTTCAATATAATTCGTAACAATTCTTTATGAATTTAAAATATGAGTAAAGAACAAGGTAGAAAAGTTTACAACTGGCATAAAAAACATTTCCCACAGCCGCTTAGAACGTATATATGGTTTCAATAGATCCAAATACACTGTATTTTCCGTACACTACTAAAAACAAAACAACCAAAAAGTATTTACTGTTTTGCCCAAAAAAACATTGGCAAAATTCTTATACCATTAAAGCTTTGCTCATTCGAATTAGTTGGGTTCTGCACTTATTAGCTCTGTTTGGTACGCCTGGCCAGAACTACACAGAACAGTTCTTTGCACTGATAGTTCTAGTGTAAAGACAAACAAAAACCTAATTTAAAACTCAACCGAAAGCCAGTTATGGTCGACAAGATTACTAGGATTTTAGATTAGACTTTCGTTCAGCTTGGAGCGTTTGTTAACGCGTTTAAAAGTGTAATTACACTGGTCGTTCTACTGTAAAAACCTAATCTCAAATTTTATTCAAAGTCGGTGACGACTGCCCACGGTCAGTAGAATTTTAGGTTAGTTTTAAAAATCTAACCTAAAACTTTCATCAAAGTCAGTATAGGTTAGATTTTCGTTTATCTTTACACCAATGCGTTTGTTAAGTAACATAGTTACACTTTAGTGTAAAAAAATCATGAACTTTTATACTACACTTCTGAAATACACCAAGCAGAGATAATCTCGCTTACTTAAGGCATAACCGTTCCCTTTTAATTAATAATCCACAGCCAACTTCATTCCATTTTTATGACTGTATCGTTCGACACGTGGGCATTCGTCGACGAGGGCGACGACGACGAAACATTGACGGGCGACGCCGTATTTCCGGTACCGTTGTTGGGTTCATAACGCGCATGCGTTCGCATATGTCTTGTAATCATATCACGTCTGCACGCGGCATAAGGACACTGGGGACACTTATAAGGCTTTTCGCCCGTATGAGTCCTTTGATGGGTCGATAAATGATCCGATCTCGAAAACACTTGACCGCAAACACGACACGTATAGGGCTTCACGCCCGTATGAAGTCGCATGTGACGTGTCAGCATATCGCTCCGCGCGAAAGAACGTTGACACACCTCGCACAAATATGCTTTGGCTGTTGCGTCACCGCCCGTACTTTGCCTGTTCTTATGCCTCGATGCCATATGCTTCGCAAGTCGATCGTGCAAACTGAACATTTGACCGCAAATCGGACAGACGTAAGCTACGTCCGAGCCTGGAGGCATTTCCTCAACGACCGGAGACACGTCGAGGTTGTATCGATACGCCACGGATTCTTTCGTGGTCGGACTGGCCACATCACCTTTGACGACCGGCACCGATACGGCGTTACCACCCCGAGGCGGAAGGAATCCTGACGGAAGGAGATGCAGAGGAGGTGGTGGCGCTACAGGAGATGGAGTTATACATTCCATGCTGAACGAAGAAGCAACGCGCTCTTCCGTTTTAATCATATTTTTCATTGATAAATCTAAAGGCGAATCTTGAGGAGTTGACGTATCCGATTCGACTGAATCGCATTTGATATGTCGAGGTGGCCATAGAGGCGATTGTTGCTGCGAAAGTCGACCGCCAGCGGCACTTTGAGCTTCGAACCAAACTGGAAGATCCGAATCGGAATGACTTCTTCTTCGGAATATTCCCGGCAGGTACTTAGTGTGTAGGTAATGTTCGAAACTATAAACGGGAGCGGGCGATGGTGAAGCGGGAGATGCTGGAAAAAACCTATCGTAAGGGTGGGGAGGCGGTGGAAGCGGCAAGGACGGTTGATGATGAGCTCCCTGTATACCGGCAGCGCACGTGAAACACGAACATTGTGGTAATCTGGGCGGTGGTGGCAGAGGAGGACTCGGACTTGCTTCGTCTTCGACACTACTGTCCTTTAATCTCAACGGACTAAAACTTATTCGTGGAGAATCGGTCGAACTGTGCGGAGACTTGTTACTGGAGCCAGCTGGAGAAAACACGTCTTCTACTTCGTCTTCCTCGGATATTGCCGTGTAAGGATAGCGTTCGTCGAAACGGAACACGTCGCCTTGTTGTTGTGGTGGCACACTGTCACCGCGCCTCCTGCCGGATGACATGTGTTGTTTGGGAATGGTCTTCACACCAAGACGATCATCATCATTGTTGTTGATTGCATGGACATTGTTGTTTGTCGCTGTCAATTTATCCAACACTTGACTCAAACGTTTTCGTTTACGTTGCTTTGTGACCGGTCTGTTGTGATTGTTGTTGACAACTAACGGATGATTGTTATTGTTGTTTGTTGTCGTTTTCGGATCATTTTGTTGTTTCTGTTGCTGCGGTGGTTTCTGTTGTTGGTTTGTTTCGAGTGCTGTCTCAGCCATAGTCATTAGCACGAGGCGGCTAAGGGCCGCGGGCCTATTATCTGCAGTGCTACCACAACAACAACACTACAACAACAACGCATTCGCATGCCTGTTAATACCAACTGCGTGTGTAATTATGGCAGGTGTATGATATATTTACTTCTCTCTTTCTTTTTCTTTCGCTGTTATGGCTGCACGCGAGTTGACGTGATCCACTGCCGTCCAGCGTCCTGTGGTTGCGCGAAGAACGCTCCGTGATGCTTCACCGGTGCCGCTCGTATGTGACGCTCGACCTGGAATCAAAACAGCGTCATTAGAAACAGGTTGGTTGGGTTCAGTTTCAATTGCGAGAATTCTTTTTCTTCGCGGATACCAGACTTAAATCTTAGTGGACACTACGCAAGCTGACATGCATCAATAAATTGTTTAATTATTAAAAAAGAGAAGCTTATTGTTTTTTTGCGGACCTTCTACTAAATTTTCTCATCTGAAGAATTTACGTCATTTTTTTGGAGAGACCTTCAAACTCTAAATATCTTACATTAAAACGTCCCAAGCGTGTTGTATATGGCATTTCCATGGCTCCTCTATTACAAGCCCCCAGTTCCCAGGTTCTAGTTCGAGAACTGGCAACAGTATCAATCGAAATTTCAATTTATTATTAAAAAATGCTAGGTCTAAATAACATAAGTTGTTAACGGCCTTTCAAAAAATTATGATTGAAAATTGCTAACATAGACCCTAAAAAATGAACTTTGGAACTGTTAATAGACAAGTCATGGAAATGTCACCCTTGCAATTTCGGCTATTCTCAAAAATAATATTGTAAATAATAGACGCTCGACAACTGCTATAGGTTATAAGCATCAGTTATTCTTAAGTCCAGCAAGACTTTGTCGGTATTTATTTATTGAAATGCCGACGTTGATGATTTCATGTAGCAATAAATGTTATCTGTGAGAAGAAAATACGTCGTAATAAAATTAAGCTTCTGTTTTTCTAAAATATTAATACGCTATTCCAACAGACTGGATTCACGAGCTCACATCACATGAAATTCCGTTTGGTCATTATATCAGTCGATCCGATATAAAACGTTACTACGACCAAATTGGGAGAACGATTTTTAGTATAACGATTTCTGGTATGCTGAATCTACTTCGGAAGTACATTTGGCGTTCAAACTCGAACCAGAAACCCAACATAAGTATGAAAATTTTCATGGACACCGCCAGGTAAAAAGTAGGTATCTATACTAAGTGCCGAATTTAGACGTAAATAAAAGAAGCTACATCTTAGGACGTCACAATCCGTAGGATCTCAAAAATCTTTTTGCAAACCTGCAAAAATGCAGAAAAAACAAATGTAGCCATCTAATGGCAATCTGTTCATTTTAACAATCTCTGAATAGAATAGAATAAAATTTATTTGCACCCTAACGAATGCCTTATGTTTGTTAGGAAAAATCCTTTCGTTTTTGATAATTATAAATTAAACCATGATCTTAACACTAGGGGAACAAATGACTTCCATTTGCCAGCTCATTCCGTAACTTCCTTTGAGGTAGGTGCACTTTATAACTGTTTAAAGATATATAATAATTTACAAGCAAAAATAAAAAAAATGAGACCCTTTCTCGCTTCAAGGAAGTAATAAGAAATGAACTGATAACCGAAGAACTTTATAAACTAAATGAATTTTATATGTAAATAACATGTTACAAACATACTGTCAATTGTAACGAAAAAATATATTATATTATTATATTACATAACTGACCACTAACGGTGCGAAGTATTCGCACGAGTCCGCTAGTTTTATTTATTTGTATACATTATTTTGTCTTCCATAGACACTTAAGGCTGTCGGAATGCTTTGAATTTAAGCCAAAAATTGAACTTCGGCTGTCAACTGAATGTAGACTTATTCGTCAACATTCTGCAAAAATTATTTCTCTATAAGGAAGATAAAGGACAAGTCTAGGTCTCTAATGGACTACTTTTGTAATTTATGTACGATTTACTAGAAAAAAGTTGGCATTAAATTGTGCCAGAAAAACACATGTTTTCAATGTCACACTACGACCTTATTCGTACTTATTTCACAAAACTGTTCCATCACACATCTAAAGTGACTCTTCCTTTTTCGGAAAAAAAAATTAAATCTTCAAAATATTTCCCAAAATTAGAGTAATTAATTGACAGCGGCACCCTTGCAATAACATTTTTTAGCCTCGTAGTCGGCACCAACCAAAAATTGAAACGTGCGGATGATTTGAGCGAGACAGAGCTAAACAAGGTCACACCCACAATATGTCTTTTGCCTACCTCGCCTCTTACCGCTGGGTCTCAGCACGACCTGTGTGAAAGTGGTCCAACACTGCTAAGAAAATTATTCGTTGCCTCTTAGACGACTATCATGTAGATGGCTAACACAGTTCCATACCGAATTACATAGAACTGACTGAAAACTCGTTTTTAAGATAACTGTGTATACACGATAATTGGTATTCGATTTGTTTTTAAAGTAATTATAGTTATTCTTCAAATGACTTCCGACGCAATCACCTATGTTCATTTATATATCTGACATTCTTACATAACATGTTGTATGGACTATTCTCAATCGATGCATTTCGAAATTAAAAAAATATATTAATTAAGAGCTTCGACACGATAAAAACATATCGCCACGAATATTGATATAACGACACCGGATTATGCGGGCACCTTAGTGGGTGGAGCTAAGCTGTTCCGAATGTCATGCTCGGGGTGATAAAACAAGAAAACATGTGAATAGTTCGTTACTATGGTTTGTCGCGTCTATGTTTAAAATAATCTAAAAAAAAACTTGACGGTTGACAAAATCACGGGTTTTGTCATATCACATGTAAATTAAATTTGCGGGAATGTAAAAAAGCGACGCATAAAATTACATTTCAATTAAGAAATTAAGAAATCTCAACAGGGTTTAATTAATCACTGACAATTCACTGCATAAATAATTTGGCTTTTTTCTTTTCGTATTATATTGTATAACTGAAATTGCGACTGTTTTCAAATAGAAGCGCCAGTTAGCGCCACACGGCACAAAACACCCCTTTTTTGACAGGCCAAAAATTACAACACATTGAAAAGTTGAACAACTACTTGGTACAGAATACCTTGACAACAGATGACCTTAAAAAATTATCTAAAAATTGCATGGCTTTTTCTGTTTTTTGTAGTTTATCAAAAATCACGTTTCTTGAAGTAACATATTTTGTTGGATTAAAAAAAACAGTTGTATGAAGACACTAAATACTAAAAAAATAAGTATAACCACAAAACACTAATGCGTGTTTGGCTAACCATGTTAGCATCATCGGGGGATGATAAATTCTTTTAAACCATTTCCTGATGATTATTAGTGAAACATGAGTTGATAATAAGACACACTTTCTTTTGTACAATAAAGCTGTCTAATCTAATGAATGGAAAAAATCTATGCGTTTTGATATTTTTGAGGTTACTTTTTTGGTATTTAACAAACTGACAGTTTTAAAATTAAATGTTATGGCTATTTACCGTATCTTTCGAAAAAAATTCAAAAATATTTAACGAATTATTTGAACCACTAAACAATTATCAATAGTGTTTTATTTTTTCAATTTTTTACAAAAAAACTTCACATTAAAATTGGTTTTTACGAACTTACGAAATTAAATTTGTATTGATTTCTTAAAAGTTTCCATAGTTACGCCAGAATTTTTGATTGTTTTTCTTTTACGATCACCAACTGATAGGGGTATTAACAACAGGACCGGTTCTAGCAGTTGGCAAAACGAACGCCGCTCTAGGCATCAAACCTGAAGAGACGCCAAAAAATCTAGGATTTCGAAAAATCTACTTCCGTTCGAAATGAGAAACATGAGCATATTTCCGATAACTTTAATAGATAGGTAACGATTTTTTTTCTTGATGTTTTTTTGATAGTATAGTGAAATAAAGTTTTATTAATTAGACATGAATTGTATATACGCAAGACCAAGACCGAGACTGAATAAGCAAGACCAAGACTAGAACTATTTGAACAAGACCAAAACCAATACCAAGACTGTCTCAGTCTTGGTCTTCCTTTGCTCATCACTATATACGTGTTACATAGGGATTGCAATCCAGCGGCATTTTCAATCCAGCTGGATTTATGTTGGATTAAAGCTAATCCAGCTGGATCCAGCATTAATCGATTTTGCAAATAAATGTAATAATTTCTTAACTCTAGAAACTTTAATAACTATTTATCTACATTTACATTAAATACTCGTTTTTTTGGCGTTAGTAAAGTACTCTAATACTAGTAAGTAATAGTTACGAGTATCTGGAGTATAATTATTAATTTTCACAATACAGTCTTAAATCACCTAAATTGATATTCTAGATATCTGAAATAGTTATTCGTTTACCTATTTTACAAACTATGTAGTCTCAGTCTCAATAATTTTAAAACTAAAATTGCGTTTCCCGCTTATAAAATGTTTAGTTAACTCTTATTAGAAACAAAACATTAATTTAAATTATATTATATAATTTAAGACTTGACTTGTCTTTTAAAGAATAAAGCCAATCAGTTATTAAGATCTCAAGAAAGAAATGTTGATATTGTTATCTCCAAGCCTAAGTACTTCTTAAAGAACTGCAAATATACCCGAATGCGGAAAGGGCTCTCTCTCTACCTCTACGCCGGTTGGTTTGAGAGTCATAAAATAATTACAGATTAGTTAGGTTTTCACTTTTTACTCCCTCACTTTCATAAAGTGCCATTTCTTTCTTCAATATCTTACCATAATCCTTCTCAGACCTAACTACTTGTTTTTAGCTGATTACGGATCTGCACAGTTGGATCCAGCAAGGCCAAAAATGTGCTGGATCCAGGATTGCAATCCCTAGTGTTACACTATTTAACGTGGGTATACGAAGGTTAAGAACAAATCTTCCCCTAGCACACTTCACCAGTCTTGATGGAACCCAAAAGTCGTCACTGTCCTAGACTGTTGTAACTTTCGCCGGACGGCTCAATGCATATTGAAATGGCAGGCGGATAAACACAAACAACAAGAACGGACTACTGGATCGACAAGTACGAGTCGATATTCATAACCAATTATCAGGGAGTTTTGTACACATATATAAAGATAATAAACGTTTACAGGTGATCCGACTACGGACGACCACAGCTGCCGTTGCTTCTTGGGCACGTTCAGTTCGATCATCGAAGAACTAACCGCGCGTTTTAAATTGCACCGCTTTATAAAATTGTTACCCGAGTACGTTTGAAAATAATCAGTAGCGAAGTTTGACAACGGCAAAATCGCTTCAATTTAATTTATTCTATAGGTACTAAGTTGTCGAGCGTCTATGATCTACAATCTCTCTTTCTTAATTCCGACGTTCCTCATCCCTCTGTGTTTTCCAATTTAAAGTGGTTCATCTAATACTCCTATATTGCTAGTAGGGATCTGCAGAGGGACAAAACCATTACGGCGCAGGCATCATCAAGAACTCGGACGTTCATGATCTGAATACTCGATCTAAGTGTGAGCTTAGAGTGCCTTTCAAGCATTTGAATATCTCAAAAAAATCCCCAAATTGTCTATGGGTATTACTATTTTTAACAAGCTGCCTCAAAATATTAAAAATTGTGGCGAATTATCAAAATTTGAAAAATTCTTGAAAGAATATTTGCTAGCAAGTGCTTTTTATAATTTAGACGAATTCCTGTTAGGTCATGAACGACTGTGTTCTTGATGAACCTACTGATGTCCTTGATGGAGTCTGAATTGACAATTTGTATCCACTATGGCACCACAAATAAACCGTTATTATTATTATTATTATATGTGCGTCTAACTACTTCAAGTCCTACGCGCATGTCCTAGAACTAGACTTTAAGCTTCGAGGGAAGGGGGCTTCCTCCCCCCCCACACTTGCCAATTACTCCTCCAGACCCTTGACGCTTGCGCACAACGGGTCAAGTAGTTTAAAAAGAGATAGAAGTAGTAATTTGCTGTCTCACTTAGTCCGTTACACGTCCACTTACGGGCGATATCAATACAGGAAATATTATATGTATGCATCTATACCTATAGGTATATACTATTATATAAAGAGGTAAATTTGTTTGTACGGGATAATCTCTGGAACTACTCCACCGATTCCCAAAATTCTTCCATTAATGCAAAACTACAATATCCCTGAGTAATATAAACTATATTTTATTGTAATAAAAGTACGTATTTAGTTCGAAATTTCAATATTTCAAGTCGGAAGACAAAGCGCGGCTTGGTGTACGCTCACCAAAAGATTGGATAGAAGTGGATACGACCTCAAGTAGTTAAATAAAAAATAAATACCGTACGCCATTGAAGAGGACGTACACTGTATTTATTGGCAAGGCGACGGGTTCAGGTAGCTATCATTCCGGTAACAATAATTGACTGGTGTAACAGGTGAAAAAGACGTTCTTCTTCTTCTGTTCGAGCCCGACTACTGTAAAAATGCACCCGACCTATTCCGAACTGTTAGTGTTTTTTAATAATGTATTACCTAATTTAACATTTATATTTGAAGTAATGATGACTGCCTCATTAGTTTAGTCAAAGTATTAAAATTCAACGTGACTGTGGGCGTGGCTTCATCTGCAATAACTACTGTAGACAAAACAACTGACACTTGCACAATTGACGACAAATAATCCTTTGTTTACATCTTTATTCTTTTCTCGGCGCTTAAAGAGCATGGACCACCATAACACGGAGCAGAAAAGCCTCATGGTTCGTGAAGGTATGTACCTATATTATTTAAAGCTGCGTCTATTCGTCCGGGTACTGGACAAATAATTTTATATCTTTTAATACGGATACTGGAAAGCAATTATATACCCAAACAAATAATATATAAATATATATTAAAATTAAATATAATTAATTAATTAAATTATTACTCATTGTAAAAAAAACTGTATTTATCACTTCAAATTCAATTATTTTGCAAAAAAATATTTTGACCAATGTTGACCAAATATCAATACTGACTTATGTTGGCAGCACTAAACAACTTTTAAGTTTTTTTTCAGTTCGTATGGATGGTAACAATACACACGAATTTCAGATAAACTTTAGAAAAAGAGGGAAAATAAACCAATTTTACTGCTAATTTTGTTTTAATTTCTTATAAAAAAAGATTAATTAATGTTATATATATAAAATTTTTACTGATAATTAACTCTGATTAGTAGCGTTTGTTTTGCATAATTTTCGTAATTAAAAAAACAAACAAAACAAAACATAATTATACCCGGACGAATAATTATATTTTATTTATCCAGTACCCGTATAAATAGTGATTATTTTATTTATACAGTACCCATATAAATAGACACTTCCCACTTTTTATTAGTTGATCCCATGAACCATTGTAGCAATAAAATTGCTTCAAACATTTATACAGTGACCGGTAAAAGTACGCCTATCGAAAGAATGCATGGGTTTACAGAATTCCCGTTGTTATATGCGGACGGACTACCTTATCCTCAACCGTTCTTTGGTCGGTCGTAAAGTAGGGTTGCCCAGAAGTTCAAGACCAAGATTAGCTGTCCCCATAACTCCTTTCAGAAACCTGCCATTTATTAACCTATAGTATAGCGGAAATAGATAAATATAAACCGGCAATAGATAGAGTAGACATACACAGGGATGCCTTCAGTCCCGCTATCCCAGCAGTTTATCAACAACACATGGGGCCCCAAAAGCCATTATAATACTGCAGCGTTTAGTTGCATCCCAGTGTCCCACAGCCCATACTGCATAAGCAATAATTTCATATGCGCTACTATAGAGCTGTATCAGTGTCAGATGGTCGGTTACACAATGTCGAGACAAAATATGCGACCAAAAGACAAAACTGTCTATGACGAATTTTTAATTATTTGTTTTATAACTTCAACAGTTTTTTAGTGTATTTGCCATATGGCAACATACACTATTGGCGTTGGTCGGATGGCGGGACCTAGGGGTCGGACCAAAATTTCTCGACGTTTCATAACCTCCTAAACACTTTGGCACCATTTTTAAAAATGTTTATATATATATGTATATATATTTATATACGTATATATATATATATATATATTTATATGTGCGGGCAATAGCTTTCGAAGGAGCTAATTCATTTTAACAAAATTTGGCATACATGTTGGAATCCATCACCGCACGAAGCCTATTTAAAATGGGCCCAATTGGGTCATTTTAAAGGTAGTTTTTAGGGGTTGAAAAAAGTTTTTGGGCCCAAAAATACTGAAAAAATTCTCAGAATCGTTTCAAAATTGAAATTTAACCCTTTAGTCGCAATTAAAAAGTGCTCCTAAAATTATAAGCAAATCGGCCCGACAGAACCGGACTTACAAATTTTATGAAAACACTAGTTTGCGTATACGAATTTACTTACTGAAGGTCGTATTTAATTTGGTGCAGATGTTGGATTGATAACAATATTTCAACTAATAAAATTATTATTGTAAGGGGTGTATTAAGGGGTTCAATTTTTTTTTATTTTGTCCAAAAACAAACTTAATTTCATTTAATAAAGCCACAATACCTGTATTAGCAAATACACTATATTGTCGGCAGGGTTTTGGCACTGCCACCCGGGTTTTTTTTATAACTTGAAAACAAAAACAAAAAAAAAACGTTTCTAGAACATTTTCCGTCGGCAGCAGGAAATGTATATCCAATAATTAAATAAAATTAGAAAAAAAACTAAAACCCGACTACAAAAAAGTAGTAAAGAAACCATGTGGTAAAACTAGGTACGTTACTTTCATGGTGGTAGCTTGTTTTCTACTTTTTCGTAGTCGGGTTTTAGTTTTGGAACCCATTTCATTTGCTATCCTACCCGACGTTCACTTCTGTCTTTTTTTGTAGTCAATCAAGGTTAGTAGATTACAGAGACTGCCTCGTTCCGTTGGATGATAGTGGGGGGAATACCAAATAACGTTATCTGGCTGTTGTTTATTACACTTTAATTGTAGCGTTTAACAAAATTTGTCAAAGAAATCAGATAGAATATTGATATCATTTACAATAAATTGAATTTTTAAGGTAAGAAATTGGCATAGTTCTACTTAAATATAAATGATATTTTTTATATTGTCGTTATATAGGTTGATAAAAATATTAACGGTCCACCAGCTGACGTCATTTCCGCGTTTACGCTGATTATTCAAATGGAGCGAGGCAACCTTTGTTATCTACTAGCGTGGGTACTCAATAATTTACGTTTATCATCAGCCATATTGGATCCGTGGTGATGTAACAACGCAGAAGTCACCCATGAGAATCGATAGAAAATTTATTTATCAAAATCGGTCTAGCTACGAGGGAACATACATACATGCATAGCCTGTCAAATTCATTTTCATTCTTTTCGGGCAATTGGGTATAAAAATTAGACATGTGTAGTTTTATGTTTACACCACAGATATGGCGGTTACACTTTAGCCTGTCTGTTGCATAGACACCTCCGGTATAACACCATGGTTATACGATGAAGCGAATGACTACTGCAGAATGCAAGTGGGGCGCAGCGCCTACTAGTTCTGCGCCAACACCTCAGTAGCATACGAGTGGAACAGCAGCGCCATTCAGCTACTTTATTCAGGATATAAATGCAAATATTCATATCGTCGAGAAAATAAAACGGCAGAAGAAAAGACATGTTGACGTCTACAATCTGCGTGGATCGGAAGTCCTTAGAAAAATCAAAGGAAATATTCTCAGCGAGCATATTCTTAGGGATATAGCGAGATAAATATTAGAATATAGACGGTTGACAATTGAGATCATTAGCGTCTAAATTAACAATTAAGAGTCCTGGGTATACTTGCGGGAAACTATTCTACACGAGGGGAATATTACGGTGAAATTTTTCTCGGAAAATATTCACTGTAAAAATGGGTGTAAAATTGCATTGTAAGTTAAAGTAAAATTCCCTCAATTGTCTAGGTAATTGTTCATTATTTTATTTTCTACAAGGAGAACTGTATAAAAACTTGGACTTTCGCTGTGAAATTAAACAAATTTGGTGTTTATACATAAAAATAAAATTACATACACTTAGGTATGTAGTTTTAATATATTTTATGTAATTTTCCATTAAATTAGTGTAAAAACTTATTAACAAAATATTCTAGTTTAGTACAATCACGTGAGTGTGTGTGAATTTAGGAATCTGTGAATCCTACGGAATTCCAGAGCTATAGAGCTTGAAAATATCCGAGTGTGTAGCGATGCCGTTATTTATATGATAGTGTTTCCATGCGGCTTCACTATTACAAGCCCCCATTTCCCAGGTTCTAAATCGAGAAGTGGTAAAGGTATAAATTTTAAAATAGTAGCTTGGCAGATAATCACGTGGAAAATGCCGGCACACTAAGGCAGACGTAAAGTAGTGAGTGTGTAGTGTAGTAGAGAGGGAAGCGCCAAGCCGCCGAGACGTGAGGCTGGACGAATGGGACGTGGGAACGTTTTCACTTCTACGTTCTACTTAAGGGCGCTATTAGATGTTTCACATCAAAAATACAATTCGACTCCCGGTGCCTTCTGGCTCAATGGCTCGTAGCATTATGCATACGAGCTAGTCTTGTGAGTATTTCTGTATATAAAGGATCGTAGTTACAGTACGCTTAGTTCCTGTATTGGCCACATGTTTTATTATAATAAGCGCTTGCCTATAACCATTTTATACTGCGTCGCCACGGTTAAAACGTTCTATTCATTCTTTATTGTAGGTGAAGTCCATCAGCATTACTCATTTTTATGGCTAATGGCCGATAGACTTTAACGATCCAGCCATGCCGAATTAAACTTCATTCACGTTTTATTGTAGAAATATCTGCGGCCGCAACGCAAAAGCACCTAAGTCGGCTTTGTACAAATCACAATTTTTGCTCCATGTCTATGTTATATATATATATATATATATATATATATATATATACTATAGAATAGTTATAGTCTTGGAAATAATTGAATGATTTTAATAATCTAATGATTCATTCATGATGTGTGATAATAATAGGTGTATTAATACTATGCATGAATTGAATGTTTGAACTCTCGAATAAATTTTGCTCTCGGTTTCGATTATCAGTCTTGAGAGTCATCTTTATAGTAAAGACGCAGATAAAAGACGTAAGTAATCGTATTTAGTTCTTTTGCAATACATACAAGCATCTCGAGTGAAAACAATTCATTATGTCTATGCATTCGATATGTTTATTATAACGAATGAATTTTCAATTATAAGAATCGAGAGAGTTAGCTGCATGCAGTGCTTCATAGAACAGTGGCAAATAAAAGACCAAGTAATTATATATTAAATACTGTGAAATGCAATCTGTGTTTTAAAGAGTCGTAACTAGTAGGTATAAAAATCATTCGAATGATTTTGGATAACCTCTCGAGATATTTTAATAAACGTATAGTTCGATTATTTTCACTCGAGCTGGGTAGAGTAGTGGTGATAGCACTAGACTCGCATTCGAGAGGTACCGGGTTCGAATCCCGGCGGGGGCAGATGTGGCTGGGACTTTTTCCTACTGCCTCTCGCCGAGAAACGATAATTCCCCCAATTAATTCCAGATAAATATCGAGATGGTTCCCTTATTCAAGGCCATGGCCGAATAACGGGAAGTGGTAGAATGGAAAATAGTAATAGTGCGAATGGCGTCTGTTATGACATAAAAGTTAACAAACGGATGTTAAACGCATTATTACTATTATTATTATTATTATTATTATTATTATCACTCGAAATATCTCATCTGTACTTCAGTACCATATCGACTATGCAGGTATTAAATCTTCAGCAACTTAATTCGACTTACACAGTTTTGAATTTTGGCCATTGATATAAAAACGTTGCCTATAACCTGAATCACGTTTTTATAGTATTGTCGCCAGTTTGTGACGACTGACATGACAATATTATTTATTGACGTAATGATTGATTTTAATTTTCTAGCTTGTCTCTACTTTGAAATATGCCGCTTATCATCTGCGCTAGCAAACAAATAGATTAAAATAAAGTTCGTACGTATGTCTGCGGGGGAGGGACGCTTTTCAATACAATTACGTGAAATATCAATGATCAAGAAGGCGAGGTGTTGTCGTTGTGTCGCACTAATAAACACTAAAACAGGTATGCAATTATTTTCTGAACGCTTATTTTCTATGCGGATATCCGCTGCGCGTTGGTGCAATGCCGCTGCTGCTGCATCGGCAATATGACCATACGGTGGAAAGGCAAAACGGTTTATGGTAAATGTCTCGCAGTTTTTTCTAAATGTATGTTTTTTATACAGTAAAATGTTATAAGAAAGTGGGTGCGTATTATAGCGTTGCCAGGTATCCCAATTTGCGCGGGAAGTCCCGATTTAAAATTAATCGGTAATATTGACTTTTTAGTGTATTTGCCATAAGGCAACATACACTATTGGCGTCGGTCGGATGGCGGGACCTAGGGGTCGGACCAAAATTTCTCCTAAACACGTTGGCACCATTTTTAAAAATGTTTATATATATATATATATATATATATATATATATATGTGTACGCGCGATAACTTTCGAAAGAGTTAATTGATTTCAACGAAATTTGGGCCACGTGTTGAAACCCATCACCGCAAGAAGCCTATTTAAAATGGGCCTAATCGGGCTATTTTAAGGGTAGTTTTTAGGGGTTGAAAACTGTTTTTGGGCCCCAAAATACCGAAAAAATTCTCCGAGTCGTTTCAAAATTGAAATTTAACCCTCTGATAGTGATTAAAAAGTGTCCCCACAATTTTAATAAAATCGGCCCGACAGGACCGGATTTACAAATTTTATGAAAACACTAGTTTGCAGACAGTGACTTATTTATTGAAGGGTGTATTTAATTCGGTGTAGACGTTAGATTGATAATAATATTACAATTAAGAAAAAAATGTTATTTTAGGGGGTGTATTAAGGGGTTAAATTTTTTATTTTGCCCAAAAACAAACTTAATTTCACATAATAAAAGTATAAAACCACACGGCCCTACACAAGCAAATACACTATATTGTCGGCAGGGTTTTGGCACTGCGACCCGGGTTTTTTTTTCTTTTTTGTCCTTGGTAATTAATATAAAAATGATTTGTCGGGAAAAAGGACTTTCTAAGTAAACACTTATTTGTTATTTATAGCGACGAAATAAATAACAAATAAGTGTTTACTTAAAAAGTCCTTTTTCCCGACAAATCATTTTTATATTAATCAGTAATTATAAAACGTTTAAACTTCACGCGAATTGTTTTGTGACATTATTAAGTTACACTCGATCGTTTTTTGAATTCTGTACATCCGATGAAAAAACGGACCCCTTACAGTACTCCTGTGTTTGTCGGTTCATTTGTCACAGTTTATTTTCTCCGAATCTCTGGACGCAAAAAGTTGAAATTTGGTACATTTGTAGAATTAGATAACTCAATTACGCACGTATAGCGTAAATAAACAAATTGCGACTTCGGAGACCAAATTAATAAATAGAAAAAAAAATTCGAGGCGCATCATGTGGCGTGAAAGGGTTCGTTATGAAGAACACAAACATATTTTTTATAATTTTGAAATGCGTAGTTTGGAAGATATTACAAAAAAAAAACAAAATTTTTAATAACAATAAGTTATTAAAATAGCACAAATACAGTAGGTACTTCTATTCTGTTGGTAGCCTTTTTCTGCTAGCAATTTCATCCTGTTAATTTTGATGTTACAATGTTCGCGCGCATCGTAAAAAATCACTCTCATAATTTTTAAGCGACTTCAAAAAAAAGGAGGAGGTTCTCAATTCGTCGACATCTTTTTTTTTTATTATTATTTTTTTATTTTTTATGTATGTTCCCCGATTACTCGCAGACGCCTGAACCGATTTGGAAAATTATTTTTTTGTTTGAAAGGGTATACATCCCAAGTGGTTCCATATAGTTTTTATTAAAATCGGTTCACCCGTTTTGAAATGACGTCAAAAAAACATATTTTTTAATGTATGCTACCTCATATCTCCAACATTTGTAAAGCGATTATGATGATTCTTTCTTATTTAATAGGGCACATTTTCATGGTGATCCCACATAAATTTTACTTAAATCGGTTCAGTAGTTTTTAAAAATGTGCGAAATCAAATCACCACTAAAAAGTAAAAAATAAAAAAACTTAAAAAAAAAATATTAGCCTTCTTCAGAATAATCACTAAAAAGATGAAAATAATGAAATTTTGAGGTCGGAGCTAATTTCATTACAAAAAAAATCACTAAAAAGATGAAAATAATGAAGGTCGGCGCCTATTTAATAAAAGAAGATATGTAATTAAAAATTTTTGCAATGAAATTAGCTCCGACCTCAAAATTTCATTATTTTCATCTTTTTAGTGATTTTTTTTGTAATGAAATTAGCTCCGACCTCCAAATTTCATTATTTTCATCTTTTTAGTGATTTTTTTGAAGGAGGTTGATATTTTTATTTTATTTCATAACGCATCAGAAATGTACTTAATTTCAAAAATGCGATACGAAGATATACGGAAAATTCTACTAACAATATTACCGTAAACGGTTTTGTATATCGGTCGCAGATATAATACGTAGGTACACCCGCACAGAACACCCGTTCTTCCGATCGGGGGCGGCGGCTGTGCCGCCGCCACATAGAGAGAGAAACGCTGCCGCCGCCTGATGACAACACGTGTCTGCAGTGTGACTGCACTGCGGTCTACTGCACTCGACTTTCCATATGCACGTGCAAGTCCCGTGCGTTCGTGGAAATGACGCGTTTCCAGGCCCGGTTATAGATTTTGGTTCACTGGATCACTTATTCACTAGCTTTCTGGATCAGAATTTGAATGAATTAATTAAGAGATTACAGACGCTCAACAACTGAGGTTTATAAATTAATTAACGTGAATGATCCCTCAGATTGTAAAATATGTTCTCGGTAAATTTCGAAACGTGGTCGCAAAATTCATATGATTACTGTTTTATTAGCTGTGATTACGCTTTAAGTTTCACAAAATATGTATTTTTGCTCTAAAAATGTAATCAAAAAAACAGCACGTCAGGGGCCGTTCAAGTATTACGTAAGCACTATAGGGAGGTGGGGGGTGGGTTTTGGCTTTTCTTATTTTTGATGACATGGGGGGTGGGGGGGTCTAGATGGTAATTACGTCAGCAGTAATTATTTACTTTTTTCTCGAATTATATCTGCTGCTCATGAATCAATAAAAAAAAGATTACATTAAAAGAAAAATGCATATATACCAATGGGGGGGGGGGTAAGAGCTTTGCTTACTTTTGTTGACAAGGGGGAGGGGGGATAAATAATTGTAGTAAATCTGCTTACGTAATTAACATTTTGAAGTTTTTTGTTCACAAACTTATGTTAGAAATACTGGTAAATTTGGCTTGCTTAATTTTTTTTTGAAATGTAATTTTTTCTGTACAAAAATTTGTATAAAACTGACGTGTCAAATGGATGTACCGATGTCTCAACTGACTTAATAAATATCTATCTATGCCCATATTTTCTTGTTTTTTAAATAAACTGTAAAAACTTGACTGAAAGTCATATGAGAAGAGTGTTACATATTACTAATTTATGTTGAAGCATTAACATCAAAGATAAGATTTTCGATAGAAATTGGAGATGTCCGAAACGTAAGTGCATTTTACATGCAAGCACACATCCACCTGCTCATAAGATATAGAGTTATGCGGGTGAAAAAGGGGACATATTGAACAGCTGGTAACACCAACCTTAATTAAGGGATAGGTCTTGGATAGCCTAATCTAAAAAAAAATCCACAAAACATTCCAAAACGTCTATGCATTATACGAACAAATGAACACAGCGATGCAGTCGCGTTGCATTTGTTTAACATTTTCAGCTATAACCGTTGCGCCGTCATATGTTTTAACGTGGCAACTATATGAAACAGTTGCCGGTCGGCGTGCAAATGACAAGCGGGGGAGTCGCGCCGCACTGCGCTATCATGTTTTAGGGTTATTTTTTTTCTCTTCTACAATACAAACTACACAAAGTGCGCACGAGGCCGCTTGTCTGCTGCCGCGTTGCAGTTTTGTTTTCGTTGTTCTTTTTTCTTTAATGTCTTCAACTGTTTGTATGTCATTGATCTTTTCGTAGGAGTTTACGATGTTACGGCTTTAACGTATTAGAAGGTGTGATTTACATGAATGAGATTGTTTGATTGCATTTGTTCGCATTAAATGTGACAAATTGGCGTAATTCATTCATTAACATTTAAACATATAAATTTTAAATGAACTCTATAAACAGTGACATTTCTCGATGGGGCATCGTAAATTAATTATAGCATTTTGATAGATCTATTGTTCGCGACGTTTATGTCGAGAGATTGTAGATGGCAAATAAGATCATTCATCAGGGTTTTTCTAGGTTTTATTGCAGTCCACGAGACCACCATTTTTATTAAATTAAGATTCTTAATATCATAAAAAATGGGACCCCATTATAAATAAAGTTAAAAATTCATTCTTTTAACATCAAAATCAGAGTTGAATTTTGGTGACATGACCAAGCATACTATAAATTCTCCCAAAACAATGTCAAAATTTTCCCTAAAATTGCCAAATTCGTTAAAAAATTTGAGAAAATTACTCAAAAATTCACCCAAAAAAATTGTCAAAATTCACCCATGAAAATGATTTCTAAAAAGAAAATAACATAGTATATACCTACTTGAATAACTGAAAGACAAATTCGTGGTTAATAAATCTAGTTTCAATCGACTTAAATTCTATCTTAACCCATTAACGCCGAAGAATCGTGTTTTTTTTTCTCATTTTCAAGCTAGATTCTTATCATCGAAAAAAAATCATTTGCAAATAAAAAATATGTTCCCTTGTACTTTCGAGTGTCCCCTTTTCGAATCCGAAGTCAAAATTGAGTTTTGTCCATTAGAAAAAAAAATATGGCCGTTTTTAAACAAAAAAAACCGAAAAAATCGAAGACATTTTTTTTTCAATATTTTTTTTCTCATTGAAGACGTGCGAGGACCCCCCCTTTTTCTTCAACCATGAGTGCACAAAATAGTTGTAGTTTAAGAATATATTTTTTTAATTTGTCGACATTGACATTTTCACCCCCAAAATGGCGCTTTTCATCCCTTCAGCAGGAAGACAATTTTCACTCTCGGTGCCCGACAAAAAAAATATTCAAACCTTAACGAAAATTGGTATCCTGGGGTTTTCAAGGTCACTGATTACGATTCCGCCCTCAAAATTCGAAAATTCAAAATGGCGGATCCAATATGGCGAACCCAAATTCAAAAACTTATTTGAATCGGATGAAATGTGGCACTCGGGGGTTTTCGAGGTCGCTGATTACAAATCTGCCCTCAAAATTCGAAAATTCAAAATGGCGGATACAATATGGCGAACCCAAATTCAAAAACTTATTTGAATCGGATGAAATGTGGCACTCGGGGGTTTTCGAGGTCGCTGATTACAAATCTGCCCTCAAAATTCGAAAATTCAAAATGGCGATTCCAATATGGCGGACCCAAATTCAAAAACTTATTTGAATCGGATGAAATGTGGCACTCGGAGGTCTTCGAGGTCCTTGATAACGAATCTGGCATCATCATTTCAAAATTCAAAATGGCGAATGCAATATGGCGGACAACTTCCCGTTAACACCCAGTTATTATCTAACGTTTATTGAAGAATTGACAACTTTATATATTGACAAATTGACAAATTTATAGAAATTCATCACTCCGCATTACTCAACGGATAAACTTATAATTCCTTATTCTACTCTTAGCATTACCCAGAGAAAACGACATGGACGTGGTAGAAATCCTTTCTCCTTTGAGGTGCTTGATTTGAGTGAGTCCCCTTGCCTCTCACTTTTTGGGGTGCTTGATTCGAGTGAGTCCCCTTGCCTCTCACTTTTTGGGGTGCTTGAATCGAGTGAGTCCCCTTGCCTCTCACTTTTTGGGGTGCTTGATTCGAGTGAGTCCTCTTGCCTCTCACTTTTTGGGGTGCTAAGAGTAGAATAAGGAATTATAAGTTTATCCGTTGAGTAATGCGGAGTGATGAATTTCTATAAATTTGTCAATTTGTCAATATATAAAGTTGTCAATTCTTCAATAAACGTTAGATAATAACTGGGTGTTAACGGGAAGGTGCCCGCCATATTGCATTCGCCATTTTGAATTTTGAAATGATGATGCCAGATTCGTTATCAAGGACCTCGAAGACCTCCGAGTGCCACATTTCATCCGATTCAAATAAGTTTTTGAATTTGGGTCCGCCATATTGGAACCGCCATTTTGAATTTTCGAATTTTGAGGGCAGATTTGTAATCAGCGACCTCGAAAACCCCCGAGTGCCACATTTCATCCGATTCAAATAAGTTTTTGAATTTGGGTTCGCCATATTGTATCCGCTATTTTGAATTTTCGAATTTTGAGGGCAGATTTGTAATCAGCGACCTCGAAAACCCCCGAGTGCCACATTTCATCCGATTCAAATAAGTTTTTGAATTTGGGTTCGCCATATTGGATCCGCCATTTTGAATTTTCGAATTTTGAGGGCGGAATCGTAATCAGTGACCTTGAAAACCCCAGGATACCAATTTTCGTTAAGGTTTGAATATTTTTTTGGTCGGGCACCGAGAGTGAAAATTGTCTTCCTGCTGAAGGGATGAAAAGCGCCATTTTGGGGGTGAAAATGTCAATGTCGACAAATTAAAAAAATATATTCTTAAACTACAACTATTTTGTGCACTCATGGTTGAAGAAAAAGGGGGGGTCCTCGCGCGTCTTCAATGAGAAAAAAAATATTGAAAAAAAAATGTCTTCGATTTTTTCGGTTTTTTTTGTTTAAAAACGGCCATATTTTTTTTCTAATGAACAAAACTCAATTTTGACTCCGGATTCGGAAAGGGGACACTCAAAAGTACAAGGGAACATATTTTTTATTTGCAAATGATTTTTTTTCGATGATAAGAATCTAGCTTGAAAATGAGAAAAAAAAACACGATTCTTCGGCGTTAATGGGTTAATAAACCGTTTTGAAATCACAAAACTGCATAAGAAGTATTCGATTTAAATGACTTTGCCTTGCGGTCGCAGATATATTAGTATTAGCAGTAAGTAAAACAAAATGTAAAAGTAGGTATTCATGATTTATTTCAACTGATAGTCAGCTATTATGTTCCGTGACCAGCGCATGCTTTGACTTGCAAGCGACATTATATTATTTTCTTTTATTTTTTGGTTTTGTATTATTTACAATCTATTGATTATTATTGTTCTCATTGTATTATTTCGAAGTCTGGACTTGCATTGCGACTTCGTGTGTATCGATGACTTATAGCGCCTCTATACGTATCGCATTGTAAATTATATCTACGTTACTACACAGCAAAACCCGTAACCCGTACTGCTCATTTTTTTCAAGCTGCGATCCAAAATCTCTATTAACTGCATTTCGAAACATTAGGGGCCATCCATAAATTACGTCACACGAATTTTATGATTTTTTTGGCCGCCTCGTCCTTGTCACACGTATTCAAATTTGTGGGATCCCCCCACCCCTGTTGTGACGTCACAAATTTTGCAAATTTACACCTAGAACTGAGTAAATGAAAACAGAAGTTCCAAAAATATTATTTTTTTAAGAAAATCAACATGGAATTAAACATTCTAGGAAATTAAAACAAAAACTGCTTAACGAACGAGGCTTATGACCACCCCCTCTCTGCCCTTTGTCCCACAATGTCACACTTCGTGGACCCCCTCTTAACGTGTGACGTAATTTGTGAATGGCCCCTTATAACAAATTTCTCATTGGTCCGCTGTAAAAAATTGAGGTTTTATATCTACGTGGGATATTTATAGAGTGAAAATTGTCCAATTATTCGATTATTAAATATCTCGAGAGGTTATTCAAAATCATTCGAATGATGTAATACCTACGAGTTACAATCTCCAGTAACAAATTATTATATTACGCTCTTTCTTTACTCTTTAAAACACTGCATGCACTTGTCTCTCTCAGATTGCATTCTCAGTATTTAATATATGATTCCGTCTTTTATCTGCTACTGTTCTATGAAAACGACTCTCTTAAATCTCATAATCGAAGATTAATTTGTTATAATATTATCATATCGAATGCTTAGACAGACAGAATGAATTGTTTTCACTCGCATCCTAACCACTCGAGATCAGTAATGGCCATGGCCTTGAATAATGAAGAATCTCAATATTTATCTGAAATTGAGTGAAACCATGGGGAAAACTTCAACAAGATAACCGATACCGCAGAATTGCTGTTTCTCGGCAAGAGGCACTAAGAAAAAGTTCTAGTCACATTTGCACCTGCCGGGATTCGAGCCCAGTACCTCCCGAATGCGAGTCTAGTGCACTCACCACTACGCTACCCTGCTCGGTAAAAATATGACATAAGCTACATTGTCTTTTAGTCACAATTATGATAGAAACTTCAACAAGATGGCCGATACAGCAGAATTGCTGTTTCTCGGCAAGAGGCACTAAGAAAAAGTTCTAGTCACATTTGCACCTGCCGGGATTCGAGCCCAGTACCTCCCGAATGCGAGTCTAGTGCGCTCACCACTACGCTACACTGCTCGGTAAAAATATGACATAAGCTACATTGTCTTTTAGTCACAGATATGATAGAAACTTCAACAAGATGGCCGATACAGCTGAATTACTGTTTCTCGGCGCGATGCACTAAGAAAAAGTTCTAGCCACATTTGCCCTTGCCGGGATTCGAGCCCAGTACCTCCCGAATGCGAGTCTAGTGCGCTCACCACTACGCTACACTGCTCGGTAAAAATATGACATAAGCTACATTGTCTTTTAGTCACAGATATGATAGAAACTTCAACAAGATGGCCGATACAGCTGAATTACTGTTTCTCGGCGCGATGCACTAAGAAAAAGTTCTAGCCACATTTGCCCCTGCCGGGATTCGAGCCCAGAACCTTCCGAATGCGAGTCTAGTGCGCTCACCACTACGCTACACCGCTCGGTAAAAATATGACATAAGCCGCATTGTCTTTTAGTCAAAGATATGACAGATTTGTATACCGATATTTCTTAAGTTAGCTTTTAGTAGTAGGTATGGGTACACGTTACACGATATGTATTTTTACTTGAAGCAGAAACAATGTTATTAATGGACTTCTTGACAGGCGTAATGAGTTGGTGAGGCAGCGATTGTTATCACTTAATCTATCTTTGAGTTTCAATGCTCGGCGTACGTATTGTTACTTTCATTTACACTACAGATATTATATTACATTGTTGAAAAACTCAGGTCGCAGTGCCCAAACCCTGCCGACAATATATGTAGTGCATTTGCTAATACAGCCAGTGTGGTTTTATTATGTAAAATAAAGTTTTTTTTTTATTAATTGCAATATTATTATCAATCTAACGTCTACACCGAATTAAATACACCGTTTAGTAAATAAGTCATTATCTGCAAACTAGTGCTTTCAAAGAATTTGTAAGTCACATTGTGTTGGACCGATTTTATTAAAATTTTAGGGGAACTTTTTTATTGCTACTAAAGCGTTAAATTTCAATTTTGAAACGATTCCGAGCATTTTTTCGGTATTTTGGAACCCAAAGACATTCTTCAAACTCCAAAAACTACCCTTAAAATGGCTCGATTAGGCTCATTTTAAATAGACTTCGTGCGATGGTGGATTTCAACACGTTGGGTAAAAGTGTCTCTAAAATTTTAATAAAATCGGTCCTACAAGACCAGACTTACAATTTTTTTAAAAACACTAGTTGCAGATAGTGACATAATTATTAAAGAGTGTATTTAATTCGATGTAGACGTTAGATTGATAATAATATTGCAATTAAGAAAAAAAAATCTTTTAGGAGATGTATTAAGGGGTTAAATTTTTTATTTTGCTCAAAAACACACTTAAGTTTACGTAATAAAGCAACAATAACTGTATTAACAAATACACTATATTGCCGACAGGGTTTTGGCTGCACAGCGACGCGAGTTTTTAATATCTTTGTTTTTAAAAAAGTCATCTTGCCAATAGGTATATATAATTTTAAAATTTATCGTATTCGTTAATGAATAAAAAAAAGTTTTTCACTTTAACAAATTGCATCATGTGTTATATACATCCAACCTAAATCTTCTTGCATGGTGGCCCCTATGGCCTTCATGCCCTTGGCTTAAAGAGAGGATCTTGGATGAACTGTGTCTATGCATGTATTTTAAACCATTCTGTATAATTAGCTATAGCATCAGCCCACATATCTGTTATATCTGTTTATTGGATAATAAAAAAACAGTTCTGATATGCAAATTGATCTCATTCATACATAAAGTTAGACTTTTTATGAAAGAACTTTTATATTATGTCAACAGTTTGACATAAACAATATTTTAAATTGGATTCTGTCAAAGTCTATAGCTATATATATTGATGTTTAAAACATTGTATAAACGTTTGAATTAGCGATTTAGATTAGAAAATTTTGCGGAATTTTTGTTATCAAGTAAAATATGGAACTAAGTATCTCTTACATTTTTATTACAAAAATGTAGACTGTTTGAATATTAGATTTCAACGTTATGCAAAAAAGTCAATTCTAAGATGAGTTCAAAAAATTTTTGTAAAACGCATTTCAATTTTTGAATGGCGTTTTATTTAAGGTTGTTACCGTTTTGGTGTATGAAGAATATCAAGACCTATTTCACAATATGTAACCACCTAAGAGTTAAACAAGGTTATTAGAAGGGCACCGGTTATCTCGATTCAATCACGCCATATCGACAGTTCGCTGAATTATGTCATACCCTCATTACTATCCAACGGAACGAGGTCACCTCTGTATCTAATAAGCTTGGAACTTAGCCTTTTTTAATATCCGCTAGAAAAAAATCACGTCGCATTTTTGAGGTCTTAGTATTTGATAATTTTTCGTTCGCATGAATAAATTACATACCTATTTCCATTTTTATTATAATTTTAGATTTATCGTAATATTTTTCTTTCCAAAAACAATTCTAGAGAAAAGTGTGTTTTTTAGAAGTTAAAATGAACAAGTAAAATTTTATATTTGAGGTAATTTAATACGTGTTTACGGTTAAAAAATAGACAAAACGCACATTCATTGATTTTAAATTACCTCAAAACGAGTTAGAAGATTACTGTTAAATTCAAATAAAAACAAATGTTTTCATTACGTTAAACAATCCTTAAATTTATTGAGTAATTATTTATTCACTGTGAAAACTATCTATACTAACGTTGCGTAATTCAATACATATAATTACAGTATAGTTACAATTATCCGATATACCTACTTTTTGTTCGTCTGTCATAACAATAATAATTGTACAGTGGTACCTCGACATACGAGTTGAATTCGTTCCGCAACCTTGCTCGTATCTTGAATCACTCGTATCTCGAAGCAAATTTCCCCATACAAAACAATTGAACTACCATTAATCCGTTCCAACCCCCAAAATGTCACCCCAGTTATTTTTGTTACGTGGTTTTGAATAATAAAAACGTAGGTATTTATAAATGACAAATATTTATTGTACAAAAACAAAAAAGAGAATGTAAAGAAATAAATTAGATATCCTCACTGGTCTTTGCCTTTTTCGCTACATTTTTCTCGCTTTCACCTGTAGGCCGTTTAGAAAAAAACATGTCCAAGGAGGTTTGTTTCTTCCTCCCTCTCAGAATGTTCCCGAAATGAGTTAGGCAAGTGTCATTAAAAAGATCAGATGCACGACCTGTTGCAACTTTTTCTGGGTGTTTCTTTTCCACGAACCTGCTAAACCGAACTCGTATCTCGAATTTCGCAGGTATAACTCAAAGCAAAAAATCACTCGCTCGCCGGCTCGTATCTCGAAAAACTCGTATGTTGGGGCACTCGTATGTCGAGGTACCACTGTAATCTCCATTTTTTTTGTAAAAAAATAAAAATAAAAGAAGGAAAATGTAGATTATAGACGATTGACAACTGAGGTCATTAGCGGGCAAAAGTGGTTGACTAAATTACGCAAAAACTTGGGGCGTTAAAAAGTTCCGGCATTTTTTAAAATATACTGAAATTATTTGAACCATATACATATATTTTCAATTATTATCGCTCTTTTTAAAGGTCCACACCCACTGATCCGATCTGATCGGATCGGCACGGCAGTGTATACGCAAATTGTATGTTACCGACTCGACTAGTGCGTTGGGACTCATTTAACTTCATGTATCCCAAAACTGTCGATCGGACAAAACCGATCCGATCCGATTCAGTGAGTGTTGATCGTTATCATAAAAAAGCAGTTTATACTTTCCCCAAATCTTCAGTAGACGAGCTTTATAAAACACGCGGTACACTGAATGTTTCAAATAATGCAATTCTTTTCCCATACGTATAAAATTACCAATCAAAAATAAACAAACGAAACTATTGATATAACTATGTGGTCAAAATGCAAAACTACTATGTCGATTTTTTGGCCAGCACTATAAGAACGATTGAGTAATACATTCTATTCTATATGTGCTTAGTGATTCAATTCACCATTTTCGCTGATTACAAATCTCGAAGTACTTTCCTATTTACATGCCGAGCATCGCGAACAACTACTCGAACGAAATTCAGTCATCATCGTATATTTTAACACAATTTTATGAGCTTCACCTGTATGTTTGTAACGGAATCTTTGAACGTGAAATTCACCCACTTCAAAACGTCAGATTAAACTGAAACTTTGCACACTTATCAAGGATCAATGACAATACAATAATTTAATAAGTTTGTCCTATTAGCCTGACCGGGATCACCAGGATAAAAAAATAAGACTAAAAAATAAATAATAGTTTAAAAAACTAAAAAAACACGCTTTAATAGCAAACCGAACTAAAAACTAAATTTTTTATTGTAAAAAAGCGTGGGGTGCTTATTATAAAAAGCGTGGGGTGCTTATTATTATTTTTATAGCTACCAATAAAATATTTATACCAGTTGATCTCAAGCACTCCACACTTTTTTACAATAAAAAAATACTTTTTACTTTTTAGTTCGGTTTGCTACTAAAGCGTGTTTTTTTAGTTTTTTAAATTATTATTTTTTAATAATAGAAATTAGTTTCACGTGTAATTGGAATAAAAAATCAATTTAAACACGCATTATTCCAATTACCCGTGAAACTAATTTCTATTATTACATATTTTGGAATTGAACTTTAAAGATGAATTAATTTTTAATCTAAGTAAGCTTTAAATGGTGTGGCATTTTTATGCATTTATAGTTTTCTTCACCTCTACGTTCGCCAAGTTCATATGATTGGAAGGTACCTCGAGCAGTGCTGTCTCTTTTAATTGTAATGAAGAATGAAGAACTGGCTCGCTAATGAGATGCACGATTCAATCATTTTTAATGTAACTTGACCACAAATTTGAGATAAGCGGTTTTGCCTTTTGACCGCGGATCCACTGGTGTTTGTGAACCGCATTTCAAAAAACTTATTATTTTGTTTTAAGTCAGGTACCGACTGTCAGATCAGAAACCTACATATGTTCAAATTATTGTTTAATACATTCACTGCAATTCATGTTTCTTTCGTACTGCGAAACAGATGCGAATCTCGTATACAGAAAACAAGAGAGTAGCGCTCGATTATAAAAAAAATGCATTAGTCGCAATGCTAAACTGTCTAAAAACATGCATGCGGTATTTAAAAGTGGTAGGTACTTACAATTTTGTTAGCTTTAAATAGTTCACAAATAAAATATGTAGTTTAAAAACTATAAGCATTTTTAGCTTCGTAATATGTATCTAGTGCGTAATTGATAAATATTTTATGAATTTGACAATATATAAGTTAAAAACGAGCGGCAACAAGTTTCAACAGGCACATGAGTCATACCACCACTGCACACGAGATATATATGTATAGTATTTTTTGTACGTACTTTTTATAAAATAGCTGATTTTTACTTAATTTTCAAAATATTTGACAGACAAAATACACTGATTGGTAAAATAAATAAATAAGCTCAGTAGCGTAGGTACAAACATGGGGCCCCTTGTACATTTCTATGGTAGACCCTATAGCAGGCTAGTACTATATTGAAAATTAATTTGAGCTCACCGACAAAAGGAAATTGATAATTTTTTTTGTCTAGCGAGTTATTAGCTGCAAAGTCCCGCCATCCGATCAATAGCAATAGTGTACCTGCCCATGTACTAATTATGTGGAGGCAAAATACACTGAAAAGAATGCGCCAAATAATGGACACTCGCCGCAGGTGTCTTAACCACAACTAGCAACGGTAATTGGGTAACTCAGGTTTACCGGTTAAGACGCTTGATTCATTTTTTTCTCATTTTCGCATATCAAACATATTGTTGTCTAGAATTAAATTAAGATTAATATTAGTAGAAGATAATGCAAACGGGGTCTCCTTTTTTGTTCATTTAATGAATCAGCAATATTTCACAACGAAATCTTCGAATAACGGGCACCAAACGTGATTATCGATGCAAACGACATGTCGGGAAAAATGACGGGGGAATATTTGAAATGTAATCTTGAAAAAAACAAAGTAAGTTTTTGAGTTGTTGACTAGAACTTCAGTGGTTGTCATAAAACTGCATCATGCGGTCACAAAGTAAAGTAGCTTATGTCAGTTTTTCTCAAGCAACCGTTTGCAACACCTATTTACAACCCGTAGAAATGTTGTTATTGTTCATAATATATGTCGCACGGAAATGATGAAAATGGAGATTTGATCAATTCACGGAAGATGATATGCCGTGAATTGATCATCCATCTTAGAAATTTGACCTTAGAAGAATTATTTTATAAAATAAATATACTTAAAAACAGATTTAATATTATAAAGAGAAAAAATATATTTGTTTGTTTTGCGTCAATAATTTAAGGAGCTTCTGAGCCGATCTGAACAACTATTTTATCATCTGGTGGCAATCTGTTTATTTTACCAGTTGTCGGTAATATTAACTGACGTAAAGATCAGTCTCTGAATAGAATTTTCACCCTATTATATTAAGTAACTAACCACTAACGGTGCGAAGTATTCGCAAGTTTTACGGAATGCCTGAACAAATTCCCCTTGTGACCCGTACAGAGATTTATTCTTTGAGGTAAAGACAAAACCATCGGAGCATGGAATCACGCCAACGCAACGCATCATGAGCGGCGAGCGTTACTGTTCACGCATCACGCATGCGACTCACGCACCATGTTTTATGACCACTTACCATTACAATTACCTGATTGCAATACAATATCATCGTATTATATTTATTCTGTACTGAATGCAACTAACTATATACGAACCAAATACTGTCCGATCTTTGCTACACGTGTACTCCAGTAATACCTACCGCGAAGATTTCAGAGGTCGATGAATTCTATTTTTTATGAACACATCGATATACGAGTTGTCAAGGATCTTAAAGCGTCCAGCCCGCGAAGATTCTACTATTCTTTCTCATCCAGGTTACGAAGACTTCAGAATTATTTTTCTTAGGATCATCATCATCAAAGATTTGAATGTGTCCAAGTCAACAAAGTACTGACGAGAGAGAGGTTCGATCTTTTCTCTAATGTCACGAAGGTTTGAAAAGAACACTTGTCTGGGATCAACAAAATCATCTAGAATTTAACTTCTAAGGATCTACTGACATAGAATTAGAAAAGTCCGACCTTCACCACAAGAGTGTTACGAAAATTTTAATGTGTCCAAGTCAAGAAAGTATCGACAAGAGAGAGGTTCGATCTTTACTTCAATGTCGCGAAGGATTCAAAAGAATACTTGTCTGGGATAAACAAAATTATAAAGGATTTAACTTCTAAGAATTTGCTGACACAATTAGAAGGGTCCTATCTCCACCACAAAGTGTACAGTGTCACGAATATTTCAGGAATCATCAATATCGTCAAGTTTTAAAACGTCCAGGTTTAGAAAGTAGTGAGAATTACAATTTTTGGATAAATTGTTAATATTCCTGTTCATATTTATTATGGAAGTTCCAAGTGTTTCAAAAATATTTTGTTATTTCAATATTATCTAGAAAATTCTAGAAAAGGCAAAAGATTCTAAGAGAATTAGAAACAGAACAATTATTGACTCTTTTTGTTTCTTTGTGAGATACGATATTCAGACTTGAAACCAAATAGCTTTTGAAAACATATTGCTTTTGTTTTCTTCGGCTACGGTTTTCTGGGAGTAAATGAGTGTTTCTAATGCAACAATCTAGTAGCGTATTTTCCACGGTTCGAACAGTAAAAAGTACGCGGTTGCAATAAAAGGCGCTATTACTGCTGCATTGTATCTCCGCACGGCACATCTTCAGTAGCTTTTGTAACCGACAACTTTAAGGTCTATTTACCTTACGACTGAATGAACTAAGGACGGATCGTTAAGTCAGTTAAACCGTCCATTTAGCTACAATAGCTATTGGATGCAGAATCTGTTCAATAGATGTAAATAAAACTCTATGCGAACAATTGACCGTCTGCCGGTATTTTCTTTTAATCAAATACTCATTGCGTAGATATAAACAATTGTTTACAGTAAGATATGATTAGAAGAAGAATTGTAAAAAACCCGGGTCACAGTGCCAAAACCCTGCCGACAATATAGTGTATTTGCTTATACAGGCAGTGTGGCTTTATTACGCAAACTTAAATTGGTTTTTGGGCAAAATTAATAATTTGACTCCTTAATACACCCCTTAAAATATCATTTTTTTTCTTAACTGTAATATTATTATCAATCTAACGTCTACACCGAATTAAATACACCCTTCAATAAATAAGTCACTATCTACAAATTAGTGTTTTCAAAGTCCGGTCCTGTCGGGCCGATTTTATTGAAATTTTAGGGACACTTTTTAATTACGACTAAAGGGTTAAATGTCAATTTTGAAACGATTCTGATAATTTTTTCGGTATTTTGGGGCCCAAAAACATTTTTCAACCCCTAAAAACTACCCTTAAAATGGCTCGATTACGCCCTTTTTAAATAGGCTTCTTGCGGTGATGGATTTAAACACGTGGACCAAATTTCGTTAAAATCAATTAACTCTTTCGAAAGTTATTGCCCGCACACATATATATATACATATATAAACATTTTTAAAAATGGTGCCAAAGTGTTTAGGAGGTTATGAAACGTCGAGAAATTTTGGTCCGACCCCTAGGTCCCGCCATCCGACCGACGCCAATAGTGTATGTTGCCATATGGCAAATACACTAATTATAGACGTTCGACACCTCAGAGGGTGGCCAATGCAAGAATCTAAAGTGTTGTTCATTTTTTTGTCACGTTCTAACAACATTACATATGTTTAAGTGACACAAAAATTTAACAGCGTTGTAAATTCTGACCTTGATCATTCAGAATAGAGTCATAAACATCGCATGTATTTAGCATGTCGGTGGCGACCTAAAGATCCACTGTGTCGGATCGGATCGGCACGACAGTGTATACGCACACTAGATGTTGTCGAGTCGATCCGATCCGAGTCAGTGGGTGTGGACCTTTTGGGCCACTGTCCTATTAGCGTAACGGTGACGGTGGCCAGGATGAAACTTGTGTAATTAGTGTATTTGCCATATGGCAACATACACTATTGGCGTCGGTCGGATGGCGGGACCTAGAGGTCGGACCAAAATTTCTCGACGTTTCATAACCTCCTAAACACTTTGGCACCATTTTTAAAAATGTTTATATATATTTATTTATATATATATATATATATATATATATGTGTGTGTGTGTGCGGGCAATAACTTTCGAAGGAGTTAATTGATTTTAACGAAATTTGGCCCACGTGTTGAAATCCGCAAGAAGCTTATTTAAAATGGGCCTAATCGGGCTATTTTAAGGGTAGTTTTTAGGGGTTGAAAAAAGTTTTTTGGCCCCAAAATACCGAAAAAAATCTCCGAATCGTTTCAAAATTAAAATTTGACCCTCCGGTAGTAATTAAAAAGTGTCCCTAAAATTTCGATAAAATCGGCCCGACAGGACCGGATTTACAAATTTTATGAAAAAACTAGTTTGCAGATAATGAATTACTTACTGAAAGGTGTATATAATCTAGTATAGAGGTTCGATTGATAATAATATTGCAATTCAGAAAAAAAAATTTTATTATAGGGGTGTATTAAGGAGTCTAATTTTTTATTTAGCCCAGAAACCCACTAAAGTTCGCATAATAAAGCCACACTGCCTGTATAAGCAAATACACTATATTGTCAACAGGGTTTTGGCACTGCGACCCGGGTTTTTTTCTTCTTCGTGCGAATTTTTTGATTTTTTGAATGTATCTACAGGGGAAAATGTGTTTCACGAATTTTGGCTGAATCGATTTCGATGAAACTTTAAGCATTAGACTTAAAATTAAAGTACATAATTTTTTGTGCTAACGTAGTTTCCCTGTTATAGGATGAGTAGATTTTAGATTATAGACGCTCGACAACTGAGGTCTAGTATATTGATGTTGCCTTCTTTCTCGTTCGAAATTCAACATACGCACATGACATTTTTCTAGTGAGACGAAATTTCTCTGTAAGTCGAATCTTAAGGAACATTAAAAAAATCGAGTTATGAAGTAAACTTAGTATGAATCCAAACAACAAGATTCGTGGTAAGAAATTGACAGAGAATTATTCGAGTTATAGAAGTTCTGTATTTGAAAATTTACAAATTCAATCTATATGTTCTACATGTGAAAGGCTGGCGCGCATTCTATCCGCGAGTTGATTTTTTTAAAAAGACGTACCTCGGCAGTGCAAAAAGACGAAAGAACAGTCGCGAACAGCTAAGTCGCTGATTTATTAACTGTATTCTGAACTGAACCGTGCAATAAATCATTCCAAAAAGAAATATTTTGATATGTGTTTTAACAATATTATTACAGCAGACGCGAAGTAAAAAAGTACTTCGGTTCGAGATATCTAACCCAAAGACTACTTCGATATATTATATTTTATAATACAGGTGTAATATTATAATACTTACGTTACATTTCTACTGATTTTTTACCTTTCACCGTCAACGCTTTTATAATAACTGAAGAATGTTCCAGTGCTGTTAAAACAATCTAAATAGAACGATCTTTGTTCTTATTAAGGTGACTCAGATTATAAAAAATGTTCTCGGCAAATGTCATACTGAGGTTGCAAAAGGCATTTTTCGCGGTTTTTGTTAGCTGTGATCAGGGACGGATTTAGGTTTCGCAGGGCTTAGGAGTTACCTACTGAAGTCCAATAGGCTCCCATTTTGGAAAAATTTATCAAAAAATTTGTCAAAGCTCACCCAAAAATTTGTAAAAATTTACGCAAGAGACTGTCAAAATTCATCACAAAAAAAAATCAAAATTCACCCAAAAAATTATCAACATACCCATTATAATGATAATCACTAAAATTAATTATTTATTACGATAAGTGCTCATTGTTAATGAAAAAGTATAAAAAATGCATGACAATATATCAATTTTTGTGGGTCCTCGACCGGGGGATTACTTTCCATGTAGATCTGTCCATGGCCGTGATTAAGAATTAAACAAAACTTGACTTGTTTCTTAAAATTTTCAAAAAGCACATTTTTTTGTCCTAAAAATAATTGTATCAAAATATGTGATATCTGATATGTTTTTACAGCACAACATGAGATTTCAAATTAAATCTAATTTATATTAACATGTTTTTTCTTTACAAATGTGAGAAATTTAACTTGTTTAATAATAAAAAAAATCCGTATCAACATTTCTGTTAAACTTATCCTATTTTTGCCATTTGCAAGTGAGTTAAAGCATTTATTTACATAAAATAATATATATAAAAATCTGGCTATAAGTCATATGGGAAAAATGATCATACTTCTAGTTTATTTTGAAATCATTATCATCAAAGACTGAATAAGGACATTTCGTGAGTTTGTGCATTTTGTATGCGCACACACACACACACACATTCAAATGCTCGTAATATGGAGCTATGTGGATGAAAAAGGGGTCACACTGAGCAATTGATGAACAGTCACCTGAATCTAGATATAATATTTAAAACCTACGCCGTTTTTCTTTCGACAGTTCTCCAACAATCCCCACTCAACCAATTTACGTTTTTTTTTTAATTGGAGTTTTTTGTCAATAGATCTATAACCGTTCTGTCGTGTTCCCGAAATCAAGCAATCAAGCATGTTAAAAAGGACTGTTTCGAAATTGTTTCTTTACTATAATAACGTAAACAATTACACTTGTTTCTGACATATTTCACCAAATATTCTCACTCCGTCGTATTTGACGGGACAACTCTATCGTTTGTCAATAGCCTGTGTTACGCATCAAAAAATAGAAGAAATTATTTAAATCGGTTCAGTGTTTTTCTAGTTTGGAGATAACAAACACCCAAGATCGACTCGTTAATGAACGACGTCAGGTGGGAGACCGTTAAATATTTTTATCAACCACGCAATATTAATTGGCAGTCCACTGGAACGATATCACCTTTGTGAATCTTGACATGCATTAGTTTAACTATAGATTTGTATCCAGAAATTTTATTATTTCCAATCACGCGTAGATCAACGATCAAAAACGAGATTGAGAAGTTATAAAATCTAGAATTTACACAGTCAATAATCTGTTACAGTTTTATTGGAATACGCGTGTGGGTAGAGATTGTTTTATAAACTATCGAACATTATTTTTAATTAAATCTAAGCATAAAAACGTTGATTTATTTTCGTAGAAACCTATAAAAGGCGTGGTTTTTATTAATGATTGCCGTTGCTTTTTAATCAATTGTACTGCAAGGCGTTGTTGTGGGTCCACATTTTTCTATATTTGTATTTACATATGTAGATATAGTATGTACACTGTACAGCTAGATGAATTTGAAATTAAAAATCAGTTGATTATAAAAACTTTATTACACGCCCCCGATCGTATTTTTGATACAAGAACAATAATTATCATTATCATGAGTGAATAATTTTTTAAATGAATTGTTACATTTTTGGGGAATTTTGATATATTTTTAGGTGAAATGTTGACAATTTTTATGGTGAATTTTGGCAGTCTTTTGTGTGAATGTTGACAGATTTTTGGGTGTTTTTACATTTTTTTTGTGCATTTTAAAATTTATTTGGTGAATTTTGACAATATTTTGTGTGAATTTTAACAGTTTTTTGTGTGTATTTTGAAATTTTTTGGGTAAGTTATTATTTTTTTGGTCTATTTAAAAAAAAATGGGTCAAATTTACCAAATTTGTTGATGAATTTTGACAAAACGAGGCTCCATTGGACTTAAATAGACTCTACGCCCCGAAAAACCTAGAACGGCCCCTGCTAGTACTGCGCTTACAATAAAAAAACGAAACATGGTCGTAGATTATAGACGCTCGGCAACTGAGGTTACGATATATTATAAGTACTATGTATCTATATGCATATATATAATGATATAATAATATGCAAATCGCAATTGCACTAGGCGCATGGGTCAGGTGTTTGTAACAATTTATTTGCGTGTCGATTTGTTATTGGTTGGTGCATAGTGTGTGTCGATGCATAAGAAACTGAATAATATATCTTCGCCGCGCCGCTTGCTTACATAACACAGGGTTGAGCAGCGATACCGAGTGTTCAAAAAATATTCAAGTCCATCTACGGATTATGAAACACATTTTAGACCGTCCGTACACCCCTTCGCTGTCACTACCTGGGTAAAAAAGTGGGGATTCACCAACAGGGCAATATGAACGTAATTTATCGGCGAAAGACGCTATACTCTGCTTGCGAATGACCTGCAAGGATCTGAGCGACATGTTATTAATATCGTCTGTAATAATGGAGGTCTTTAATGTCAAATTGATGGGTGATTTCAGTTTCACGGAGTGTTTTCAAAAAGAAGTGACAGATAAATAAATAGCTGTGACAGACACGAGATTGATCCTATAAGGGTTTCATTTTTAGGTCGGAGGTACGGAACCCTAATAATGATATTAGCGGAGTTATTTTATGGAAGCTTTATAAATTAAAAATGAATTAATTTATAATTATAGATTGATTGGATTAAAAATATAAAAAGCGCAAAGTCCGGGAAATGTAAACACAGATTTGCTTAAATTCACTATATAAATTCACCCAAAAGTGATGAATCGAAAATGCCCTAGTTGCATCTTCTGTTTAAAATGCACGAGTTGTTTGTATAAAATGTTGTCTCGTGTGCTGATTCCCTGTTACTCAGATCATCGATATCGCCTTTATCGTAGTGATTTTAATTGTTTTCGTGTTGCCCCGTGTGTGGATAGCCTTAGAGTTTAGACCATCAGAGCTCGCATAAAAACTGTAAGAGTTTTTGGAAATGCTTATATTAATATTAACTTATATTCAGGATACAAAATTATATTCCAAATTCAGTCAGCAAATCAAGCAAGGGATGAAAAAATTAGCCTTTTTGAAAATAGTCGAATTTTTTTGACACGAGCTCTTAGTCTCATAAATGGTGTAGAAAATCCGATGAAGACGCGACTTGTATATAAATTTTAAACAGCCCTGTTTGCAATTGTAATTTATTTTGATATACGATGTCGATTGGATATTTGATTGCATGTCACTTGTTTTCCGATAGCAAATGTTTCACCTTTAACAAACTGTTTGTGATGTGTTTAATGACTACCGATAATTTATTAACCTTGAGGTTTACACGATTCGGTGTCAGTGGAGAAAAATTATAATTAAAATAATAATTTCTTGCCTACATACAATCGTTTCTGCAATATATCCCTACCCTTACCCTGTCACACTCGTGAACTTATAAGCTTCAAGAATCAATGAAATAGGTATTGTAAATTATAAACGTTCAACAAGACAGGTCATCAGCGTCGTACTAAAGTCAAATAAAACTGTTGATCGGAAATAATTTCCACTGGCAATAATTCTTATAATTATTATCATTTACAGATCACATATCTAGTCAAGTCACGCGATTTGAAATTTACATCTTAATGTGTCTTTAAAATCGCTTGTAATAAATAGATTTAAAGTCGGCTACAAACGTTTTGATTCTATCATACATCTAATCAAAATGTCGTCTGACATTTGTCAGTTGTTCTAAGATGATTGACACATAATAAATCAATTAGAAGAATAACTGACGCTGGATCGTACGTCTATTTAATAACGACAGTCATTGTAAAATGATTTTATCATCATTAGAGAAAAATGGTTATCAATTTGTCGCTAATCAATTTGTTTTTGGAAAGGAATTTCTAATTGTGTTTTTCTTCCAGATTCACATTTAGATAAATACTTTAAGGTAACCGTTTACCAGCTGTTCAATATGTCCCCTTTTTCACCCGCAATAGCAATTGGATGTGTGCGTGTGTGCATGTAAAATGCACTAACTCACGTTACGGAAATCTCTACTTACTATGAGAAGTATTCAATCTTTGATGTTAATGCTTACAAAATAAACTAGAAATACATAAGTACCATTCTTTTCCATTTGACTTTTAATCAAGTTTTTATAGTTTATTTGATATAAATAATCGATTTAAAATCAGATAAAAACGAGAAAATTAGCATAAGTTTTACACACATTTTTGTACAGAAAAAATTAAATTAGAAAAAAATTATTCAGCAAGTCAAATTTGTCAATATTTTTAACATAGGATTGTAAAGAAAAAACTTCAAAATTTTAATTTGTCTTCCCGTAATTAGAAACCTCGTGACGTGCTGTAAAGAAATATTATAATATTGACGAATATCACGTTGTTTTTTTTTTTGATTTTGAGAACAAAAATATGGGTTTTTCGAAAGCAAGCCAAATTTTGTGAAGCGTAATGATTAATCACAGCTAATAAAAACAATAACAAAATGAATTTTGCGACCACAGTTCGAAATTTCCCAACAGCAAATTTTACAATCTGAGGAATCAGTCGCAGCGATTTCGCGAAGGTTGATAATATATTAATCCAAGTAGTCAAAGAACTCGAGCACGCTCAAGTCCTGGGTCCGGTTCTAATAGTCTTATCATGACTGGAATCACATCCGCATCCGCAACGGCCGTTGCGGATACAGAAGTCTGTAACATCCCCAGTAAGTACCTACGAAGAGATTTCTTCGTACATGCAGACATGCGTGTAGAAATACAAGTTTCCTCTGAATTGTTTGGATAGTTTTTCTTTCTGAAAACCAGAATTCTAAATATGGTTACAAGTTGAATACGGTGTGCGAATCAAGCAGGCCAAGACTAGATGTCTTGTGCAAAGCCAACTGCGAGTTTTTTTTCAGCACCGACAACGAAACGCAACTAAATTCAAAGAAATTAGTTTTTTTAAATGGCTGTAACCTCATCTCTCAATTATGTTTTCTAATTGACGAAAAAATATGATCTAATTACAGAGAAATTGCGAAAATTCAAACCACAAAAAAATTGAATCTCTTTCAAAAAAGTCACTAAAATGTGAAACATAATAGTGACTTTATAATACGGTCTTTGCACTTTATTAACCTTCGTTTTCTTTAATATTTTATTACTAAACTAGAAAACAAAATTGCTGAACCGATTTAAGAAAAATGTGTGAAACTAGAATCATCAAAATTGATTTACAAATACTGGAGATATTACTACTTATTAGATAACATATATTTAAAAAAAATCTGTTATAAAGTCTGTTATAAACGAGTGAACCCATTTTTAAAAAAATATAGGGACAATCCGTGGCTATTCCGAACAAAATGGTGTTGAAATTTTTCAAATAGGTTGACCCCCCTAAAAGTTATGGCTGCACAAACATATAATGCATTGATCTTTTAAGTCGGTTAAAAACCACAAAGGGTTCGAAAGTAGCCGAAAGCAGTGTTCTCAGATTGGGCGAATTAAGCGATTTTCTCTATGCGTACGCTCCTTAATTTAAATTTGGGCGACAAATCAAGTGTACCAATGGAATATTTCCAAACTTATGATTGGGCAACTATTCAGAGTATTTTGCGACTTATGACAGATGGAGCGACTTGGTTAAAAATTTTCTGGCAACCCTGGCTGAAATCGCATTTAACAAACCGACAACTCTTATGTTATAATCGAAGAAGTAGTGAAAATACCAGCTAAAAATTTTTAATTTTTATTAAAAGTATTTATAAATAAAATTAATTAAGTTGCAGACCCTGACAGTTGGTGTCCTTAAGGCTTAAAGAAACGTAAATTAAAGCAACACTGCAGAAAGGCTCATTAATTCCATTAATTATAGTGGAGTGCAAACAGCAAGTTAAATAATAAGAAGTATCCGCTGCAGTATCGGTACTACAATGTGCGTATTGCAGTATCACCATAGATACTATAAAGGCAGCAAACACATACCTTAACAACAGCAGGCATTATGTATTCTTGAAGCGTAGTGCAATGCGTCTACGAAGTAATTAAAAATTACTTGCCAACTTTAACCCTTCAATAGTCGAGTACCAAAGTCGTCCATTATTAACCTTTTCGCTGTTATACACTTCAAACAAAATCGCTTTTACTGTGTTACCAAAACTGAAATTGTTCTGCTTATCAATTGGTCGAAAAATTGAGAGGCGGCACATTATAATAATTTTCAATGAACTAAATCAAACTTTTTATTTAAACGGAATTAATTTCGAAAAATAACAATGTATTTTAATACAAATTATGAAAAAATTAGAAATGGTAATTTCTTCTCTAAATTTTTGCAGCGGATATACTCGTCTGTAACACATACAAGTTACAATGGGAGACCGAATATATATGTGTGTAACTGTGAAAAGGTTAAAGCGCTTCCAGTCACCATGTTTTTAAATCTCAAGCAGACCAACAGCGCTTATGCCAAATTGCTTCACTACACGATAAGTTCTGATGACTTGGTATTAGTTTTGTTCCAATAATGTAGACGAGGAAGTTTGAAAGAGTAACAATTAAAACAATAAAGCTTTACCGATGTTTCGTTTGTGGCAAACGTTTCGAAATATTTTATATATTGCTGATGAAATAAAATATTTCGAAACGTTGGCCACAAGCGAAACACTTTATTGTTTAAATTGTTCGTCTTCCAAACTTCCTCTCAACGATAAGTTCTGAATAACAGATCCCAGTAAAAACATTTCATGTAAAGTTGGTTGCCAAGACTCACAAATTCATAATGCTTACACTGTTAAAAAGCTACGAGATCTCTGTGCAAATGTTAAACGGATCGTACTCGCATAAAAAGTTTACATATATAAAGTACTATTCGGTGGTTCACGCGTTCACTAAAGGGTTAAATGAACTCAGTTTGCACCATCAGGTGTATTGTATATCATTCTTATATACAGAATGTTTATATAATTGCTAACTGCAACGTTTTTACACAATCATTTTTTCCCGGCTTAGATGGAAAACTGATTTTATCATGTATTGTCACCAACTTCGAGGGTTGTCTGGTCCTACTCATATTTTTATTATTGTCTATACTATTATGTAATTTGTGTGATTATATGTAGGGAGTAATTTCTAAAACGACTGAACCGATTCTAAAAATTCTTTCACCATTAAAAATTTTAAAACGTTTTTCCTGAAATATGTTAAAAAATTAAAAATGCTTTGCATTGTTGAATTCGCGCTTCAATAAGCTTTCATTTGACATCCTATGTCCTTGAAAAACGTCTTTTTTTGTTGCTCAATTTAACCCCTGAAATAAACCGCCACGTCTCTATTTGGGTCACCACACGCTATTTATGTACCAAATTTCAAATCTTTACGTCAAATAGTTTCAGAGAAAATCGTCTGTGACAGACAAACGAAAGGATACCGAAGTAATTACATAAGTGTTCCATTTTGCACGGAACACTCAAACAGTAGTTAATTTGGCAATCCGGTAGAGGAGAACAGAAGAAGAATTGTAGATTATAGACGCTCAACAGCTGAGGTCATCAGCGTCCGGTAAAGAAGACTGCGTCAAAGTAAAATAAATACATTTTTCATTTTGAAAAACATACTGTATAATATACGCGAAGAGTGAGGAAAAAAAATGTATTTTTAATTCATTTTATTTATTTTTATTTCATTGTCATCAATGAATTACTGAAACCTGTTCATCGAATGTAATATTATGATAAAAAAATGTATAAATTCGCTTCGTCAATAAAAAAAACGACTTTTTCCCTCGTTTAATTTAAAATCTTATCAAAATTCTTAACCGCTATCGAATTATAAATAGGCCTTCACAAAAAATACTTTATGCTTAGAAAAACGCAAAATGTTTGAAGAATACGCGATTTAGGAGTTATATACCTTTTAAGATCTTTAAAAGACACTTCTGTATTTTTTTTAGTTTCGGAGTTACGGACGTTTAAAATTTTCCACATGTTAAACCAAAATCTTTGAAGGCTCATGATTTCTAAATCAAAAGATATACAGACGTTTTCATATTTCTTTTTGAAAACACAAAAATCTTAACAAGTTTTTTAACAAATTAATTAAACTTTATAAGTCGGTATTCACATCCTCAAAATTGTTAATTGATTTATACATACCACCACACCAAAGAAAGTAAATTACACTCACGTATCTGTAAAAAAAAGAAAAAGATATAAGTTCATTTGATTAACATGTTTCTAAAAGAATTTTTTATGTAATGTAAACATCTATTTATCGATTACATGATTCAAATATTATGAAACAAATTTATTTATTAATTTGTTCACACGCTATCAGAAATCTGACCACAATATTATTCACACATGTAAATTATTAATTTATACATATTACATATATTTATACCAATCATAGATTCGCAAATTATGTACCTATATACCAATATTCCGCATATGCATAAATATATTTACATTATAAACTATTATTGAATAAACATTTTTAACAAGCCATTTACACCCATAAACCATTCATTTGTTCAGACACTATAAAAAATAAAAAACCCGGGTCGCAGTGCCAAAACCCTGCCGACAATATAGTGTATTTGCTTGTATAGGGCCGTGTGGTTTTATACTTTTATTATGTGAAATTAAGTTTGTTTTTGGGCAAAATAAAAAATTTAACCCCTTAATACACCCCTTAAAATAAAAATTTTTCTTAATTGTAATATTATTATCAATCTACCGTCTACACCAAATTAAATACACCCTTCAATAAATAAGTCACTATCTGCAAATTTGTAAGTCCGGTCCTGTTGAGCCGACTTTATTAAAATTTTAGGGGCACTTTTTAATTGCTACTAATGGGTTAAATGTCAATTTTGAAACGATTCTGAGAATTTTTTCGGTATTTTGGGGCCCAAAAACCTTTTTCAACCCCTAAAAACTACCCTTAAAATAGCCCGATTATGCCCATTTTAAATAGGCTTCCTGCTGCCCGCACACATATATATATATATATATATATATATATACATATATATATAAACATTTTTAAAAATGGTGCCAAAGTGTTTAGGAGGTTATGAAACGTCGAGAAATTTTGGTCCGACCCCTAGGTCCCGCCATCCGACCAACGCCAATAGTGTATGTTGCCATATGGCAAATACACTAATGATTAAATTATGTGAATACGATAATTTTTAAGAAAACATAAATTGCAATTTTTTGACATGCGTGGCGATGGTTTGATGTGTGACGTCAGACTTGCAGTAAACACTTTGATAAATCACAAGCATATAGCCGGTGCTGGGAGTATCGACTTGAATGCATCAACCTATCGTCCGAAGATTGCTCGCGTCTAGTCGGTGCCGGACAAAACATCGAGGTAAGCCCGTTTGTCTTGACGCCACATAATTGATCTGATTGTTCGAGGACTAGATTAAGGTGCGTGGATAGCCTGTTTAATGAGACATAGTCTACGCGCCTTATTTCACGCAAGTGTGGGTAATTAAATACTGCGTTCAATTAATACTATGATAGTATCTGTGTGCAATAAACTAGATACTTTAATTCACAAGTAAAGCTATAATCCGATCACAAACACGTATTCGCAGGTTTACTGCATAAATTCAGTTTGCTGCTTTTGTAGACAGTTCTGAATTGTTATACAATTTTATCAAAAATAAAAAAAAACGGTCAAGTGCGAGTCGAACTCGCGAGAAGATGGTTCCGTACTATTCCGTTTTCCGTGAGTACTTTAAGACTTAAGATTTTCGTTTAGATTTTCCTGTAAACTATGGGTGGGCCCCGACATTCCATTTTTTTTCAAAATTTTAGGATATTTTCGAATATAAGGGGGGGGATCGTCAATTGTTCATCTATTTTCTTAAATAACTATAAAAATATTTATTTTAAAATTACAAAAAGGGGATGGTCAATTGTTCATCTATTTTCTTAAATAACTTTAAAACTGTTTATTTTAAAACTATAAAAAATATATATTTGTGACCCTTACTACAAGCCCTTTCATTTGATATGTCACACGGTACAGTTTGCAATTTTTTTTTTAATTTCCTAATTTTCTCCTCAAAAATGACCCCTATGTTCAAAATTCATTTATTTACGTTACGCGTCCGTCTTTCGCTCATCAACTTACATATGTTTACCCAATTTCAACTCAATCGGTCCAGTAGTTCGGCGCAAATTGGCTTTGACAGTGGGACGGACAGACACACGAGTGATCCTATATAAGGGTTCCGTTTTTTTCCTTTTGAGGTACGAACCCTAAAAAAAACAGACAAGTGCGAGTAGAACTCACGCTCTTAGGGTTCCGTACCGTTAAAATAAAATAAAAATAATCAAGTCCATGAAATTTTTCAGATATCGCTGTTTTTTTTCAATTTACATCGAAATTAGGTTTTGGTTACAAACGAACGTTAGTTTTAAATTATAATAACAGATCTGTTCAAAAATCGTGTCATATTAGTAGATAATCAATTTATTATTCAAAGAAATACATTTCAATCTAAATTAACACAGTTACAGCCCACGCCTTTACATATAAAGCTTGCGACACAACTGGCAATAAATTAAATTAACATATTAGTCCAAGAGCTCACGATAAAAAATTACAAGCATTTAGTAAACGCTAATATTTTCAGATTAGCTAGCAAGGTGTAATTAAATATATTAGAGTAAACATGTCACAGCCGTCGAGACAAGGCTTTAAAAGACGTAAAAAACTAGTGTTTTGTCATCTACGTTACGCTTGTCATCTGCCGGCAGAGTTTTGTACTTAGTCGGTTAAATTTTTTATCACGAATCGTTTCCGTCTAAAATGGGCTTTATGAGAGGTATTTAATACATAGAGATACATCGAACAGATAGTAAAGAATATGCTAATACAATATATAAATGAATCAAGTCAGAAACACCTTGCAGAATGCTTACCCGTAGCTGCAATGATTTGAAAGTGAATGCAATCATATTATAATCCTGCGTTTGTGTAAGTACTTTTGTATAGTATTATTATTATTACTGCAAAGAAATACTCCAACACGGACACGTCCATATAGATACTACTCGGATAATAGTAATGTAGATTTAACGATAACTATTTATATGTTATCTGTGACCAAGAAGCAAAAGTGCTTAACTTCAAGCCATTTATTATTCGCTAAGTACTTAGTGCATGCCTCGTGTCGCCCTCTGGCGTCTAAGAAATGTAAATAAAATAATAAAGTAAAAAATGGCTAGTTCGATATAAACGCGTAATTTTAATCTCACGTAAAACTGGTTTTCTACTACTAAATACTTATCATGTATAGTTAAACTGTAAAGGGTATACGAGCTAGTGACGGATTTACTTTAAGGTATATCCGTCGCCAGCTCTTGCTTATTAGTGTATTTGCCATATGGCAACATACACTATTGGCGTCGGTCGGATGGCGGGACCTAGGGGTCGGACCAAAATTTCTCGACGTTTCATAACCTCCTAAACACTTTGGCATCATTTTTAAAAATGTTTATATATATATGTATATATATATATATATATATATTTATATACGTATATATATATATATATATATATATATATATATATATATATATATATTTATATGTGCGGGCAATAACTTTCGAAGGAGTTAATTAATTGTAACGAAATTTGGCATACTTGTTGGAATCCATCACCGCACGAAGCCTATTTAAAATGGGCTCAATCAGGTCATTTTAAGGGGGGTTTTTAGGGGTTGGAAAAAGTTTTTGGGCCCAAAAATACCGAAAAAATTCTCAGAATCGTTTGAAAATTGAAATTTAACCCTTTAGTAGCAATTAAAAAGTGCTCCTAAAATTATAAGCGAATCGGCCCGACAGGACCGGACTTACAAATTTTATGAAAACACTAGTTTGCGTATACGAATTTACTTGCTGAAGGTCGTATGTAATTTGGTGCAGATGTTGGATTGATAACAATATTTCAACTAATAAAATTATTATTGTAAGGGGTGTATTAAGGGGTTCATTTTTTTTTTATTTTGCCCAAAAACCAACACACTGCCTGTATTAGCAAATACACTATATTGTCGGCAGGGTTTTGGCACTGCGACCCGGGTTTTTTTTATATCTAAGCCAAGTAAGAATGTTATCCCTTTACACCCAAGATTATACAATCGTGAGTTTTGACTTTGAAAAATTCTACACCGTACCCGAAACTATTTTTGTGAACGCAACCGACGTCGATCGATCGTCAGTCTATCTGAGAGTGCATCAAAATCATCATATATATTAATAAGTTAAGGTTAAGATGTTTGCCTCCCTTTTTCGAAAAAAACCACACAATTGCTCCACATAAATTTTATATCATTTTATAGATAATTGCTTGCTCTACCGACATCAACAACTAAAAAAATTATTATTGCTTTTGTTTTTGTAAATTTATTAATTATTAAAATTATATATATAGATATACATTACGACATAATACAGCAATGCTGCCATCTGACGGCTTTGATTTTGAAACAACGTCAACATGATTGACGGTCGGTAACTCTTTTGTTCAATTTCAAATCAACTCACGTATGTATCAATACTTTTCATATAGTGGCGCTTCAGCTCAACGTTTTCGATACTTGCGCCTCTACATGACAGTTTTAGAAAAATATTTTCTTGAACCGTCACTGAGCTTCGTAATGTAATACAACAAAAAGAAAAAAGTTATAAAGAGTGTGAGAAATTAGAAACGAATTTTAGGCGCATTATTCGCACAGGCGGCGCTAGTGTACAATGTTTTGGTCACGTAACCAAAGTTTAACAGTATTTAAAAGAATGTCATCTCTAGGGTGTAAAGCAGGCCTGGGCAAATGGCGGCCCGCGGGCCGAATCCGGCCCGCGGTAGAATTTTGTCTGGCCCGTGAAGCATTGTATGTATTATTATTAAAAACACAAATATTAGTTTTTGTCTAACATAAATTGGTGCATAAAAAATTTTAGATAAAATATTAAGCAATTATTAGGGCCGGTGGGAGCCAAAATTTTCTCCCGGACACCCGCTCTTTTCAGCGCCTCCTATTCGAAAATATAATTATAATTTGGCCCGAGGTCAAATTTTCATCTGCAATGTGGCCCGACTATCAAAATATTTGCCCACCCCTGGTGTAAAGGGTCATATCAAGATTTTAATTTAGCGGTACGAATGTTGACATCAACGCTTATGAATTACATCCACAGATTTTATGTATGCACCTTTATACACGCGTTCTATCTGTTACATTAAATTATTATATCATTACTTACTACTGCACATGGCTTCTGAAAAAAACAATAGATTTAACTCACGTGGTAGCGTTAAAACTACTCGGTTATTACATGATTTTTTAGTAACTTCAAAAAATTACATAATCTTAGATTTACTTATGATAATATTTATACTAATTTTGGCAAAAAACTTCAAAGTTATATAATGTTCTACAACGTTAGACTGCACTTTTACATAATCTATCTTACGGTGTATGTGATGAAATGGTGATATTTTTGACCATTGACCTTGAATAAAAAAAATTTGCACACGTAGGATCGATGGGGACTTTTATTTAGGTCTATGCGAATTATTGTAGACTTATCACTACATTTTTATCTATATTGACCCGGCTATACCAGCAAAAGTGCCTTGTTGTTCATTTTAAACGTCAAGCCACGCATACTATGACTATCCAAGCATGCCCCTCTTTTCCACTGGGCACTTTGGGCAAGTGCCCAGGGCCCCGCGATCGATGCGGTCCCCTAGAGCCTACCAGATCAGTACCCGATACTGCCGACAAATATATCGATATATTTTTAAATAATGTATTTGTTAATTATTGATTTGCTTAGTAATTACGCCCTGTTATCCTGAAGTGCTCTGGGCCTTCAACAGGTTAAAGACGGCCCTGTATCCAAGTACCGATCGAAGAATATAATTGAGTGGACACGTTTTTGAAACCATTCTCTATACATGAAACGACATGCCCAGTGAATAGAAAACATGCGTAACCATACACTGAAGCCGTTACGACACATAAAACCTATCTATATTTACTGCCTCCAAAGATAAAAACTAAGTACCTAAGTAAATAAACACAATGCATCGAATAATTATGATTTATTTGCATTTAATTACTCGGGCAGTGCAATTACTACATACAACAAGCCGTGAGGTGTGTTCTATATTAGGACTATACAAGCGCGACCCTTAAGGCCCACACGACCAACTTCCGAGTATGGTTTTAATAAATTGGACTCGCGAAACTTTTCAAAAAAATTCTAAAATGCTTTTTTTCACAATCTTTTTGTTTAAAAAAAAACGCCTGGACCGATCTAAAAAAAATATTTCGGATTATATAACTGTCGTTAAGACGCTTCGATTAACACCGTTTTGTTTAAACAAAAAAAGAAAAAAAAAAAAAACGGCTGTACCGATTTTAATGAAACTTCTTTAACAAATCGCAAACTGTTAATGGAAAATTCAGCGTTCACAGAAGCCAAACTGTTGTGGATCGCTGACTGCGAGCAATTTATAGCCGGTTTTAAAAAACTGTCATGTCATAATTTTTGGTAAACTCATGTTCTCTGATTTTTTGAGGTTTTCTTTTTTCTTTTTTACTAAATGATTAAAAATAGGTTTAAGCAGTTTTTGTCGCTTTTTAAACAATCATTACTATTTTTTGTTTTTTCGAAAATAACTTATTTAATAGATTGTGTTTCTGTTGTCCGTTAGTTTCTAAAACGTTAAAAAATCGCGCATGCGCCGAGAAAAAATCGCAAATAGACTTTTCTATACGGTCAGAGCTTTAACTACATAAGCATCAGAAGAAACAAGATAATTATTATGCAATTCGTAACAAATAATACATATTTTATATCTTTATATTATAAAGTAGCAAATTGCTAACGGCAATAAATCACAATGTCTGTCTGTCTACCTGTCTGTACCTATGCTACTCACATTACAAGCCCACAAGTTAATTGCAATGGTTATCATAAAACTAAAAGAAACTTCTATATAAAGCTAAACATACCAACTCATTTACTTCTCAGGGTAATGTGTAAATGTGCCAATTACCCGCGGTCAAATGACCAGTTGTAAACTTTTGATTTGAAAACTTGCATAAAATATTATCGCTTTTTCATATATGACTTCATGACTTTTAAATTAAATATTATTTATATATATTTACGCCATTTGTTTATATTTTTATTTTTTAAATCTGATAAAATCAATATTTTTCTTGATATCCTGTCGAAAGTACGTACTTTCGGACTCGATTTTAAGGCAGAAAGCCTAACATTTATGCACTGCTGGAATTATTCGCATGCCGCCGTCTGTAACGGCAGGCCGAAACAGTTTTTTTGTGTACACTTATACGAAAGTACGTACTTTCGACCGGGTATGAAGAACAAGACAGAAAGTTGAAATTCCTGCCCTTACGGTGTATAATATACTCAATCACGATAAATAAAGTCCTTAGCTAAAAATCAGTTGCGGTACAAATAGATTAAATCTCTGTACGTTAAGTGTTATAATATCATGTGGGGGCTTGTGCCAAAATGTACTGAGAAAAAATGATTTAAAACACACAAATATTTGGATCCTACATAATTTATTTGGACTACACAAAAAATGTTTGAGGCATTTGTTTGATGTCTTTACTTGCATCTTCAAGCATAAATTATTTTTAATACTGTAAAACTAATTACGTTTTAATGGATATGCACGACTGTGATTTGTTATCTCGTGTTGACAGAAAAAGACGAAACCAAAAGAAAATTAAAAAAGTAAAAAATGAGTGATTAGACGTTGCCTCTGGCTCGTAAATTTTATTACGACTGCAAATATTTCTTGCACTTTCTTCACATCAGAGAGCAGATTCAGTATAATAATATAAGATGTTTTTCAAGATGACTAGGTTCGATAAGAGTATGAAAAATACATAGAATCAAATCTTCTAGTAAAATGATCATAGACCAATATCCTTTGGTGAACATTTTTTTTTTAATTGACGCTGGAATCTAATATCGGAGGAGCTGTATATTTTTTAAATTTTAATCCTTAAGTATAATCGACAAAAATCCAGCATAATACCAACGACAACAAATGTGTCTAAAAAACATTTTAAATGTATAAAGGGATGCCACTGGTTTAAAACTATAGCAATTGTTTAATTTTAGAATGGGAGTAATTATTCATACGCCTTTTCGCAAATTCCATAATTTCTATTTATACAAAACACGGACATTTTCTATTTTCGAAAGATCAGAGAAATTTCACAAATTATTAACGCGAACAAAACTGACAATTTTCACCCACAAAAGAGCAACGCATGCGTAACTCGTGTATTGCCAATTATTATATGTGCCAGAATTGCAACAACAAAAATAAACGTTAGCCTAGTAAATTAATGACGAGTTAGTTAAAACGTTTTGAAGGCGATTATTCACTGTTGTTTTGAAACACGCGGGTTCATAACTTTGCTACAATATCAACTTTGCTACTAGACATCGGACGTTTCGGTCGAAAATTCCAGTCAACTAGGTGATGCAACCATTTCAATCTTAGGGACCATATAAATTTATATAGTAGGTTTTAGTCTATTTGCCATATATGGCACATACACTATTTTGGCGTCAATCGGATGGCGAGAGCTAGGGGTTGGACAAAAATCGAAGAAGTTAACTGATTTTAACTAAATTGGGTTCACGTGTTGAAATGCATTACCGCACGAAGTCTATTGAAAATAGGTCTAATCGAATCATTTTAAGGGTGGTTTTTGGGGGTTGAAAAAAGTTTTTTAGGCCAAAAATAAATACCTAAAAAAATCTCAAAATCGTTTCAGAATTGAAATTTGATCCTTCAGTAGGTTCAGTTTGGATAGGTAGCGACATAGTTATGTATCGGATGTGTTGTGGGTTGACAAACGGCGGACAAAGGCTGGGACATTGTTAAATATCAGTGATTTAGCTTGATGTCACATCTGAAGACGGACCATCAATGTTTACAGCGAAATCACTAAACACAACGTTTTATATTATGACCTGCGCTTTGGCCAAATAACATTAATATTGTTAACAATGTGCACGGACAATATTTGTTTTTCTAAAGCCTATTTTACATAACAATTGCGGAAAAGCAAAGGCGAAGAACGTTCCGATTATTCACTCATTCATACGTATCTACCCTAGCACTGACGTAAGTCAAACTAGGTGATTATTAACCGTATTTTTTTGTTGGAATACATTTCTTATTTTTTTATAAATCATAAACGTATCCTCGCGAACAGATATTATTAAAAATTAAAAGTAGTTTCTCGTGGTGCTAAAATAATCGTGTTATAGAAAGTCGCGTAATAAAAATGCATTCAGGAAAAAAAGAACTGAACGCAATAATGTAACGTTTCTAAAAATTTTCGCGTTATAAAATTAAGTGTTTATACAAAAATTGTATACAATCGTTTCTCCTTTAATTCACTAATTATCTATGTATGTTCCTAAAAAGTATCGCGTTATAAAAATCAAGCAGTCACCCAAAAATAACTCAGTGAAACTCTGAATTACAGTCGTTTCCCGTACAAAGAAGTGTCCGTGTTTCAAAAAATTATCGCGTTCTAGAAGTTACGCATTCACTGACAAAAGAACTGCGACGGAATGAATGACAGTCGTATCTCTTTATAAAGCATTATTTATATTTCTAAAAATTATCGCGTTATAAAAATTATGCATTTTAAAAAAATAAATTACAACGATGTCTTCTATATTGAAATATTTATATTACCAAAAATTATCGTGTTATAGAAATTCGCGGATACCTTTAGATAAAACTATTAAATGATTTGTGAACATTGCACCACACAATTATTTCGGATGCAGCTACCGCAACATGCAATTTTTCAGTGAACAGTAAATAAATGTTCTGCTATTCATCAACAAAGTACATCGCATTATGACAGTAATTGGTATAAGTAATCAAAATTAACGGTTTCTGACTTACAATTCCATAACATGGCTGATTTAGCATCGCCACTGCAGTTCTAATTTAGAAAAAAAACTCGCATTAATGCCCGTTTTATTTCCCATTATTAATTTTATAAAAACAGAATATTTTTAAGGCGTCCTAAAAAGCACGCCAAAATACTTTATACTACGGTTACCTTATATAAAATACAGGACCGCAGAGAATAAAAAAAAACGGCCATTTAATTTTATTACTTTCGCTGTTAATTGTCTGTAACTAATTTATTTTTCTTAATCAGACATCAAAATATAGATATACTACAATACTAAAATGTGACTTATTCATTAATAAAATAATATATTGTCGAATATTAATAAACCGTGCTTCAAAAATGTAAAAATAAAATAGACCGTGAAAAAATGCCGCAACATTCGTCATCATTCTGCAAAAATTCTTTCTCTATAAGGAAGATAAAGGACAAATCTAGGTCTCTAATGGACTACTTTTGTAATTTATGTACGATTTACTAGAAAAAAGTTGGCATTAATTGTGCCAAAAAAACACACGTTTTCAATGTCACACTACGACCTTATTCGTACTTATTTCACAAAACTGTTCCATCACAAACCTAAAGTGACTCTTCCTTTTTCGGAAAAGTTTTTAAAATCTTCAAAATATTTCCAAAAATTAGAGTAATCAATTGACAACGGTACCCTTGAAATAATATGTTTTAGCCTCGTAGTTGGCATCAGCCAAAAATTGAAACGTGCAGATGATTTGAACGAGACAGAGCTAAAGAAGGTCACGCCCACAATATGTCTTTTGCCTACCTCGCCTCTTACCGCTGGGTCTCAGCACAAACTGTATGAAAGTGATCCAACACTGGGGTTTCGTACCCAAAGGATCCAAACTCCGTCTGTCAAAGGATTCTAGCTCGTTAACAGGATGAGACAGAAAGTTGAAATATTCACAAATATTGTTGTGACCGAAATTGAAAATCGCGTTTCTACATATTTTGAAACATTCTTTATTTAGAAAACCACGATTTATGTCCAACGTCCAAATATTCAAAATGATTTTTGCCTCAAAATTCGATAACCACTAAATCGAGTTACATAATTATTCCACTGACAAATATAGGTAGTCCATATTTCCAAGAGTGAATGCGGATTTACATAAGGGCAGTTAAGAACCAGACCCACGAATCCTTAAAAATATGGGCCGCCTCCACAACCTAATGCAAAATTCAATTCCTAAAAGTTATACTTCTTTGGCGTGATCGCGATAATTGATTTTCATTAAAGATGTACATTGATAAAATAAAATACTGTTGAACCCATAATTAAAAAAAAGCATTGAGGTTATTTAACTGTCAAAAGTTGTTAACAACACTATAGCTTTTAAGAAATTCCGTCCGATGTCGCTAGTATAACCTACTTTGTTGTTTTATAAAATAACTATTTTGACCTTATCAGAATCAATTTTCGCAACAAATTCGTTGCATGCTTCCGTAACTTACGGAACAGAGAACATTTTTCCCTCAGTGCACCAAAAGAAGTATAACCTCAAAAAAAAAACAATTTCGACGAAGCGCTGGTGGCTTTTTAGAGGTTTAAGAGTCGACACTGGTGACTTCTAGAAAAATATTCTAGCGACACTGCGACAGATACGTCTCGTCATTTCTCCAGCGCACAAAAAGACGCAGCATATTCGAACAGAGCGTGCGACACAACAAAAGTTGCACAGTGTTTTGTGTCGTGCCGTCGTCTCAATCGGTTTGAGGAACGAACGATTGGCTTACCTTGAAAGGTCGCCATGTACATAAACCCACACATATTTTATTACTTTATACTTGTTTATTTTTAATATTTTGTATTTATAATGTTATGCATAATCGACACGTTTTATATCGGCGCGTTGTTTTCACAAATCATCCATCTAAAATATATGACAACTGTTCTTAAGCAGGGTTGCCACAAAAAAAAAAATGAAAAAAGCCCCCAATTTTCATATTTTACTGCGCAGGGAACGTTCTCTAAGAAGCCGTTCCCTACGACAGAGATTTTTTTGAAAACTCTCTGTGCGAAAAAGACATTAGCCTACTACTACGTATATACTAGCAGTAATTATTACGAATGATTTTGTTGTAACAAAAAAAATTATATGATTATAAATTCATATTAGGAAAAATCAGGTCTTGAAATAAATTAAATAAAAAGGCTCAGGTGAAAAGACCAATATTATATTATATTATAAATTTCATATTAATTAATCATTTGACGCTAATAATTTTTGGACTATTATTGTAATTCATTATTTTGTCTTAAAAAAATATTGGTATGACTTATATTTCAACTAAATTTTCGAGATACTTGAAGAAGTCGGAATAATACCGACGAAACGTCGTACATCGAATAAAAACGTACTTAAAAATTGGTCTTTTCACCTGATCCTTTTTATTTAATGACTATAAATTGTTATTTCTTATTGAAATATTACATCGGATAAATCACAGTTTTTTTAATATGTAAGAAAATAATAATTAAGCATTAGACAATTTGATTACAGCAGTATTACTGCGTATAATGTGTTTGTCAGAGACACATATAGACCAATAAGTAATTTGACAGTTTTTTCGACAATTTTTTGGTAATATTTCCTCAAAACTGTAAATAGAAGTTTATTCGTATTTTTTTAATTTTTACGGTGCCTAAAAGAATCAAATTTTCGAATAATCAGTTTTTCAATGTTTTGTCTTGAGCAAATTTGGTTTAATTTAATAATATTGTACATTTCTAGCGACTATCATCTAAAAATAATATATTTTTTTAATAACTCGAAACGTAGACGTCCAGCGTTTTTTTTTAAATTTAGTTCAATGTATGAAATACCTATATAGATAACATAAATTTTAGAATTTTATCTTACTAACGATCGACTAAAGCAAAATAGGGAAAATTCTTTGAAAAAAATTCTCGTTTTAGAAGCGATACAAAATCAATCGACTTCACAGTATTAAAGTTATTGCCGATGCTTAATATTTGTTCAATACTTATATTTGCTATGCATATTTAAAAAAAAGCTAGTATGCGCGACTTCAACCTGTTAATCTTCTAAATCAATGAACAGTTAACTCTTCGATCTTCTTATGTTTACTTAAATATGTAACGCTAACGACGTAACTAACCGGCTTTTCTCCGTATAAAATTTTATGACCAAATAAAAAATATTTTTAACAGAACGAAATGTTTTGAAACAGGCGTAAAATAGTTATACGGATTATCAAATAGACAAAAGACGCCCGCGTACGTTGAGTTGCAGAAACATTGTCAGAAAATCTGAATTGACCAATGACTTCAGATTGTGATCTTAGAATTGACTTTATTGCGTGGTTAATAAGAATATTGAACTGTCATTCAGCTGACGTGATTCATGAACGAGGCGACCTGTGTATCTAATGACCTTGGTCTCGTAGTTATGTCCTCTTCATAGACGAAGTTTGATCAATAAGTACCCGTATTTGACGACAGATGGCGTTGACGAATGAAATTGACTTTGCCGTCGCGTACTGCACACTTTTAAAAGACCTTGTGCTGAGTTGTGGATAAATTCATACGTCAGGTTATTTTTGACCGCCAATTGTATTTTTCGACAAAATGGAAAAAAGAGTAATGTCAATCCTGAATTCGTTTTTTATACGAATATCTCATCGTGGCCATAGATGATGAAGGGTCCCCATAGATAGCATCCAACTTCAGTTTTATTTCTTCGCATGTTTTTTAAAAAACGAATTACCTACGGATCGAAAATATTGCTCTTTTTCCATTTTGTCAAAAATACAAAACACAAATGATACAACTGGCTGTCAAAAATAACCTTAACCTATTGTAAACTGTTTTTGTGGTAGTTTAAAACTGATTTATTTATAATAACGAAATGTCAACAAACAAATAAACTAAAAAGTATTTCTCTTACAACAATGAAATGAACTAAACGTAAATCTCTAATAACGAAATAAACTAAACAATGAAGAATGAAACAAACGGATTCTTATAAATAATAACACAACAATACACTATTCACAAATTTATGTACTAACTGATTATTTATGTCTTCTGTACCGCCGTACTAATTGCCTGACTGTTGCGATAACTGACTATCGACTGAATTCACTGCACTGTAGCAACAGAGACTCACCCACTGTCGCTGACTGAATGTCTGTCGCGTCCCACACGCGCTGTATTTATAGGCGCGTACATCCCGTTCCCGAACATTCCAGAAACTTCTGTCAATTTGTTCGAGAAGCCTATGTCATTTCCAGTGGCGTAACAATTGGGAGCGCGTTATGAATTTATCTACAACTCAGCGCGAGGTCATTTGAAAGTCTGCAGAACACGATGGTAAAGTCAATTTCACTCGCCAACGCCATCTATCGTCAAACACGGATACTTATTGATCAATTCTCGTATAAAGAAATTATTGTGCTGATTAATCTGATCCAAGAAGAGTGATGGAACCTTTGGTGTGAAAATACGAAATAAATATATACCCACAAAACACCAAACGTACGTCGAGAGTTTTTCGATACGGTTTGGTGTTTTGTGGGTATATATTTATTTCGTGATTAATCTGACTCAACTAAGCAATATTTTAGTCAAGAGCTTGCACTGCTGCTGGGAGAACGTCTTTCTTTTCAGTGTGTAAAATACGATTAGATAAATTACACATTATTTAATAGCTGTATTATTCACTTGTATATACTCGTACATGTAAATATTATATGAATATAATGTTATTAATACTTAGAGAATTTTCTCCCACATATCCTCATAAACATGTGCAGCGCGCTCTGTGGGGAACTTTAGATAATGGGCTGCGATATGGGCTATTAAATGACATACCATATAAATAATTTGCATTCTTTGATATTGTGGAACAGATATGAATAGGTGTGTTTGGTATATTAGTGTACTGTATAAAGAACTCAAGTAAAATTTACATTGAAAAGTGTACGTTGGGTTTACCAAAAGTATCAATTCAAGATCCATCACGAATGGTCACGTGATCTGCACTACTCTACGTTCCCCTGCTCAAGTCTGGAGTGCTAGTTAGTCCGACACTAACATACCAAACAGGTCAGTGTATCTTACACTTTCGTGTAGCAGTACTAGACTTCTTTTGGCGCGTTGAGAGTAAAGTTTTAGCAGGCAACGGAAGTTATGCGCGCACAGGTAACGAAAATTCGACAGTATGAAGTTGACCATAAGAGACCATGACTGTAATGACAGATGGACGGCATCTATGCATTTTCTGTGATGTGGGAACTGGGTAATATAGTCGACGACTATAACCTTTGATTACAACCAACACTCGTTTTAAATGTCATCCAGCAGAAACAAATAAAATCCAAAATAAAATTTTGAAAGTGTTTTAAAATTTTACTTTATGCACTAGTGCGAAATGGGTCATTTTACTATCGCTATACAAGCATGAAAAACAGCAATTTTATACGGAGATAATATTTGTGGTGCCATAGTGGATACAAATTGTCAATTCAGAGTCCATCAAGGACATTAGTAGGTTCATCAAGAACACAGTCGTTCATGACCTAACAGAAATTCGTCTAAATTATAAAAAGCGCTTGCTATCAAAAATTCTTCCAAGTATCTTTCAAATTTTGATAATTCGCCACAATTTTTAATATTTTGAGGCAGCTTGTTACAAATAGTAATACCCAGACAATTGGGGGATACTTGAAAGGAACTCTAAGCTCACACTTAGATCGAGTATTTAGATCATGAACATCCGAGTTCTTGATGTCCAAATCCTTAATTTCAATCCAACTTGCAAACACCCGAGCGAAGTCGGACCTAAACCTTTCTCAAGAAATTAGCTCAGGTTAAAATACGTTTTCCGTCAAAGCCAAGATTAGCGCAAACGAAACTGTGCCCAAAATTCACGTTCACACGAGCGAAGCCGCCCGCAACAGCTGGAAATTATAAATCCACCCAAGGTCATGAAATGCATAGGCCACCTTGTTGAATGGCGTCATCTGGATATCTTTATCAACGTCGCATTATCAATTGACAGTCCACTGGATGTCATCCTCCCACTACTATCCAACGGAACGAGGTCACCTCTGTAAGTAATAACCATGAAACCCACCGACATGGTAGAAATGATGCAATCGTGAGAGAGTTCGCAAAATCTACACGACCCCGCCTTCGTCTGGTTTTTGTCATGGATAAAAATATGATTTATGCTAACACCGGCGATAAGTTAATCTTGTAGTTTAAAAAAACATTACCGACACCCGTTACCCGTGGACATTCTATTAGCAGAAGTAATAACTTTACAACTTGTTATGACATTGCGGGCGTTATTATTGTAACAATAATTTAAATGTAACCATAATAATAATCATGTATCTACAGAGAGAATAGAAATAGCGACTTAAGCCTACGCATTCATTTCTCACGGTCGACTCCTATATGGATAATAAATTTATTAGAAATTTCAAATGCGTAACACAGATGTTGAACTCAAACTGTACCGGCGAGAACAGATCAAACCGTTTCATTCTGTGAGTGATTGATTGCAGACGACAACGACACTACTTAGTCTCGTCTTGACGGTACTCAAGAAATCTTGAACAATCTTGACAGGACGATACCCAAAAACTGTTTCGGTCTTTTATTTCGACAGATGGTATAGTCGGAACTTTTCTAGTCTCGTCTTGAGGATACTTGAAACTTGTTCAGTCACGACGAGACAGTATCCAGAGACTTTCTCAGCCATGACGAGATAACACCTTTTTCGGTCTCTTGTTTAGACGAAATGGTAGTTGAAACTTTCCTAGTCTCGTTTCGAAACTTGTTCAGCTACGACGAGACAATACCTATAGAAACTTTTTGCGGTTTCTTGTTTCGACGAAATGATAGTTGAGACTTTCCTAGTCTCGTCTTAAGGATATCGAAACTTATTCAGCTACGAGGCGATACCTAGAGACTTTCATAGTTTCAGTCACCTGCGACTTTTTTAGTCTTTTTTCAGCCTTTCTGAGTCTCGTCGACACTTAATTTTAATCGTTATTGAACGCTCTTTCTGTAGGTATAAGTTTGATAGGTGTAAGTTTTACACCGTTCGAGAAAATTGACTTAGAGCTTTAAGTTGGCGGGTGGCCCGGTTTATTTGCTGTCCAGTGTACCTATGTTTAAAAAAACCTGTTGACATGTCCGGGGTCTGGGCTCTAAAATCCGGGGTTTTCACGCGTCTTGGCCTGGTTGCCAAATTTCAGAGATGGCAACCCTAATTGATACTTCTTCAATCACGTCTCAAACTACACTTAAACCCTACTAATGGCCTCTCTCGAGTGTCTATAAAATCTACTCTTCCTCCAACTTCAAGCGTATACGTGCTTTTCTAACCGCTTTGATCTGTTCTCGCCTCAACGCGTATACAAGTTGAAATTCGAAAAAATACAAAATACGCTTTCAAGAATGCCCAGTTGCACGAACAATGGCCACAGTATGTCATTAGGTGCTGATTTATTATAACGAGGCAACACCCAATCGCATGGCAAACACCTGTTTTAATGTATCGGCAATTTAACTGATTTACACGCGTTCGTTTTTTTTCTTGTTGTATTTGTATAAAAAAATAGTATTTTAACAGTACAATTTTACAATGTCCTGTTTCAGTATAAACAGTTAACGTGTCAGTATCTATTTATTTATTGCGACTGTATATAAGAAGAAATCGCTTTTGATGAATTGCATCCAAAAAAAGTAGTCGAGTGCGAGCCGGACTCGCACACGAAGGGTTCCGAACCACCGTCCAATATTTATTAATTTAATTTAATAATACACTGCACTAAGGCGCAGAAATGCCTGAACTAATAGATTTTAAGAGATTCCGTTCGATGTCGCTAGTATGCACTATTTTGACGTTAATAGAAAAAATGTTTTTTTTTTGTGATGTAACAACAAATTTACGGTTTTCGGATTTTTTCCTTTACTTGTGCTACAAGACATTGCTTCTTACCAAATTTCATTATTCTAGGTCGACGGGAAGTACCCTATAGGTTTTAACGGCAGTATCTTTTTTGATTGCGTTGACTTAGAAGTTTGATTTTTTCACAACTCCAAAGGATTGCAGACTTAGTATTTGATATTAATTTCAACTTGATCCTCCACGCGTTCCTGCGAAAAAGCAGACAGACAGACGGACGGACAATGAAGTGATTCTATAAGTCAATAAGAGTTCCTTTTTTCCTTTTCGGGTACGGAACCCGAAACATGAAAATTATTTATATTTTTTTACATATGATATGATTCCAGAAACTCTATATTGGTAATTGAAAATGACGAATTGCATGATTAAATCATAAGTTATTTTTTACCAGAGGCGTTTCCTGCACGGTCATCAAATTATAAACAGTGAAGGGCACAAATCATATTCAATATATTTCGTCGTGAATTTGAACAGCGGTCGTAAACATTTCAACTTAAAATCAACAGCACAACGACCTGCAGTCGTAAACTATCTTTCTTTTTCAAAACATAAAATGCTTGTGAATATATTTTGATGGCTACCTATATACAGGGTGTCCCACGACAGGACTGCCATAGCCTGGGACTGTGTTGCTGGGATGATTTCAAGTCAAAAATGTCTAATGAACATATACCCGGAACGCTATCCTAACTGAGCTAGAAGCATTTGACATTTTAGATAAGTAGTAGTAGGAATTCCCTACTAATTTAAAAACCATTTAAAAAGAAATCGCTTTATTGAATTAGTTGCTCAAAATGTCCACCCAGTTGCTGTATACATAGTCTAGCTCTTCTTAGAATCGAAGTGGTAGCTCTGCGAAGAGTCTCAAGATGAGCACAGTCACCTGGTCTTTTTAATAATAACAAAACCAACAGCCGAGCCTAATACCTGCATTAGTGGACTTACTTATTTAAAATTTCAAATGCTTCTAAGTTAGGATAACGTTCCGGGTATATGTTCATTAAACATTTTTTACTTGAAATGACCCCAGCAACACAGTCCCAGGCTATGACAGTCATGTCGTGGGACACCCTGTATTTTTTTGAAGTCATACTTCTTTTGGCGGGTTGGGAGTAAAATTTTAGCAGGCAACGGAAATGCGCGCACAGCTAACGAAAATTCGACAGAATGAAGTTGGAAATAAGAAACCCAAACGAAATCAAAACACTTTCTGCCACCTGGAAACTATATAACATACTAGACGACTATAACCTTTGGTTACAACCAATAATCGTTTTAAGTGTTATCCAGCGGAAAAAGTATAAACTAAAATAAAATTTTGAAAGTGTTTTCAAATATTTGAGGATAATTCTTGTAAGTATTATTCTTAAACTTTATGAAGATTTTATTTCAATAAAACATGTATACCTACATTAAAAATTAGTTTGTAATCTCGCCAAAGAAGTATCACTTCAAACGCTCCTACATAAGTACACTCTGCACATACCTACCCTTTTTTTTGCACCTAGTATACCAGTTCACTTATTTTTCAATAAAAAAATCTCTAATTTAGCCTCATTTTTTTATTTGGCCAAATCAATAATGAGAACTAGTCTTATGACCTCAGTTATCGGCCGTCTATAGTTTACAAGACCAAAGATTAAGAACCGCTGTTCAAAACTCATAAATAATGACAACTAAAGCGGTTTAGTATTTTCACGAGTCCTAAAAAAACAATCACAGATTCGAAATCTACAACATTTTTATCTACGTTATATAAATTTTAGCAGTTGTCTATAAAAAGGACCCATCACAATAATTTCCAGCAGTCAGTTCAATAAATTGTTCTGAATTAGTGACAGGTCCCGAGGAACCGGCGTACATTGCAGGTAAATAACTATAACGAAGAGAGAGGTATTTCCGTGGGCCGACCGATTGCGGCATGCTGTGAATACAACACAACACGATCTCACCCACACGTCAACATCGTCTGCTTGCCTATATTCCACTGCCGGACGGACTACTATTTTACATGTCGGTTTCAAAATTGTTCAGGATGATTGATTTTAAAAACACCTGTAGGTTGATCTTACGTCTAGCCGGTGTTGGAAGCATTAGCTGAAGTTTCTCGATTCGCCATAAAAGACGGTAGTAAATCAGACGGTTACGATAACTGAATGGGTATAGCGTCTGTTTCGTATGCAAAAGTTCGTTGATCGATTCCGATCGACAATTATTCCATATATGTTACTTGATATATATTTTAGCATCCAATAAAATTTAGCGGGGGTGTTGTTTCGCGGGGTTGGTGCAATAGCGTTTTGCAAATGTCACATTCATCTACATTGCTACAAGCTAAAAATTAGCGCTTCCGTTCAAAATAAGAAAAATGCGAATATAATTTATACCTCTAAAAAACCTCGACAATGAAAGAAGTTTAAGAAATGTTTTCAAAAGACGTAACAGGCCAAACAAGCAAGATCACGACTGAATACGTAAGATCAAGACCAAGACAAGAACTATTACAGCAAGACCAAGACTGGAACTATTTCAGCAAGAACAAGACCAAGACTGAATAAGCAAGACCAAGACTATTTCAGTCTTGGTCTTGCCTTGCTCATCACTAGAAAAACAATTATTAAGCAAACTGCTACTATTTTTAACATAAGTTTGTAATGAAAAAATTTCATAATGTTAATTTGCCTTCCTGTAATTCTAAACCTCGTGACGTGCTATAAAGAAATATTGACGAATATCACTTTTTTTATTCAATTTCTACGGCAAAAGTATGTTTTTTGAATTTTTTTAGCATCAAGCTAAATTTTGTGAAGCTTATTGTTTTAATCACAGCTAATAAAAAGAGTAATAAAATGCATTTAGCGACCACAGTTCGAAATTTTCTGACTGAGAGCATATACAAGCTCACCTTAAAGGGATAGGTACGTCGAAGAAAAATTGCCTACTGTAAAATTCCAATCACCTATGATCAATTTACAGAACTAATAAATGTTAAACACGGCAAGAAACGTAAAGGCATTAATTCTCATTATGCGGGCGGCACATTAAAAACCAACAACAACAACGACGGCATACAACAAACCGACCGGCCCCGCTCTCTTCTCCGCAAACCCCTTGCGCAAGTGGATACCAATCGTACACTGTCGTTCAAAAAAAAAGTAGTTTGTTTCACGAACGTGAATGTAGTCACGGTACGACGGTATGACATGTTGTAACTAGTGTTAACGAGTTTTTAATAACAGTCACACGAGTCATATTAGAATTATGTTCGAGAGAGAGAGAAGGATAGAGAAAAATTGTAGATTATAGAAGCTCAACAGCTGAAACAGAAATAAAAAAAAAAGTAAATTAAAAAAATAAAAAACCCGACTGCATCAGGTATATCTGTTCAACTTATGTGTCTCCGACTGCGTGTTATCATTTAATCTTGTTTCGATCTTTTTAGATCGCTTTTAACGGAGTCGGGTTTTTGATTTTTTTAATTTACTTTTTGATTTTATTTTTTTTAGTCTTGTTCATTGTTCATGTTTTTGCAGTTGGGTTTTTTGTTTTTAAATAATCTAGTTTATTTGAAGTTTTATAAGATTATTTTCTTTTGAACATGTCCACTTTCGAGGTAAAAGTATCATATAGAATGATTTAATTAATGGTTTCATTTTGCGATTTGCCTTTCCAAATTACATTTAAACATTTATAATTTATATAGATATTTTTGTAACCACCTATTGGATTCATTTGGAGAAAAACATTTTTTTTTCGATCCACACATTCCCCGTTTTAATTTTTTTTGACGTGACCTATCCTAATACACTTGGATTGCCGAGATAAATCCAACGATACCTTAATTTTAGAAATCCGTCCAGCCGTTTGGATGATATGAGGTAATAAAGAATATTACATACATATAGATACGCGCAAAAAACATAAAAGTCGGTTAAAAATACACCAATAAGTGCACATAAAATTATGTTCGAGATACATACCTCCTACATTTGCACATAGCCCCTATAAAATAGCTGATTTTCATTTCGTAATATTTCTGATGCCATCGCCAAATTAGATTATTTTTGGATTTATAACCGGTAGTGTACATCGACGTGCTGCATCTCTGAAATGTATTCTGTATAGTGAACAGGCTCATAATTCACAGTTTTTAGTACCAATCACCAAGTCTCTTGTCTACCTTTCCTGTAATATAAGGTAGTATCTTGATTCTTGGAGAGTAGCGTGGTATCGATACTAACGCAACGCATCGACAGCAGCCTTCTCTAATGTCACCAGATGAGACATCGGCTCCTCTTGTATTGTCTTTGAGTTGAGAACAACAGGTTCACAGGCTGGCTACTCCTCCCCCGAGATGACTGTCTTCTGTTTCACCGCGTCTTCGTTTGTTTCGTCGTCGTGTTCCATTAGTTTGTGTAACATAATGCTGGGTCAAAAATCAGTGATTTGATGACACTACAGGACCGTGTTTACTTCGGGCCGTTTAACGTTTGTATTAAATATTTAACTAGTTAGTTAATTTTCAAAATGTTGAACAATTTACTTTTGAGCAAACGTCACTTCTATAACTAGAGTTAGGCAACAGACTGACATCAATTTACTATGTAATTGCTACAACACTAGTGCGGAATGAGTCACTTTACATGCTTGTAAAAAAAGTAGATGGCGTGTACTTGTATATGCGCACGTTTGAAGTTATACTTCTTTGGTGTGATTATGATACAAACGTTTAATATACATGCAAACAGATTATTAAAATAAAATTAATCTCGAATAGGTATTTGAATAGGTATTTGAAAACACTTTCAAAATTTTACCCTCCATAGTTTAAAAATGACAGAAAGTGCATTGATTTCGTGTATCTGTCATTGCAGTCTGAGTCTCTTATGGCCAACTTCATACTGTTGAATTTTAGTAAAATGAGCGCGCGCAACTTCCGTTGCCTACTAAAATCTTATTCTCAACGCGCTAAAAGAAATATGTATACCTTAAAAATTATTTACCTACATAAAATTTTACGTTCATTTCAGAATTACGAATTTCGCAGCTGTACGAGTTTTAGCGCAATAACCTTGAACTTGGAAATCGTTGCATCAGACCAAGGAATATGGCAGCTAGTTAAGATGGTGTTTTTTTATTTTAATTCATATAAAGTACTTAATGAAAGACAAACTGATTTGTTATTATTGCATTATTCAACAGGTTCATTGTCCGGTTTCATGGTTATTAATAATAATCATTATTATTATTTGTAACTTACGGTGTATCGTTACTACCACTGTACGTGCTGGTTACCAAAATTGTTTCTCAATGTTTTAAGTTTTTCAAGGAAAAAATATAAGAACTTTTATTTACTTTTCATAAACGTTTTATGAACAAAAATCGATATTAGCAATTAATAAATCTATAATTATTGTGACAAATGTTCTTATTCTCGATTCTGTTTCACTTATGCCTATCTACCTCATTTAGCGCTGTTTCTTGTAGCGCAGGAACTTATTGGAACGTACCTCCCGCGTTAAGCGGGGACTTACTGTATCGTATTGTGATCGTTACTACACAAGAATGCAAAATTCAAAGTAATAGATCAAGTGAAAGTGGTTCAAAACCGACTTGCAAGATTTGGCCCAAAGTGACTGAGCTGAAGTGAATACTTCTTACACCAAGACTACTCGATACTGGAACTTCCCATACCCCGCGTCTACCACTCAAAGAAAGTAGTGGTGCATTAAATGCGTCCGGAAGACGCACAAGAAGTATTCACTTCAAGAAAAAGATGTTACTGGGCCTAAATAGACCTAGTTGGCGGTGGCGTTAAAAACAATTCAGTACGGCCCTGTCTGACTACAGGTTAGTATCATCAAAAGAAGTAAAACAACTTATAAATAGCTGCTGAGACGTTATAAAGACGAATTTATTATCAAATATGTGCATAAGTCAGTTAACGCCTACGGCTATATAGATACACCTAGATAATGTTACTACTCCAGTATAGGTATTTGTTGGGAACCCTACCTGGCACACAACTCGATAAGTTCGCCAGAACACTCGAATTCATTTTAAAAATCACCAACTGTCACGATTACATTAACCCTGTACTACCTAGATAAATATGCTGGATTACAGAATCATTGGCAGAAAACCGGGTTTTCCGATGACATTACATATTTAAAAGTGAGTTTTAACAGTCATACGAGCCGTAAACCGTTACTCACGAGATATATGTGATGTTTATTTGCACACACCACCCTGTAAAATAGCTGGTTTTCACTTCATTTTCAAAATTTTTGACAGTTCACTTTTGCACAAACGTCACCTCTAATCGTAGGTTATAAAAAAACAAATGACAAACAGTGATTTATTGTGGATTGGTGTAGCGCGAGCAGTTTGTTTACTTTACCGCACTAGTGTTTAATGGGTTACTTTACATATCTGTAAAGTTTTTGATGCATGATGGGCCTCAGACCAAAAATTTGAATTGAGCGTAGAAAACCTTGAAATTAATTAATTTAAATAAAATGAAAAATAATTAAATGAAAATTGTGTTGATGTGACAAAATATGCAAATTATCAAATTATTGCAGCCCACGAGGACATACTAAAAATGGCCGTGTGGTTAGGCAGAGCTCCGTGATGAACAAACCTTTGCTTGGATTGAAAATCTTCGATGTTCGGCTCCCACGCAGTCAAGTCAAATAAACAATATTATATTATCGACGCTTCTCAACCGGTGGCACGCATCATCAATTAATTTTTATTCTACCCCCTATAACAAGGTTACTTTATATTCACGAAAAATGATTCATTAGGCACTCGTGCGGTAAAGTAAAATAAACGTAGTTAATGCGTTAATGTATGCAACTTATGAGCAATCAATTTGTTCATCAATTTATGATTTTTAATACTAAAAAGAATGTTTTTTATGTAATTATCCCGTTTATAATAAAAAGATTTTCAACTATAAATGAATCATTTTTTATATTTGGAAATTTTATACCGCTTTCGGTATAATACACGCCACGGTTCTAAAAGGTTCTCAAGTTAGTCACAAGCAGCGTCACAAATGCATATTTTAGAGCCGTCCTGGTTGTTTTGTAGGAAAGAAAGACTCCCACCACCTCCCAGTTACCGGCACAGAACGTGCACTCGTCGGTGATTGGTTATCGCTGGTATTCGTGTCACTTGTCGCTTTCCTGCTATAAAGTACAGTCCAGTATGCTATTGTTAAGTTGTTTCTTTGATTGTTAATTGATCAAGGTGTTCGCAACGCTATGATTCGAATACATTAACAGAATACCTGAACGTATAAAAAAAGAGGCTAATCTAAAATTCAAATTAAAAGAAATACTACTTAATGAAACTAATTATGATTTAAAAAAATATCTCGGGTAAAAATTTGACTAAAATTACTGTTTATTTTTTATGAAAAAAAACTGATTATATACTTATGACTTCTCCTATACGTGTACCTACATGTCTTACTGGAGTAATAAAATTATTATTATTATTAATACAGTTTTGCATAGACAAGCACGAAAAATAATTTTTTGGATGACTTTATGCAAGGAATTAGACCTTTAAATTAAAGAAAAATTAAAAATAATAATATAGGACAAGTTTGTAGTTTTTCAACCGACTGTATCTGCGCAAGCCTCCATTTGCATCTAACTTCTGAGCCTTTTAGATCCATGGCACTGACTACAATGAGGCGGCATTTTTCACGGCAGGGCAAATCCGGCCATGCGCAGCGGTTGTTCTTTTTGCCATGTGGTAAATACGTGCCTGGCTAAATGTATATGAAAAGAGACATTGCGACTACAGAAGTATCTGCACTTTGTTTAACGCGTAATTATACGACATTTTTATGACTTGCGTTGAAACAAAAATTAACGACGTCGTTTAAGTAAACGATGTAGGTATACACAAGTAGTCAAGTACAAAGCACTGACTTATTCGCTGTTATTTAACCGGCATTTGGCGGCAAATGAAATTGCAATTTAAACACAGTTGCACAATTAATGTATATAAACTGTGCTTTAGACTGAAACCGATTTGTTAGTGTATTTGCATGGCACATACACTATTGGCGTCGGTCGGATGGCGGGACCTAGGGGCCGAACCAAAATGTATTGAAAGAGACAATCGATTTTAACGAAATTTGATCCGCATGTTGAGATCCATCAACGCACGAAGCCTATTAAAAATGGGCCCAATCGGATCATTTTAAGGGTGTTTTTTTTCGGGGTAGAAAAATATTTTAGGGCTTCATAACACGAAAAAATTCTTAGAATAGTTTCAAAATTGAAATTCTCTTTAGTAGCAATTAAAAAGTTCCTCTAAAATTTTAAAAGAATCGGGTCAACAGGGCCGGATTTACAAATTTGATGAAAAAACTAGTTTGCAGATACTTAGTGAGATATTAACTGAAAGGTGTATTTAATTACACTCATATATATAACATTTCAAAAAAGGGTGCTTCACTGTTCACGAGACTATGAAACCTCGTGAAATTTTGGTCCGGCCTCTAGGTCCTGGCATCCGACTAATGTAAATACACAACGCTCACACGAAAACGAAACGAGCCTTGTATACCGAACATATCCTGTACTTGTTTTTGTGCTACAAAAATGACGTCGCAATAGCTAAGCATAGCGGCAACTTTATAACGAATGTTCAATCATTGCAAAATATAAATAGAAAGCATAATTGACCTCTATTTAACGATTTTTTTACCAATAAATCACACACAATTCCACAATAACAAAAAAAACCCGGATCGCAGTGCCAAAACCCTGCCGACAATATAGTGTATTTGCTTATACAGGCAGTGTGGCTTTATTTTGCGAGCTTAAGTTGGTTTTTGGGCAAAATAAAAAATTTTACTCCTTAATACACCCCTTAAAATAACATTTTTTTTCTTAATTGCAATATTATTATAAATCGAACTTCTATACCAAATTATATACAACTTTCAGTAAATAATTCATTATTTGTAAACTAGTGTTTTCATAAAATTTGTAAGTCCGGTCCTGTCGGGCCGATTTTATTTAAATTTTAGGGACACCTTTTAATTACTACTAAAGGGTTAAATGTCAATTTTGAAACGATTCTGAGAATTTTTTCGGTATTTTGGGGCCCAAAAACATTTTTCAACCCCTAAAAACTACCCTTAAAATGCCCCGATTACGCCCATTTTAAATAGGCTTCTTGCGGTGATGGATTTCAACTCGTTAAAATCAATTAACTCTTTCGAAAGTTATTGCCCGCACACACACACACATATATATATATATATATATATATATATATATATATATATATATATATATATATATATATATATATATATATAACATTTTCAAAAATGGTGCCAGTGTTTAGGAGGTTATGAAACGTCGAGAAATTTTGGTCCGACCCCTAGGTCCCGCCATCCGACCAACGCCAATAGTGTATGTTGCCTTATGGCAAATACACTAACAATTCATGTCTCGACAGGTTTTAAAGTTTAAAGATAAGTTTTCAGAAGAAAATGGGTTTTCTTACCTTGCTAAAACGAATCTTAGATCAACCTCACCTCTATAAAACAAACTTCATTATAACGAATTACTCGGTATAACGAATATCTTCTAATTCTCTTCAACTTCGTTCTATCGAGGTTGTACTGTATAACAATAAGAACATTTTATGACAATTTAAAAATAAGAGTCAAGTGGCTTATTAATCTAAGAAATGTCTGGTATCAAATTGATTCCGTGTAAACGTGGATTTATAACAAATGGTTGCAGTTTTGCGTAATAATTATCTCCAATGTTTTTTTATTCAACGAATGCACCTGACAACAATTAAAATGTATTTTTCTCTGGTCATTAAACTGACTGTAAACTCGAATGGCATGCGCCAAACGCGATCGTGTTTCTATTGTTATCTGTTTAATTATCTGACGACTAGATCGTTTAATATATTCATTGGCAATGGAATTTCATTCTTATCAGTTGGCATTCTTTGGCATCATGTGTAAAAGTTGACATGTATTATTTACCACCTAGCGCTGCAGAAAACAATTCTCGAATAAAAAAACAGCTACAAGATTTCCAATTGCAGCATTTACGTGCGAAAAATATTTGTTCTCTTGCTAATTTATACTGGCTTCAGCGAGAAAAGATCAAGTTTTTTATGTGCACGCAAAAAAAAATTGATTTAAAAAAAACTGAAACAACACGCTTTTATGAACTAAAAAATGCAAAATTTGACAAAAAAATTAGCTTTACTGTAAAAAGCGTGGACTGCTCGGTAATAAATTTTTCATTTACTAGCTAATTGTAAACGTTGAGGGTATTACGAAAATTTAAGTAGATAGCACCTCACGCTTTTTACAGTAAAGCTAATTTTGATCTCAAATTATTTTGCATTTTTTTAATTCATAAAAGCATGTTGTTTTGGTTTTTTTAAACTCTAAGTTTAATTATAAGACTAAAAGAACAATATTGCACTTAACTATGGGGCAGGCAACGCAACATACGTGACTGTACAGCGTGTTAGTTTGCTTGTTGTAATTTTTCAAGTTTTCTTTATCCTGAAGGTCCTGGTCAGGATAATTATTTTATTGCTCATGCAGAAAAATAGTATCTTTGCAACCTTGGTTACGGTTGAAAAGAAACTGTTTGCCCCCTCAAGCTTTCGCTTTCGTTGGCAATCGACGACTTGCCGCACTAGTTCCACAATATATTATTGTATTGCAATCGGTCCTTGATAAGTGTGCAAAGTTTCAGTTTAATCTGACGTTTTGAAGTGGGTGAATTTCACGTTCAAAGATTTCACTACAAACAAACAAACCAACATACAGGTGAAGCTAATAAAAATTGGACATGAGCCGTTTTGTCTTGTAGCCACAGATATGAAGCATGGAATGACAGACCAAAAGTAGGTGTATTTGTACTACACAACACCGCTGCAGCAGAGTGTGGGCACCTATTTTACGTATCGACGCAAACGACAACCTGTTGCCGCAGTGTCTCCACAGTGCGCTGTGCAGGGGAGAGGGGAGAGGACGCGCGGGGGCGAGGGCCGAGTGGACTCGCACCGGCAAGGCCGCGGCCCCGCGATCCGCTCTCGCTGTCACGTGTCTGCCTACGCTACGCCGCGACATCGGGAATAACCACAGCGCTGATAAATCCAAGACAAACCCGCGTTATTCCTTAAATGCTAATTAGTCCATCCTGAAATGGTGTATAGAGGATAGATTCCCAACGGGGCCGGCACCATCCCCTAGTAGGCGTTTGAGCCTTCCATGAGGTGCACTATAATTTTTTGTAGGAGGACATCCACTAAATACGTCAAGCGAAATTCCCGCGTTTTTGATCGTCACGCGGCGTCAAATTTTTTATAACTCCCTTAACAAATATTGCGTCACAAAATCTAGAGCTCCCTTATAACTTATAGGTAAAGAAGCGTCCATAAACCACGTGGCTTGATTAAAAGGGAGAGAGCTACGCTGAGAAAGCTACGCTGAGCTACGAGAGCGGGAAGTTGGAGTCAAGCTACGTAATTTTTTTCATGTATTTTATTTGGCACAGTGAACTTACACGAGGACAACCATCTTTGGCTACATTGATGAGGATGGAATATTTCCACAGGACAATCTAGTAGCTAATCTTCTGGAGCTCATAAGAAGATCCAGATTATTTGCTGACTAGATCCAGTAAAAGGGGAAGCACAAAAATCCTTTCAGGATGTGGTACATTTGGGCCAAGAGACCACTCCATTCTATTTTAATCTTTAATCTTGGCACAATGAAAATAATTTGCAGAATGAGTTGAAATTTTGAAACAGAACCGCAAGAAGAAAAAGATTCTTTGGCTCTAAGTGAAATATACTTTCCCTATAATCAATATCAGGAGTAGCTAAAACCACCATTTAAGTCAGAATGTTTATAACTATAAAAAATTTACATATATAGCAAATATCAGTCTTGTTCATTTTAAACCAAATTTTTTTAATAATTTGTTAACAGAAAACACAAAATGGTTTCCGGACTTGATAATCAAAAACTAAGTTCCACCCGGGTGGAGGTCATAGGAAAGGCTACGTTAGGCTACATGAAGCGAGGAAGGGGTTCCAGAGAGGCTAAAATAAAGCCACGTGGTTTATGGACGCTCCCTGAGAGTAATTGAAACCAAAAAGCAGAATGTTTTGTTTCAATTTTACGGCATGTCGGAATAAGTGATTCCACGTAAAATAAATGTTACCTTCAAATGAAACTATATTTACGTAAAATTATACACAGATGTGTATTCTTTAAGTAACCGAAGAAGAAGAAAAAAAACTGTTCTATTTACTTAGGTGTGCGCTGCTTGCCTCGAGTAGAAAGTACTTTTAAATGGAATTGTTCAGTCCTGGCGATCATCTACAGATGAGCCATAGCTTTAATTGCTCTTCATTTTGCCTATAATCTATCCTCCTAATCTAAAAGACAGTACAGTATAGCTTCACAAACCCGGACGCACGCTAACCCCCAAACTCCAGAAACCCGGACGGGTAATGCTTCCGGACACTGGGCTCTAAAACTCGGACACTTAATAAAAATTAACGATTGGTATATATTATTTCTCAAATGTGTTTTTGACGGTATGAAATATCTCTTATACTGTATCAAAATTAATGTTTGATACGCTATTTTGGAGGTTATTTTTCTCTCTAATGATGAAATTTAGGTTAATATCTTAAAATTAATATTTTCATTAAAAAATTACAGTTTAAAAATGTTAACTATTTCATTACAGAAAATAACATTCTGAAAAAAAATGTTGCCATCTGGTGGTAATCTGTTTATTTTAACAATTTTCGGTAATAAGTGACATAGTGGCGGTAAAGAATATAATTTTTCATCCTATTATATTACGTAACTGACCACTAACGGTGTGAGCATTCGCATGGGTCCGCTAGTTTTGAAAATTAAATGACAATCAGCTATTTTATACTAGGTACGTACGTGCATTTTATTGTGAAGTATATGAATCACTGACATTTATTTTCGAATCGTACTATATAGGCACAGATATTAATTTTTATTATTTATTTAACTTTTTATACGAGTATAGGCATAATAGCATATGTGTATATAACTGTATAAACTAACAACGCACGTACATAAAGCTCATTTTAGACAGACAAAAATTTTGTTTTCAAAACATAGACATAACACTAGATTGCCATACGAAATGGTAGAAACTCGTAATATATATATATTTCATGTAAATTCAAAAAGGAAAATATTAAATATCATATTCTCTGTTTTCAGATATCACAACAATTTTCGGATTAAACATTTTTGCTGAAACGTCACATAATGTGAGGTTATGATGTTGATATACTATACAGACAAATCATATTAAAAATGTTTTTCTGTAGATAGTATGTAAATAAAACTATGGTATGAATGTGACGATCTGTCTTATGATCTGTGTTAGAATTTTCACATGACATAAACATCAGCGTCCCCTTAAAATGTGTAATAATTTCGCCGTAATTATAATATTAAAGTTCTAATGTGAGCTTACAAGGGTGAAACTCATATTATTTTTTAGGTTTTTCTAAAACCAGTTCACGAGATTGTTCTCTTTGTCTCCTTGCTTCGTATTCAACTTATAATACGTTCTTACAACAGAGGAATGAGCAAAGCCGGACCGAGCTGCCAGTTTGTTTAATAAAGTCGTTGTGTAAAACGAGCTTAATAAAGATATCACGACATATTGATGATGCTGACGATTCAAGTTGTAGCCACCTGACGTTTTACCTATATTGAGTGTCCCTCATGTCATGTCATCGTGTCCATCTTGAACGGTTATCATACGTGGGCATGCGCGCTCAACAACCTTAGATTATTCACTTCAAGTCAACATTTAAATAAAATATTATGGAACACATAAATATTGACACAAATGAAAAATCAAAACAACAACTCATTACCATACTCAAACATCATGTATTTAAAAAAAAAAGTGCGTGTCGAATTTTTATTGCACCAAAAAAAAAAATTTATGCGTAGAAGTTTTATAACCTTAAATTGTTTATTCTTAATGCGTGCCATAAAGATGGATTTTTTGTTGACCAATCGCATTTCTCAATTGGTGTCTTCGACCAGGGCCATGCGAAGGGAAATTGAGCCCGGAAATAGCATTAATTTGTTGCCTCTCTGAAATATCAAAAACAGTGTACAATAGGCTTGTCAACTTTAAAATACAAATTTGCGGGAAATAATGATTTCAAATGCGGGACAAGGGTTTAAAAAGCGGGATCCACTAATTTTATTTAGAATAGAAAAAAACGTGAAATTTTCTTTAAAAATCAGGATAAGAAGTAAAATAAAACACCTTGTTAGGTTAATAATAGTCAATATTTACTAAAAAAAACAGTTATAGTGTAATTTAGACTAGATTATGAAAACTATAAATTACTTTTTAAATGAGTATTTTACTTGAAATTTGGCAATTTTAAGGATTTTTCATTTTTAAGTACAAAATTGTAAAAATCTTTGTATGGATAAGAAAAATTTACTTTAACTTGTAGCTCTGACTTTACAGAATCCACATGAAGACGATTTGGCACGTCGGTCCAGGCATTATTACAAAGTGAGAAGACTCTCTCTGCTGCTGCATTAGAACACGGAATAGCAATGTATTTAGCGTCCTCTGAAAAGCGGGATATCTAGCGTCCTGCACACACCCATGAGCGGGACGTCTCGTTAAGGGTATCAGAAACGGAACGTCCCGCGTATAGCGGGACGGTTGGCAACCCTAGTGTTCAAGGACCAGTCCCTTTCGCATGACCCTTCGACCTTCGAGTATTAGATAATAGACTGTCCTTCAAAAATATTTCTTCTGAAAAAAACACCTGTCAGTATTGAACAAGAGAATTGTTGCAAACGTATAGGAAGAGAATTTCTCAGAGATAGGAAATTATACAAATTATTTTGCATTTTTTTCTATTGTGTAACCATGAAAATGAATAGCAAATTTCATATTTGTTACTAGTCGTAACCCGCGTCTACGCACGCTTTAACAGCAATTTTATTTTATTTGTTATATTTCAAATGTATTTATGAAGTTGGAAATAGAGTTGGGTAACTCAGATCTGAACCGGTTCAAAGAGCCGACTCCGACAGAAGATCCGTGAGAGCCGACTCACTTTTTTTTGAGCCGACGGATCAACGGATCCGCATAACTCAGTGAAACACTTAACACACAGAAGCACATTTTACATTTACGTATCAGTTCTTGCTTTGATGCATGTCAGCTCAAATGACTCATGCTGCATGCATCACATGTTTGGCTATGTATTCTTGATTCTATACAGGTCGTGATATGATTGACTGAACTAAATAACTCAGTGGCAGACTGCAGCAACATATTCAGAACTCGGCTCTTTTTGAACCGGTTCAGTGAGCCGGCTCACATACGGGATCCAGATGCAAAGATGCAGATCACTAAAAAGACCCGTTTTTCCCATCTCTAGTTGGAAAAGTTGGAGTGGTTCTGTCGCTCAATTGGCTGGAATTTTTTTCTTAGAATAAATACAGTGATACATAATACATAAAACAATATGTCATAAATAAATGTTTTCATATAAACGTCTATGTACCTAGATTCTAGGATATATAGCAGTGCAGTATTTAATATGTTATTAGTGTAGCTGACGTGTGTATGAGACTTTCAAGGTAATTATTAAAGGCTTATTCCGTGCATGAAGTTGAAAAAGAACAAAAAATAATATCAAGTGTAATAAGCCAGCTGTTAATTATAACGATCCCACATTTCAGAATGACAGTGGACAGTAGCGCGTACACCAAGTGTTGCCAACTTCGTGTCCAATTTCACAAAAGAAAAATCCCTATCTATATACAATTTATATAAAAATGGATGTTGGTATATCTGTTTCAGATTAATAATCTTCGATACAGCTTGATCGATCACCATGAAAGTTAGCACATTTGTCATGGAAAAGGTTTTTATGCTTTTCGCTTTGTTGTAACTCGCCACTAGATGGTGCCAGGTGGAGCCGAAAGCTCCACTACTGTTGTCGTTGCCACGTTTCATCTTAATCGCGTGCAAAGCCGCGGATAGCGGCTACTATCATATCTACTTTACCTAACTAAAGATCTATTAAGCTAAGTATAATTTTCCTCAATAAAAATTTACACATCAAGAAAATGTTTGTACGTTTGTTAAGGGTAATCTCGCAAGAACTACTGAACCAATGTGAAAATTTATTTCATGTTTAAAAGTATTCTTTTCGAGTAACATAGGTTAATTAATTATATATTGCGACAAAGGGGGAACGAGTAGTTAGTGAAAATGTAAAGCATTTATATTTATCTGTCGCGAGTAATTTCAGGACTTCCGGAATTGATTTGAAATATTCGCTCACTGGTCAACTTGTTCTGGAGTACCATATTCATATTATTAAGTTAATACAAAACAGGGCGAGCAGTGAGCGAAAATGTAACGCGAGTCGGGGATGCCGCACTCGTTCTGAGCGAAATATTGGTGTACGCTAGCTTAAACTATACGAAACACGGTAATGAGAAAGCAAAATTTACTCAGACGAAGCCGGGTCGGAAAGCTAATGTCAACAGAAATAATATTCATTTGCATTTTTTGAATATCCTGAAATCTTTAAAATTATTTATTCTGCAGATAAGATACTTTTCCAACAGGGCGACGATTTCGATCAGAAATTCCGCCTGCTAGATTGTATCCTGAGGATATTTGATACCAAAAACATAACCTAATTTTTGTACCGATTATATCTAATAAATATTTCTCCAGGCAGCGTTGATATAATTATTGACTATTTTTTTTAAGTGAAACTTCTTTTTCACTTCGTTGTTTATCTCAGTAATTTAGAATTAGTTTAATCTAATTTTCTTAATGAAGCGATCAAAACAATATCTCCAGGCAAATTACATGGTCACGTAGCCATTATTATTTAAAGCCGGTGGTCGTTTGTTTTGGTTCGAAGATACGCCAGTGGGTCGCAGCACCGTAGCACCACGAAGCGTGTCCTCCTCTACACACACTAAAATATACAGGGTGTACATACTTTTTTTAACCCATTGAATGTTGAGTGTCTATAATATACAATCAAACAAAAGACACGAAGCCTAAAAAAATGAAGCGTGTGTAACCTTTACACATAATTGAAGTAAAACGTCTTTGTTACAATTAAATTAAAAAAAATAATATTAAGTACTTACTAGAAGTTTTATTTGAAAAAAAGACTGACAAATTATGATCTTTTTTTAAACGTTAAAAAAATAAAAAACGACAAATATCACATGAAATAATATGGAATAGTTGTAAAAACAAATATTTATAATAAAAAACATGATAACGGATAAATGGAATAATATAGTCAAATCAATTAAACACTCATTGATTGGCGACGTTTCGTCTTTATTCTTAAGACTTTATCAAGCTCTGAAAATATTGATCAACAATTAACAACATTCATATAATAAAAATATTAAGCATTATAAATTACTAAAAAGAAACACTGTTATTATATGAATGTTGTTAATTGTTGATCAATATTTTCAGAGCTTGATAAAGTCATAAGAATGAACACGAAACGTTGCCAATCAATGGGTGTTTAAATTGATTTGACTATATTATTCCAATTACCCGTGATCCTGTTTTCTATTATAAAATATATCTGGAATTGAACTTTGAAGACAAATATTTATAATGTCGACCGGGATCGAACCGGCAACTTTGTCCGTACTAAGCATACGCCTTATATATTACTCCACAGAACTCAACTCGTATCTATAGCTTTATCGTATAGCACATAGCTGTTCTACTATCTACCATACAAAAAACGTACATCCGTCCGAAAACGTTTCTTGTTACTTCTGTTTGAAAAAATGTCACTTCCGTTTGAATAAAAATCTGACCTACTCTTAGCAGAGATTCTTAGGTCCCGTCCAAAGAACTCTTACTTCAATAAACACCGAGAACAGTGTGGTCTAGTGGTTAGCGTGCTGGCTTCTTGACCGGACTGTCGTGGGTTCGAATCCTACCTCTCCCCATGGATATTTTGTGATGTCGTTTAGTTTTAACTGTATATTATGTTATTTGATGTAAAGACGCTAATCATTTAAGGCTGTCGGAACGCTCTGAATTTAAGCCAAAAATAGAGCTTTGGCTGTCTACTGATTGTAGACTTATTCGTCAACATTCTGCAAAAAATCTTTCTCTATAAGGAAGATAAAGGACAAATCTAGGTCTCTAATGGACTACTTTTGTAATTTATGTACGATTAACTAGAAAAAAGTTGGCATTAATTGTGCCAAAAAAACACACGTTTTCAATGCCACACTACGACCTTATTCGTACTTATTTCACAAAATTGTTCCATCACAAACCTAAAGTGACTCTTCCTTTTTCGGAAAAGTTTTTGAAATCTTCAAAATATTTCCAAAAATTAGAGTAATCAATTGACAGCGGCACCCTTGCAATAGCATCTTTTAGCCTCGTAGTGTGGCACCAGCCAAAAATTGAAACGCGCGAATGATTTGAGAGAGACAGAGCTAAAGAAGGTCACACCCACAATATGTCTTTTGCCTAACTCGCCCCTTACCTCTGGACCTCAACACAAACTGTTTGAAAGTGATCCAACACTGTTAATAGTATATCATAATTAATGTTTGATATGCCATTTTGGAGATTATTTTTCTCTCTAATGACGAAAACTAAGTTAATATCTTAAAATTGATGTTTTCATTAAAAAAATACAGTTTAAAAATTTTTAATTCCAGAAAATAATATTCAAAAAAAAAACAAAAATTGAAACGCACGAATGATTTGAGAGAGACAGAGCTAAAGAAGGTCTCACCTCTTACCGGTGGGCCTCAGCACAAACTGAGTGAAAGTGATCCAACACTGTTAAGCTGTGGAGCATCTATAATCGACAATAAATTAAAAAAATCAACAAATACCATGCGTTATTTCTTTTATATATGAGACAAAAGAAATGGAACAGCCTGTATATATACAGGTGTATGTATACGTTGCGACATCGCGTGTCCACCTACGGTCCGCTGCGACCGGAGCCCCGAGGCGCTGTGCCCTGAACTAGATACATCGCGCGACACCATATTACGAATACTGCGCCAGCGGAGCGTTCGTCAGAGAAAACGCAAACGTCGCGTCGTGGAAATATTATTAAGGCTGGACAAAACAAAATTAAATTGCACATTATTGACGCTCGACAACTAAACTCATTAAAGTCAAGTCACATTTACTGGTAGCCCGGTCTGAGTTCGGCCGAATTTGTAGATTGTCTGTTAATTTGTTTTAGATGTACTATAGGCCTATTTACCCGGGAAAAACAGTCCCCTGTTATATGAGATCATGAGATGAAGTATAAAATCATCTCAAATATTTTATCTCTGTATTCGCGAACGAAGTCTCTGGTTAGGAGCGCTTGTGTATTGTACGTCGTGTGAAGTCAGAAGTCGCATGATTGAGGGTTTCACGGATTATATGTACCGGTTACATATAACAGGCGCGAGAGAAGAGGGGATATCGATCTGCCTTGACAACACGTTACGGTTTTATATAGATGCCAAAAATTAATTAACTTTACGATAAAATAGTGAAATCAAACATCTTTTGAAATCAGACGAAATATTTCAAAAAAAGTTTTGTCAAATTGTTTTTAAGTTATAAACGTTCAAACACACAAACATAAAAGGAATTTTGTATGTTAATATAGATCATTCTTTTGCTGTAGAAAATAACGATTTTTTTAAGCCTGCCAAATATTTTTTATTTAGTAGTTTTAGTACCACTTCTTATTTATAATAACTAGATTGTTCAACTTATTACCCCATCCCTAGTATGTGTAAACCGCAAATGTCCCAGTTTTTACTTTATATGGACAACAAATTAATAACAATAATAATAAGTATACAATAAAACATTCTATTCAATGAAAACCACCACCCGTTCGCCTTTGACAAATTTAAAAAAAAAATACACATCTATTAACTTTGCAGCGCTAGAATGGTCAAACTATAAGCTTCTGAAAAATTCCGTTTGATGTGACTGCTAATTTAAGTTAACATTTTTGTAACTAAAATAATTATTTAAAAAATATAAAAATACTAATATTATATTAAATGCTTTTTAATTAATTATTTACTAGGCGTATAAAAAGTAAATTTATTCAAAGTTTTGAGAGATAAGTTTCCACAGCTTACTTTCTAAGACGTTTTAACGATAACAAGCGTTAAGTTGTCAAAGTCACCGTGAGCTTTAGGAATAGGGCTTCCGTTGGCACCCTTTGGGTACAGAGCCCTAAAACGAGTGTGTGTGTATGTACGCTTAAGACCACATGGTAGAAGTGAAACTCGCTCATTGACTCACCGGTGTACGTTCGCACTCTCTCGTTACCTATAGTACAAAAAATTTACAATATATTTTGTCTAGTATGTTTTGTCACAATCGTGTTCTCTAATCTTTGTTTATTGATGTCCACGCGAAAGAAATCGGGTGACACAAGAAACGGAGGAAGAGGAAGGCGGGGAGGGGGCGTCTGTCACATTTAACAAGACACTGGCTGGAGGCATTTCAGTGGGCCGACAATGAACATGCCGTGCTATCTCTTGCGATAAGAACTGTCACAGTTTCAACATATAAATAATGGAAACAATTTTAGTTAAATCTACAGGAGAACGTTGTTTCGTGTCGAATTACAAATTTTTGCATGTGTTTGAAATTTGAATCGCACGTTTATTTGATGATGCTTATTTTAATAAATAAAAATAAATTAGTGTTGATTTTTGAGAGTAAAATTATTTAAAATGAATTTATAGAAAAATCAATCCGAAAACAGAGTAGGACAAGCAGAACTTGACGTCTGGGGGACACGATTAGTCGACACTAAGTATCTAGTGTCGGATTTGATAATTCAAAGTTCATGGGCACAAAGACTGTGGGGGGGGGCATGTAAGAGAGATCAATTTACTGAAAATTCGATAGAGTATCGATGACTCACCAATGTACATGTATATTTTTTTTCAGAAATTCAATTTTGCATTAGACCCCAAGTGCCTTTATGTAAGTCCAAAACTGACACTATCAGTATAGGTACCTCAAATTCCTTCCAGAACAGACAAGTAAAATAAATTGGAAAAAATGTTATTTTTCATTTAACAATTATTTTGAAAATGTTTTTAGTGTATCTTAAATAAAAACCACAAAAAAGCGTTTATATAAAAACATCATTTCTAATAAAATAGAGCGTTGTCGTAAAAGAAAAAAAAAGCTGTATAGTATTCTTTTTTGTAAATTTTTTATGAAGGCTTCATGAGCTAGGCTACACTGTCACAATCATGAAGATAGCAACGTTGTTACAGCTGGGTACAAAATGTGCAGCGGAAAAATTGCAGTAGGAAAAATTATTGCCGGAAAAATTAAACAAACATTTAAATTCTCATATATAACAGAATCTCATTACGCACAACTAAAATCCTTTTGTCTTGGGCTTCGTTTCTTCAGCGCCAGATTCATCAATCCCATTAATTTTTCTACCGTCTCAAAAATGTCTTTATATATAATAATAATCTTTATTCCATGAAAATACCGCAAAACAGTGTGAAATTTGTAGTCAACAAAGTTAAACTGACCCAGCTTACTATATGCATGACCTCTATAAGATTGCCAAAAGACAGCCCAGTCAAAACCCAAAACAATTTCGGGATTTGACCAAAATGTGTCGGTGTTACGCACTTAACTAGTCAAACCTAGTCCCTTTGATTAATTACGCAGGGACGCTTAAGCTCTGGACCCCCAAGAGTCAAGCTCTCACAAAAACTGAATTACCATCATACATTTTTTTTTAACAATGAGCAGTGAGCACTTATCAACTATCGTATATATAGTTAATATTACTGATTATTATCATTACCATGGGTGAATTTTGACAAATTTTTGAGTGCATTTTGACAATTTTACTGGTGAAGTTTTATCATTCTTTAGGTGAATTTTGTCAATTTTTTGGTGAATTGATTTGTTTGGTCAGATCACCAAATTTCAACTTTGATTTTGGTGCCTTTAAAAATTAATTTGATCATTCATAATTTAACAAAAAACGGAGCTCCGTTGGACTTCAACAAGCCTTAGGTCCCCTGCTAATAACATGTTTGAGTAAATTAATTTACGAGCAAACGTTTCCACTTGTCCATGAGTAAGAAAAAACCCTTAGAAATAACATTTGCGTCGCTAACGACACAGCATACAAACCTGTATCCAAGACAAGTAGCTTATAGAGGCTCAAAAACCGAGACCATTAGCGTTTATAAGCGACTCGATATTTCAGTCCGCTCCAAGCAAGTAGAGTTCTACTCAGGGCACAGCAGAGTCTCGACAGCACACTCCAGCAAGAGCGAACGACGGTCGGGGCAGTCCGGGATACAAAACGATGCCAGTGCACAAGCAGCGCGGGGAAACATAAACCGAAAGCGCCACGTGGCATCCGGTGACGCACGGCCTTGACCCCGTACGACCTAGACCTCGCGCGTTGTCGTTGCTACCGCAGCCGCCTTCGTCATTACAGCTGCCGACGCCGCGTCGTTCCATCCCATCGGCTTGACACGCGCGCGGAGTGTGTTTACAAGCGGGGGTGGAGCGACGCGCTCTCTGCTAGCATCGCTGATCGATATTCCTACAGGTGGACGAGAACTATTCACAGCCGTTTAATATACGGGCCCCCTCTTCGACATCCTTCGATTCGTTTAGTTTTGAATTAAAGATTTGCAGATGATTTCAGAGTCGTGGTCTAATAGTCATTGACTGGAACACATTTAATCAAAATAGATACCAATAACCTTAGATGTCGAGCATCTATAATAGTCTCTCTCTCAATCCTTAGATGTCGAGCATCTATAATACTCTATCTCTCTCTCAATCAAGGGCGCCGTTACACGGGCTCATTATTCCACATCCTTTGATTCGTTTAGTTTTGAGTTAAAGATTTGCAGATGATTTCAGAGCGTGGTCTAATCATCCTTGATTGAACACATTTAATCAAGACAGATACCAATAACCTTAGCTGTCGAGCATCTATAATACTCTTTCTCTCTCAATCAAGCGCCTTAAGACCACGACTATACCAGAAATTAGCAGCAAATTCGTTAGATAAAAGTTTGTCTAGGTCGTTTTAGTTTAAAACTAGATAATTGATCACCTTGTTCCACTTCCTGGAGCATTTTAGTGTCTTCATTTGATTCGTAGATGGTCTCTTAAAATACTATAAGTACTATAAGAATTGCTTTAGAAGTAGAGATACCTCAAGGTTTCTGATTAAATTATACTGGGATAGCGTCTTAGTTCCGTCGAACTATTTCGGTTTTGAGTTTAGAGACGTTCGTTTCTGAATTAAATGGACAAACTGGAACCGCGAAAAACGAAACCGTGTCCTAAAGTTCCGTCTTTGGAATCGTCATCGTGGGAAAACTAAAAAATCAAGGAACACTCTCAAGCAATTCATGAACATTTTAAGGACTGATTCCTAGACGAACCAATCTTAAAACGGCCAAGAGCTTTTTCGCAAATAATTAAAAAACATTTTCAGGAATGGTTCTTCGGTAAACCATTTTGTTCTAGGAGAGACTACAGTATTCTCCGACTTTAAAACGATCATCGGATGAAACTAAAACATTAGGGTACTTTTTTCCAGACAATTCATGGATATTTTAAGGACTTGTTCTTCCCATTCTGGTTTCGGTCCCAGAGGTGCTATAGTTTGTCCATTTCTGAAGCCCTGCTGTCACACCCACGTACAGACGACGACAGTTCGCAGACTTGGTCCTCGCCATCAGAACGGCACGTGCAAGGGATTGTAGCGATAGGTTAGGTACACACATACACACACACACGAACATAACCTACAAACACCCACCGAACAATCGCCCTCAAGTACGACAACATTGTATAATATATATTGCCGATGTATTTTTGGAACTGAGCTAACTTTCGTCCCTGAAAAGCACGGAGTTATACCAGGAAAATTTAGCGAGAGAAAGAAGGGAGTATAAGTATGGCATTGTTTTCATTTATAATTTATATAAATGCTCTGTCGTGTATCGAGAAGAATTTATACATACTTATAACCTTTTTCGTAGATATTCAAATTAAATGAAGGCAAAAATAAAATCACAGTTAAATTGCAAAAACAACCGGACTTTTAAAAAAGTCGGAGCCACGCGGGAAATTCATCCCGTGTCTCTTTTTATAGGCCTAGGTACGATGCATTTGATAATAACCAAAAGGGTTGACACATATTTGTTGGTTATTGTCAAAAAAAAAGTAGCTTTATTATCTATAGCTGGGAATAATATTTATAACTTTTTTCAATAAACAAAATTGATATTCTTAAGTAGTTTTAAAATTAAAACCTACAATTTTTCAACAAAAAAAAAACTTAAATAAAAAAAGCTTACCGTTTTAAATAATTCTTTTAAAAAGCATCCAAATGAAGACCCGAACCTGTAAGAAAACAAAAAAAATATTAAAATAATTTTTTTAGATCCTTTCTTATAAGCTATTTGAAACGTTTCATAAACCCTAAAAAAACATATAGATAGGGTGTCTGCTTACAGAAAAAATCACCAAAAGAAAAAACAAATAATGACCTACGTGATTTTATCTTTAGTTAGTGTATTTTAAAATATTATGATGCATAAAACATGTCGATAAATAAAACAAGACCTCTTTGAATAATTTATAAGGGAGAAAGTATGTTATTGATCAGCCATCAATTTCAAAGTCAAGGCTTCTGATCCGCAGTAACCCCTGGAATAATTACAAAAATAACAGCGAGTTGCTATCGCGTTTCTAAAGCTTAAAGATTAAAAGCTCCATTTCTTCTTAACCAGTGGCAGATTAAGTTATAAATTATAATTAATCGACAGCCCACGTAATCGAGAATTTTCAAACTTCCCTTCTAAACATTTTTGCTTGAGTGATTCGATGAAATATCATGAAAGAGCACTGGTTTGATGGGATTTTCAATTTGATATTAAAAATTATAATGAATTGAAATTTGGAGTCCAGATAGTCCTGACGGTTGGTGGTTTTAAAAAAATTAGGATTGCGAAAAACCGAGACTGTAGAGACGTCGTTTATATGACATTTCCATGGCCATATAGCTTACATTCCAATTTATATCGACTACATTTTTAAGACATTTTTTGTTGACGTTTCGACACTACAATCAGACTTCCTCCGAATCCTGATTAATGAATTCATATCAATCATTTTGAGTTATAAATATTTATAATGATTAGAAAATAATTTATAACATTTTCCACGAAGGTTTTAATTTGAAGCAGGAAGACAGTACCCAGTTTTTTAGGGTTCCGTACTTCAAAAGGAAAAAACGAAACCCTTATTTGAAGTAAAACTTCTTTTGGTACGGTAGGGTAAAATTGATTCTTGAGATTGAAAACGAGTCGCAATATACATATACGTGTACTATAAAAAGCGGCTGTAAAACTTAAAGCTAAGTTGGCGGTGAGGTAGAACACTTGTTTCGGAACCCAAAGGCCGTATATCCGATCCATTATTATTATTTTTATTTTTTGTTCTTTTTTACAATTTTACTAATTTTACTGCTATGTAGTCTGAAAAGTAAAATAGAATTTATTTTCTTAAGTTTCATAAAAAATAAATGGTGTGCATTATTTGTAATATTTTATTATATAGACACGAATATCATGAAAATGTTGTGAGTGCAGAAATTCTGTAACAAAAGACAATCAACTCAAAGTTCAGAAAAAATCCGTAGAATAGCGTTTTTTATGCAAACAGTTATTTAGAGAATTTTAAAATACATTGAAAATATTTCTTTACTTGCAAAATAAGATCAACTTCAAATGCAGATATCTGCGAAGAAAATTAATTTCAAAAACAATTTAGTTCAGTGTTGAGCTGATTGTTTTTTTTTATTTGTCGCTCATCGTGAGTAATAAACCCCATTGCGCCACTAGATATATATAAACTATTATAAGGTATCTTCCACACCGGAATAAAAAAAAAATGTGGAAACTGGTTGATCTGTGGGCCAAACCTAAAACGTCCCGCAAGTGTTAAGAACGTTGCAATAAATTGACACAAATTCTATTTTAAAGGTTATAAAAAAAAATTATAATGAGCCTCACCCTCATAAGCTTACATAAGAAGTTTAACTTCTTTGGTTTTTTTGTTATAATAGAAAACAGTATCACGGGTAATTGGAATAAAAATAAATCAATTTAAACACTCATTGATTGCAACGTTTCGTCTTTTATTTAATTAAGACTTTTTCAAGCTCTCAATATGCTTAAATGATAATTAAACTATGATATAATAATTACCCGTGATACTGTTTTCTATTATAACATATATCTGGAACTGAACTTTAAAGATGAATTTTTTGTTATGTTAAACTAATTAATAATTTATTCATGTTGTTATCGTCCATAATATTAAATTTAAAAAAAATTAGAATTTTCTTTTATTTATAGTTCAATTATCCAATATCTACAAACATAACTAATTAATAATATTTACACATACCTTAGCTACACACTATAAACTTCTGTCCTTGTCAGTTTCATGTAATTTAGGAGACAAGCTAACTTCTCCTTTAGGGGTCAATTATATTTCCACTTTTTTCACACAGATACGTCGCTAAAGAAGTTAAACTTCAAAAATTCGGATCGCAGTGCCAAACCCTGTTGACAATACAGTGTATTGTGCATTGTTACTTAAATTTGTGTTTAGACAAAATAAAAATTAACCCCTTAATATACTCCTTAAAATTTTTTTTTAATGCAATGTTATTGTAAATCTGCACCAAGTTAAATAACACCTTTCAGTAAGTAAATCCGTATCCCCTTAACGAGTTCCATTTATGATTTTTTTTTTATTAAAAATATTAATAACAATATTGGAGTTTATGAACGAATTAATTCGTAAAGTCAGATCTATCTAGTGTACCTACATTGCAAATGCAGATATTAAAAATTTTATAATTAATATTATATTATTAAAAAACCATTTAAAAAGTCTTTATTCTTATTTTATAGTCATTCACGATTGTGAAGAATATAATAAATATAAAAATTAAAAACGAATATAATGTGTTCAAAGCGGAAAGGCCATTGGCACGTCTCAACAACTCGAATAAAGTCATAAAACAATAATTTCGTTGTCACAATAGCAAAATGGTGTACGTTAGTTTTTTTCATGGACGTAATAGTTATAGTATTAAAATTGTAATCGCACGATTAGGGTGCAAGGGGCCATTCATAATTTACGTAACGTAGGAAATAAAATGATGAAACCAATAAACTTGTATTCATTAATTTATTATTATTAAATAAAGTATATTAAATTCAGCAACACAATCAATGTGAACTCTATTCCGTCTCAACACACAATGCTACAGCATCCGCTTATAATCTTTACAATATCAATGTACGCAGCTTACATAACATAAACCATTACACTATTCATTGAACAATAGTGAATATAACATTCGTTTAAATTTCATCCAATAAAAGATTATTTAATAATAAATATAATAACTAAATGATACTAAAATGACAATTATTTTTCAGAAATCAAGTAATAGGGAAATCCCCAGTCAGCGAGACAATAGAATAAAAGAATGTCTAGAACTATTGACACCATACGATTTCTGTATCTGAGAACTAAGCCATTTCTTAGCGCGAAAGTAGTAGACTTTATATTCAAAATAGAGTTGGGTAACTCAGATCTGAACCGGTTCAAAGAGCCGACTCTGACAGAAGATCCGTGAGAGCCGACTCACTTTTTTTTGAGCCGACGGATCAACGGATCCGCATAACTCAGTGAAACACTTAACACACAGAAGCACATTTTACACTTACGTATCAGTTCTTGCCTTGATGCATCTGTCAGCTCAAATGACTCATGCATCACATGTTTAGCTATGCATTCTTGATTCTATACAGGTCGTGGTATGATTGACTGAACTAGGTAACTCAGTGGCAGACTGCAGCAACATATTCAGAACTTGGCTCTTTTTGAACCGGTTCAGTGAGCCGGCTCACATACGGTATCCAGATGCAAAGATGCAGATCACTAAAAATACCCGTTTTTCCCATCTCTAATTCAAAAACGTACGCAAGATTAGATTCTTTTACCCCCTCTCCTATAGTAAGAATTAGTACTAGAGCCTACGAGACGCTACGTCGCTACGTGCAATCTAAACGTTTTCACTCCCGTTCAAGCGCGCCATTAGATGTTTCACATCAAAAAAAAGAAAAGAAACTAAGTTTAAAATAAATCCAAAATTCGACCTGTACGCAATTTCGCCTTGCGGTCACCTTGTTTATACGTATAATGAATATTTCTTTCGCTAGCTGCAAACAAACTGTTTTGGCAGCAATTTCGTTTTTATGTAAGTATTATTATTTTTTTTTTAATTTTAAAATTTTGATTACACATGCAACGGCGTGCACTAGAACTAATTATGTCGTTTATAAATCCGTGACTAAAACACGCGGTGTGGGTGTTTTAAAAACGAACTAGACTTGAATTAAAACTAGTAGGTTATGTATCGTAATGAATTATTTTATGTACGAGCTGCTCAAATTTTTTTTTTTCAAATTTAATTTCTTCTGTACAAAAATTTGTATAAAAATTTTTCTCGTTTTTATCTGATTTTATTAAATCGTGTATTTAGATCAAATATAAACTAAAAACTTGGCTAAAAGTCATATGGAAAGAATGGTACATATTTCTAGTTTATTTTGAAGCATAACATCAAAGATCGAATAAGATTTTTCATAGAAATGAGATTTCCGAAACGCGAGTAAATGCATTTTACACGCAATCAACTGCTCGGAAGTTAGATCTATACGGGTCAAAAAAGGGAGCATATTGAACTGCTGGTACTCACCAGTCTTAACCAAAAATTCGACATAAATCACGAATTTTTTACGTCTTGTGTCCAGACAAATAAATATTTATCTGATTGTTATTTTCAGTTGAAAGACAGCGCTTGGCAACACACTGCAGGAGAAATAGAGGACATGTCTTGTCCAATGTTTACCAAACACGTTAGAGTTTCTCGTCATAAGGTTGGTAGGATGTGGGGTACTTCTATCCCCCATTCTCCAAAGATAATGCGATACCATGAAATGTATATACCAGATGTTTAATATTGATTAGTAACATTACAGTATAATCCCATTGTTGCAACTGCTTTATATTTTATAAAAACTTCCTTTGCACTGCTTTTCACTCGGTACTTGCTAGAACATGATTAATGTGGGCGCCAGACACAGATAAATATTTGAACAAAGACTTTGCTCACACATTTGACCACATGTTTGCTGCACCAGCCAGACACGCTTTGCAGACACTTTTAGCAAACTTGTCTGCAAAGTATTCAAACAGATAACAAACAAGATGGACGGCGATTTTGTGGACCAAATTTCTATTTTTATGATTTTTAACTTTTTGGGTTCTTCTTCAAGTAACTCAATAAATTCAAGGACACTTTCGTTGCCCCAGTCCATCTTGCGACTGAACAAAACGACCGTTCTACTCACTGATTTACGAGTAACTGAACTTTGCGCAAGTGTAGCAAGCTACGCAAACATTTGAACTTTGAACGTTTTGATGTGCGCTCGAAAAACCGACACCGAATGGCCAAGTGCAAATGTGCGATCAAACTTTGAACAAATACCCAAATACCCGTGCCTCACAAGTGTTAAAATATTGTTGCTGTGTCTGGCGTCGGCTTAATAATAACAAATGAATTTAAACACTTGAAAATTGTACAAAATTGTCCGAAACGATCGACCAGAAATAATTTAATAATAATTTTTGTAGAATTTTCACGTGTTTTTATTTATTTGTTAGTGCTTTCTTTATACGACCAACCTTCATTCACGGTGACCATTTCTTGTCGAGCGCCTATAATTTACAATATCTATCTATTTGATCGTTTCCACACCTCGATCAACTGTTTTCAATTTGAGTTTCAAACCGGTTCAGGATGCGATCGGTGTAATCGGTTTGCAATCGATTGAGGTTCTTTGACCACACATAAGCGCGATTGAAACTGAACTGGTAAAAGATTAGGTTGATCCTACCATACAGTAGAAAAAATTCGCAACAACATGCAACCATGCAACCGAAATTGCTTCTCGACCTGCAAACACGGTCGTACACGACCAGTTAGCAATTTATTTCAAATTGGTCGTCTTTCCGTCGACCCATGTGCTGCTCCCCATTCTCTGAAGTACTAAAGTGGAAAATTTCGGGTTTAAGTCCCGACGGTGACACTGTTTAAAAATAGTTTTTTTCTAATATTGCATGGATATTTCTTAACAATGATAGCAGAACTGTGGTTATCCTACTGTGATTACCTTTTAGATACTAACGATTTCAGTTCTCGAGCGTCTATAATCCATAATCTAGCTATCAATGTTGCCTAACTGCCGGAGACGGACGTTGCTCCCAAAAATAGTTTACTTATCGTGCCACGCTCCTTGGAAAGGTAGCTTTATAAGTCGAACACAGCTTTTCGTAAACATAATGTATAAAATAATCTTCTTAAGAGAGAACTTATTTGTCATGACAGCTTTCCAATACATTGAAGATTCTACTTAATGCACCAAATAATATCTACAAACGAAAGTTGACTTACAACCTTTCAAAATGTATAAACAACTTAACAGAAATCTGTTTACAAAAGGAAAGATGTATTCAGGTAATTATAATAACGTATTGTTAACACAAAATATCAAGACCTCACGGGCGTCTGTTTACAAATGTAATGCATTAAAATAATACGTAACCATTGGCAACGAAAAACAAAATATGATACTGAAGAATCACTTTTAACTTGAGAAATGTTATTAATTTGAAACATATCTCTTGCTATCAGGGGAGTATTAAATTAATTAAATAGCTTTAAAATATGAATAAATTTTAAAAGACGTTAGACCCTTGTTTCCATTGGTACAATGCAATTTTTTCTTGGATTTTAGACAGTATGGAACGTTAATAACAGAATCGTTAGGTCAATACATCTCAAATAAGCATAAATCTAGTCAAGGTTTATAATCAATGGCGATTTGCTGAAAAGCATTATTTTGTCAAATATACTTGACTTCGTTCAGCTACTGCACCGAAATTATCCACTTTAGACGATACATGTATAAGACATATTTCATGAAAAATTTAATTCTCTTTTATTTTCATAAAAACATTTTTATCGTATGATGCACCCGAAAAGAGATATTTCAATGAAACTGTTTTGTTGGCCTATATTTCTAATCTCATGGCGGTTGCGATCATTATTACTCAATTCACTCAGAATATTGAAATCTACGAATTCCCAAAGTTCCAAAACTTCCTCATTTATTCAGATGGTAATCTACCGATCATCGGTATATATTATTTCTCAAAGGTGTTTTTTTGTTGGTAGGAACTATCTCCGTTAATACTGTATAACTAATGTTTGATACGCCATTTTGAAGATTATTTTTCTCTCTAATGACGAAAACTAAGTTAATATCTTAAAATTAATGTTTTCATTAAAAAAATACAGTTTAAAAGTTTTAACAATTTCAATAACATTCAGAAAAAACAAATGTCGCCATCTGGTGGCGATCTGTTTATTTTAACCTTTGTCGGTAATATGACGTGTAGTGGCGCTGAAGTGTGTGAACAAAAGAGACATTTGGTGACAATCTGTTTATTTTAACAGTTGTCGATAATATTAAGTGACATACTGACGCTGAAGTCTCTGAATAGAATAGAATAAAATTTATTTCCACCCTATTTTATTACGTAACTGACCACTAACGGTGCGAAATAATCAGTAAATGTTCCACACATCCCTAGTCGATTTTGACCAGAAAACGTACCAGCTTGTATTTATTATAAAGTTTGTACGCTTGGAAACGACAGTCGCCGGTAGAGCTTCGATGTACTGCGTGAAGTTTCTACGTCAACAGGAGATTGCGAAGCTACAGGGGAAGATTGTTTGCGAAGGACGCGCTGTGTACGACCTTGACCCTGACAGTGTGTGGAGGTTACTACCCGTCGCCGTCGTCGTTACTACCCCAATCGGTCGCGCGTGTATACTACGTCGTATAAAATTGCCCTGACGTACCGTAAAATGAAACGAAAATATACGAGACGTATCTTTTCTCTTTATCAATAATACGTCACAGTGAATTCTGATTTCCTAGCAGATGTTCGGTGAAAAGAGAGGTGCCTATTCAAGTGTATATTGTTGTTTCTTTCTACTGTCACTCAACTATTACGCTATGTTCTCTTCACGATCGATAGAGCAACAAGTAGCATATCAGTCAGTTGTTTTTGTAGGGTTTGAGGAGTGCGGATTTTGTGTCCTTATTTTCATTTGTTTATTAGTTTAGTAAGCCGAGATTAAATTACCGCAGCCCTTGATATTTTATTGTTTCGCAGTTCAAGGATTTCGACGAAACCCATGTTCCTCATGCGATTCTTTTTTCAAATTTAAACTTCTTTCACGGTACAGTCAGACCGTTACGGGTCACATGTAACCGAGTTACACGATTTGAAGTAGAACTTCTTTAATCGCGTTTTGTACTCTCCGCATGGTAGAATAAAAATCAGATCGTTACGGGTCACATGTAACCGGGTTACACATTATGAAATGAAACTTCTTAGCCACGTTTTGCACTTTCATGACGTAGAATATTATGTCACATGGTTACGTGCAACATGTAACCGGGTTACACGGTTCGAAGTGAAATTTCTTTAGCTGCGTTTTATACTCGCACGGTAGAATATAAGTCAAACCGTTACGAGTCACATGTAACCGGATTATATACTATTATAAAAGTTTCACTTCAAGCGTGCGTAAATGTTACATGCACTCATTTCTTTTTGCCAAGGTTATTTGGGTCCAATACTAAAAATTTTAAATATTTTTATATTGAAAATTCAATAGTAATTAGATTAGAACCTGGGAACTGGAGGCTGATGATCCTGCGAGGATTGAATATTTTGGAAAATTGGTTAGAAGAAATTAGAAAGAAAACGGGATTAATTTATAATCATCTTTTTAGTAGAAGGTATGGTTTTTATTACTGATGAACTTTCTTCTGGTAGGTAATTCTTTTTTATATTTATTCCGTAATAAACTTCAAGTAGAAAACCTGCGAGACAAGATCATGACTGTTCTTTTTCTTCATCAACCAAGGTGATGTTTGCAAACATCTCATCTCATATATTTTTTTAAATATATATTTAATCGCACTTTTTATAATACGTATTTTATACAGTTTATATTATAAGAACATATCTAATTTATGGCATTTTATTCAAAATCAAAAAGCGTAAAATATAATGTAATAAATTAAACCTACATAGCATAACACAAATATACCTATTTTATGTACCAAAAACTGTCAAAAACAATTTAATAAATAAATAAAACTTATGCGCACACATAATTTTAGATTTTTTTAAAACTATTCATTTTCAAACATTTTAGGTTTATAAAAAAGCCGTCATTAGTTCAAACTTTAAAAGTAGGTTCTGTGGGTTTCTAGTACAGTTACAATTTTTTTTGGAAATAACCACAGACATACAGATCTGGACAGTCATCCCAATGTATTAAAAGAGAGATAGAGTGTGACCTGCCCCATCTCTCACACTCCTGTCGACATTTTTTCGATGCGGCGTGCGCTGTTCACTTATATATGTCTATGGAAATAGCCGTTCAGCTTCTGCAGATTCTTTCCACCTTTGTTTGGCCAAACTATGCGATGATCCAGTAATGGCAAGGTACCTTCCTAATCGTTTGTTTTTTTTCTGTACTTGGTAAACTATGGTCCACTGGTATTTCTTACCTGACGTTTCGTCTACAACTCTGGTAGACATTATCAAATGAGTGTGAGCTGTCTAAGAGGACACTTCTCCCGCTGCCACATCGCCTTTGCTGTTTATCGCAGTTATAGACGAAACGTCAGGTAGAAATAACAATGAACCACTGCTCACGACCCCGGAAATCAAGATTTGGAACAACGCTGGTCGTGAAAACCTACATACTTGGATAAATTGGTTTATTTTTTTCAGATTTTTGCAATATACATTTTTTCTGATCTTTTCGGATTTAGAAAATAATCTTGCAAAAAAACAGTGCGTGTAACCTTTTCGCGCGTTTGAAGTGAAACTTCTTCGGCGGAATAACACAACTTATATCGGTAAGCTAGAAATTTTACAACTGTGCGGTCATCTACTAACTAAAAGCTTCAACATTTCTAACTTACCAACGTGTCGATACTCCTTTGCATAAGCTGAACGTTACTTCCGTGAGAAAAAGTTACTCCGTTAGAAAAATATCTGAGTCACCCCTCATGTCGCGTTTAAAGAAGTTTTACTTCAATAAATTCATTTCGCCATGCCAAGAGGCTCGTATAATGGAACGCATACTTATGATCGACAGTGCTGTCCCTTTCAATTGCAACGCAAATTAGATTGGGCGACTGCGACAAAAACTCTATTTAAAGATCGATTAATTTGAATTTTTTTAAACGGTTTTATTTTCATTTTATTTCTACGAATGTCAATAAAATTGACATTAATTATTATGTCTTTATTATAGGCAACTTTAACAGTCGATGCATTTAATAGTCAAGAATAGAATATCCCGATATCAACTGCATTTACGTGCAGTTAAGTACCTATCGCAAAAGAGATTTGAAGCCAATGATTTATGATAAATTAACAAAACGCGCCTAGTTTTACTTCAAAAAAAGAAAGACATTTGCGAGTAGGACTCGCGGTCCTAGGATTCCGTTATAACATGTAAATTCCACATAAAATACAAAATTTATCATTTTCGGGGTTTTTCCTTTACTCGTGCTAAATTACAAGATTCTAGGCCAACCGGAATTAAACTATATGTTTAATGAGCGTCTGAATAAAAAACTATGAAAACACCGGACATTGCTCTAACGAGAAGATAAACTGGATTGAGGGACAAACTTAACTTTGAGGTTGGAAAACCGTTGTCTCCATACATAGACATAGGTTGCGGTCAGTTTACCAACTGCAAATAAATTTATAATCGCAAAAAAAATGTTTTTTTGTGATGTAACTACGGATTTTTCTTTGCTATAAGACATTGCTTTTTACCAAATTTAATGATTCTACGTCAACGGGAAGTAGGTACTCTATAGGTTTTAATTCCCTTGCGAGTGTCAAAATAAGCGGCATAAACGGCCGGATCTTTTGATTGCGTTGATTTAGAAATTTGATTTTTTCACAGCTCCAAGGGATTGCAGATCTGAGTACTTGATAATAATTTTAACTTGATACCTCCACGCGTTCCTGAGTAAAAGGGTCTTGACACGCAGGCAGGCAGGCAGACAAATAGACAGGCGGAAACATGAACAAGATCCTATAAAAGTTCCTTTTTTCCTTTGATGTACGGGACCTTAAAAATGTACCAAAAAATATGTACTCCGCCTTTCCCTATACTTGTCAGCTAATGTACCAAAGTTTCTTTGAAATTTATTCCTAACTATTCCTAAGAAATGCTGTTCAAACGCACAGACAAACATTTTTGAAGCACATTTGCCCTATAAATCCTAAAAACCTTGCAAAAAGAAAACGAAATTACAGAGAGAGACGTCGTTACTACTTTGTACTTTATACTATTAACTACTAGCCGCTACCACGCGGCTCTACATGCGGTTGAGACAAAACAAGGTTTTATAGCCTTCTTGACTCCACCGTTATTACACTCTTGCTCTGCGGGGCTGCACTCTGCTCGGCAGCGACAACATTAGCCTTCAGCTGCACCGCATTACAATCTGACTTCGCGAAGTAAACAAACATTAATTTAATATTGAAAATTGTTGCGTCCATATTTTTTTTCAAACATATGCAATTAAGTTAGCAGGAAAGTGGACAAGTTGATGTAAATCAATAAACCAATTATTAATTTACATCAATTTGTCCACTTTCCAGCTAACTTAATTGTATATTGATTTAAGATTTTTTGGGTCAGAAACCTTCGCAGACGCGCCAACAACAATTCTCTAAAGTTTCATCGCAATCGGTTGAATAGTATAGGAGCGCACAGGAGACAAACGAACAAACATTCATTTCTATATGTACGGATTTTTATTTTACAAAGCGGCTAGTTGTATGCGACTATACAGCATAATATACCTGCAAGCAACACATATAAACCAAGGTGTTATTATCAACAAATACCGAAACACATTTGAGATCTACGTGAGTTGGTACATGTATCAGTGTGTGTGAATGTATAATTTTAATAATTTAACACTTTGTCCTATGCTAATTCTCTGTATTTACGCGTGCTGCGTGGGCGACACTAAAAACGATTGTCGTCAATAAAATATTTATCTAGGTAGAAAAAGCTCTTTTCTATGACGCCTACTTACACATTTAACGTATGCATGTTTCTATTTCTAATATACCGAATGTATGCGAAAAAACATATAGCCTTAGTTGTCGAGCGTCTGCAATGTACACCCAAAATCGGTCCGAGTACTATAAACTTAATCGATTCCGTAGAGTCATTATACCTCACGAGTTTATAAAGCGTTTATCTCAAAAATTGCTGGACCGATTTTTTAGAGAGTTACGATTTCTAAAAATCGGTCCAGCTGTTTTTGAGAAAGCGCCTCAAAAACGCATGATATATAATATTCATCAAATTTTATGTTGCTAGGTCGTTTCTAAATGTGACCGGTTAACACACCATTGTATCAAAATTGGTCCCTAGTCACCATTTTGGACTAAATAAATAAATGTTTCTTACTCTACTCGATGAGACCTACTCAGAGACACCTCACATTGCCATCTTTAAAAATCAAATATGTTTATTACTTCTTCCCAATATAAGTACCTATCATGAGCCCCCTAAATATAATTCCGCAATAAAACAACAGTGTTTGACTAAGTTTTCGGTTAATAATTTACATCATATTTGGGAAAGTGGGATTTAAGAAACTCACGCAGAAGTGGGATTATAGAGACTTTATACAAATAGTTGACTCCGTTACTTGTGTTCACAGAATCTTGATAGAGAACTCACAATGGTCGTACATACTCGCTCAGAAGTGGGATAATTTGCGGACGGTTTATATATAAAATACAAAATAGTCCAGCAGAAATGGGAATATTATAAGATTCTTATAATTGAGAATTGACTTCACAATAAAAACTTTCTTAATACATACTTCCTATAAACGAGCACCTTAAGCAGGCCGTACATGGACAGCTTTAAGATTTTAAAACTGACTGTTCACGCATCGACTGCATGACGAACTACAAAATCTCCATAGAAAATGTATTCCAGTGACATACACACGGCCGCCCGAGCGATCACGATCGCAACGAGCAGTCAACTGCACGGCGAAATTTCATCATGTAGTCAAGCAATTACAACACATATACTGACAGACCCTGAACATAGCTCGGCAAGGCAACACATCAGAACCAATGAAAAACTTATTGCAACAGGATATGAACGAGCAACTCGAGCGGTTGAAAACGTCTACTCAATCGGTTGACAGCAACTTCTTGAGCGATTCATGTATTAGTAGGAGAGCTGTTAGACATTTTTGGGTAGGTGTTTGAGGCACTGCGAAAATTTGTACAATACCTCTGGCTTAACCGAGCCCCAAATTTTTAAATTAGCAAACAAATTTTCGTAATAAAAAGCCCTTGAGGCATTTTGAAATTTTAGTAAGTACCTTGAAAGTTAGTATTTAAAGAGTTGCAAAAAAAAAAAAAGCCAGATTTCTTAATCAGGTCCAAAACTTAGCTATAGGTGTTTGCAAAATTATATTTTTGAAAAATTGAAAAAATATATTTGAGGCTCGTAGAAATTTAAACAGAATAATACTGGTAACTAAAAATAGATATATTAAAAAAAAAAAACAGGTCGTTTCGGTGGGATATTCTAGCTGCCAGGTGATTAAAAATTTGAGTGTCGGTTAAACCCGCTTCCCTTCATCCAAGTCTGTGTTTTTGTATTCTAATAGTACTAAAGAGGTACTGTACAAATACCTACCCAAAAGCTCTCGGGCTATATGTTGTTCGACGATATCAAGCTGTTTGTGTACGGGCCGACCTTAAAGCCAATTCAGACTAGCCGTTCTCGGTTACGATTCACCGGTCCGGTTCGGTTTTTGATTAATCTAGGCTGCTCACACTATCCCGATTCGGTTCTACGATTATTCTCGGTGCGCATGCGCAATTTCGAAATATGATTTGACGTTTGATGTGTAGTTAAACGTCAACAAAAACAAGTGTCTAGTCACGTGACTCCAGCAAGCGTTCTCATTGGCTACGGTTGCGAACGGTCCGGTTGAAATTAGAGCTGAACCTAAACGCTCGAACCGAACCGCAATCGGGAACGACTACGCTCTGATTGGTCGAGCTCCCAACCGGACCGGTGAATCGTAACCGAGAACGGCTAGTCTGAATAGGCTTTTACGCACTGTCGACTAGTCGCCGGCGACTCAGTCTCTCGGCGACCAAAACATAGACAACTCGGCCGGGAGACTTGCCGAGCGACAGTATTCCAAGTCCAGCAGTCGCCTGTGCGTCGTCACGTCACGTGGCTTTTAGCGTGGCATGTTTTCTAATACACCCGGTAAACTAGAGAAAACAGTACAGTATTATAAATGACAGTTGACGCACTAAACACTTCCACAACACCGTCGATAGCTTATTATTAACAACAAAGACAACACATACATAAAATAAACATGCCATAAAATCAATTAATTATGATGTAAGCAGTTTAATTGCACCACACCGAACAATCAACAACGACAGGTAAAGATACATCAAATTATCCGATTTTACAAGTGATCGAATCGAACTGCAGTTCCGAAATCTTGATTGGAATTTTAACAAATGCTCCGAAACTATTTTTTAGAGTGCGATCGAAGCTTCGGCACACATTCGGTCAAAAATTGAACTTTCGGCAAAACATCCGCGAATGGTGAATTTACTAAAAAATCGAGTGATTATTATTTTTTTTTTTAATCACAAACAACTCTGTAACCAATGCTCATTAAATAAAGAGACTGTGTGTTTTACACTACACATTACAGAAGTAAAACTGGTATAACTGTGCCAAAAAAAAACAAAAAAAAAATAGCGGCGCCGACCGTCGGGATTGAATCTACAACCTGGCAAGTATCTCACCGACAAGTTAGCATAATTTTCTACAGCCGGTTTTTACAGTAAGTATATGGTATACGTACAATGCGACACGTTCATTACATTTTCAATCTCAAGAATCAATTTTAACCTACCGTATCAAAAGAAGGTTTACTTAAAAAAGGAATGCAAAATACATCTCTATTTGCAATAATAAAATATTTTTCCTGGCATTTTTTGCTTCAAAAAACGAGATTCGACTTCGGAATTGTGTCAAAAAACTGACCTTCGGTCTATTTACTTGGACATCTAGATTTTAGATCAGCATCGGTTCAATTTTATTCATTTTACAAATGTTCCATCTAAGTCCATAATTAAAAATCATTGAAAATCAAATCAGTAGTTTTTCATATGACAAGCAAAAAAAAAATGGGTACATTTAATAAATAACCAAGTTTTAGAGTTAATTTGTTTTTGTCTCCGTGGACACTAATTATTCAAATAACACGATCTACAGCTACACAAATATTTGTGTGGTAGGTGTAACAAAATACAGACATTAATTTTATCAGTATGCGTTGACGGAACGCTCGAAATCTAAACTCCGTTGCGCGGCGCCAAAATCCGATCGCAACTGAAATGAGTAAATAGACTATTTGACTCATAGGAATTTTTAATTCGCCTAAATATAATCGTTTTATAGGATCAAATAGCAGTCAACTTTTTAAATATGTTGGCGCGAAAACACGAGTCGCCATTTTTATCTACTATGACGTCATTCTTGTACTCACGTGTGTGTCGTGTGTTTATTTAGGTATGCGCATTTACTACACGTCTGACGTCACATTTTAAACTATCGTGTAATGAAATAATATGTCAATCTCGAGTTTTTTTTATTTCTTATTCGATAAATTATCGTATTCATATAACTTTGTCAATTAATTTTCAGTGTCAAATGCTCTTTTGTAAAATTGTAGACGTTCGACAGTTCAGAATAGACGTTTCTAGCCTCTGTAATGTCGACTACACTCAAGAGTCGAGTGTCTAAAATCTGTGATATTTATCTAACAACTTAGGCCTGTCGAAACCGACTGCTTCAAGCAGCCAATGGAATATTTCTATGAAGATTTGTAATATCTCAATAAAAAAGATTCCACTTACTACTTGAAACAGTAGATTTCGACTGCTTAAAGCAGCTAGTCTCTAGAAATCTTTAGGTCCGCCGTGCACGGACAGTTTCAAGCAGTCGAAACCGATTACTTCAAGCAGTCAGTGGAATATTTCTATGAAGATTTATAGCATCTCTATAGAAAATATTTCGTCGATTCATCTCTGGACGGTGGCACCGCACAACGAAGTTGTAATTCAAAACATGCAGTCAACGCATTCCAATAAACAAAAATCATATTTAGTAGGTGTAGCCTGTCTAGAATGCTAACATACATATTTATGATTCATCTATACATATAATTATCATACCATGGACACACATCCTAGCGTCTGCAAAAATCAAACCGGTACACATTATAAAACCAAACGGGCTCTACATATTATTAAATACTGAATATTATTATATCATCATGTATTTACATCATCTTTGCGTTCATATAAAATCTTCACAGTTTATGAACTGTTATAGACTCACGCCCATCATTTGCGAACGATTATACAGACGCTCGCAAAAAAGGGATTATTATTATTATTATTATTCTACAACCTGATAGCTGAAAAAAAAAACAGTCGACTACCTTATTTCGAATAATCGTAGTTGGCGAACGGTTCATAGAGATTGCAAACTGACGCAGAAGTGGGATTATTTGCGAACAATTTATATTATACAGAAATGCAGAAGTGGGATAATTAAGATTTGTCTTGCTTATATCCTAATTGACTCATAGATTCGACTGTATGTATATAAAATAAAATTAAAGTTTAAAAAAACTAAAATAATAATCTTTTATGAACTAAAAAATGCAAAATAATTTGACAACAAAATTTGCTTTACTGTGAATAGCATGGGGTTCTATCTAGTTAAATTTTCTTAACAGCTCTACGTTTACAATTAGCTAGTAAATGAAAAATGTATTATCGATATTAAATACTCGACGCTTTTTACAGTAAAGCTAATTTTGTTGTCAAATTATTTAGTATTTTTTAGTTCATAAAAGCGTGTTGTATTTTTTAAACTTTAATTTTAATTATACAACTAAAAAACAATATTGCATTTGACTACGGGGTAGGCAATGCAACGTATGTCACTGTGCAGTGTGTTAGCTTCTATTCTTCTTCAAGTGACACGAAATTACTGGTAAAATAAATTGGTCTATCCTCTTCGGTCCCACGAAAACTTTTTTTCTTTAATTTGCGGGTTTTTTTGTATTATCTTGTTAAAAATCATTTATATTGACTGTAAATAATATTTGTTATTAATAATTTTGAATTTTTTTCAAAAAAAAAGCATGTCCACCTGGCTGGACCCTAGGTTCCAATTTGGTAAAAGTAAACATTTATATATAAAAAATAAGCATTAATTCTATTTTTATATTGCAAAGTTTATTTATTATTTAAACTAAAAAGAACATTCTTGTGTATTAAAACGAAAAATAGAAACATTTCAAGAGTGAAATTCAAAAAAACATTGGCGCTCTGGTTGAAAACATAGATACACTTCACATGTACTGCATTGAAACCGAGTTTTTCCTTTACAGTTTTTGTTACGGCATCTCATAAATTTATTTTTGTCTTGCACTGCACATAACGGCAAATGTTTGTTTGAAGATTTTCTTACATCAATTGGAGGAATAGCTTTAGGTCCGATGTTTTTTGATTGAAGATTTTTCGGAGGTATAAAATCAGGATCAAAATCAATACAATATGCATCCTGGGTTAGACATTCACCAATGTAAATTTTAAATGCCAGTAGATCCATTATATTGCATTTAGAAGTGCCCATGGACTGTTGATCCAGTCGGTATTCTAACCAAGAATTAACAATTGCTAAGTCAATGCAATGGAAAATAAAGCGAATTGTCCATTTTTTTGTTCTTTGTGACATTCTGTAGTACGATATCATCCTGTCATTTAAATCAACGCCTCCCATTGCTCTATTATAGGCAGAAATACAGTTTGGTCGAGGTATTGTAATGTATTGTCCGGTTTTCTTGTCCCAACGTTGAACATCGGTAATTGGCAAACTACCTTCTGACGAGGACAATATTAACACTGACCTATTGTCTATCCATTTAGTAATTGAAAGTCGCCCATCCTTCCTTACTATTTCTTGAAAGGCGCCTCTTCCTTCTTTCATTAGATCTTTGTCAGACCGAATTATTTTCTTTGCCGAAGCAGGTACTCTCATATTCATGATAGTTCCAACTGCGTGAATACCTTTATCTTCTAAATAATCGAGGAGAGGATACGAAGTGAAATATCTGCCCATGTAAATGGTACTTCCAGGAACTACATTTTGAGCCAGCCGCTTTACAACACTTCCCCCAATGCCCAGTTCTGGTTCCGGTCTGCCATTTGGCCAAGTACTCGCGCCTTGATAAACAAAAAAATCCAGAACCAATCCCTGGGGAGTTGCTAACACAAAGTTCTTCAGGCCTACAGGGTTTGGTTTATTTTTTACATACTGCCTCAAGACAGATTTCCCTGAAAAAGGGATCATTTGTTCGTCGATACTTAGATTTTGTGTGTGCGGAAGCATACTACACTTTTTTTTTATTGCTTCGATTATTGGTTCAACCTTCCACAATCTATTGTTTTTTTTCGTGTCATCGGTAACTTCCAAATTATTAACTAAATGCATATAATTGCGAAGTTTAAAAAATCTATCGCGGGGTAATACTGTCGCAGCCGGGATTTTTAAAGTTTTTTGATAGTACATTCGAACTCTTGGCATCTTGAAGCAACCCATTATGATGCAAGAACCCACCAACTTCTTGTAATCCGAACTTGTAGCTCTAAGAGGTGGTTTGTTATCTTGTAATGCTCGAATATTGCTTTGATTCGCTGTCAAATCCCAAAATTCATCGTTAAGGTACTGGCAAAAATAGCGGAAAGGTGACCAATTTCTTCTTACTCCAACATCCCATTCTTGATCCATTGCTTCTGCAATATCCGGTTGAAAAACTTTGTTCTCCCACTTCATATTTTTCCTATCAGCAGCTGATTTGTTTTTCATAATTTCTTTCTTTACTTCTGATAACGGGATATTATCATTATCGGAATCTGATTCCGATTCAGGTTCAAGAACATCAATATCTTGGGAAGCTTGGGTACCTGCAGCTTGCACTACGCTTTCATCAAAATTAACCAGAACGTAATCTAAATCTAATGTGTTCGCATCGGCTTCATCTTCGATTTCAGAGTCTTGATATTGATGTTGTACCAAAAACTCTTCATATTCATCATCAGAACTAAGATCCACATCGCTCTCATTCAATATTCTTGCTAGTTCTTCATCAGTTAAGGGCTTTTTAAAATAAGCAGCATTATCTAAAAATTAAAAAAAATACTCCTCTGAAACCGGATGTCCAGCCGGCGAGACAAAAATTAAATAAGGTTTTAGACACGAAAAAACGTTAACTTTGAAACAACAAAGCTGTAAACTAACTCTAATGATTCTAAATTATACTACTTACAACAATCTACATTTATTTTTAACAAAAAAACGCAAAAAATATTACTTACATTTCGAACTCCTGGAGCTAGCCATAACCTCACTTTGCATGCACAAAATTCGGGAATCAACTGAAGCACATGACGCCGCTGGTCGTGTAATCACAAGTATAGGTAGTCAGCCGGCTGGACTGATGGATTTAGGCATCATAATTTACTCAGCTTTAGTGTTAGAGTACAAATAAAAACTGTCCAGCCGGCTGGACCGGGGGACCGAGGAGGCTATAGTGTTGTTTAACTGCAAGATTCTATATACACGAAACCTATTATGTAACCATCAATAGTTTTTTTTTTTTGTTAGCTTCTAGTAGTATAGCATTTTTTATGTTAAGTGCATAGACTGGCAAGCGTGTAATATTGCTGTCAGAAATATCAGTTAGCGACGATCGCTAGTGTTTTAATTAGATGTATAAGCATGCAAACATTGCTTGCCGTACATAGTCACTTGCACTAATACCGTTTAAAAGTTTCGAAAAAACTATTTCTCTATTAGTTCTTCAGACAACATTAGATCTACTTCCTCCAAAGTCCCAAACTAGATAATGGTTTGGCACGGTCATTAGATACACAGGTTACCTCGTTAATGAATAACGACAGCTAGAAGACCAGTTCAATATTTTTATCAACCACGCAAATCAACTGACAGTCCACTAGATGACGTTATCACCCCACTAATATCCAACGAAACGAGGTCACCTTTGTATCTAATAACCTTGATGGCTTGGCAAACTATTAATATTGTATATTGCAAATAATTAAACCGATGTCCAAAATATATTTTATTAGAATTTGAAATAAATGAAATCATATTATTTCCAATACATTATGGATTCAAACTCCTTCTGGAAAGTTTTAATCAACAACCTTTGCTCGGAAACAATAAAACTTTTAGACAGTAACAGAATTTTTTAAATCCAACTTTCCTCTTTATACTGGCACCGCTTTTTGATTAAACAATTTTTAATCAATAGGTCTTTAAATAGTCGACTCGCTTCTCGCGTGCTTTTGAAGATAAAGAATTATTTTGATGTAACAGTAGTGTACACATTGTATGTCCTACGCTTTAGGTAGCGATTGCCAAAATTTCTCAAGCATTTGCTTTGGAAACACAATCTGATTGGAAATTCTATTCCAATTTGTTGCATTCAAAAACATATGTAGGTGTCCCGGTTATTTTTAAATGTTTTGCTAATTTCAAAAACAGGACCTAAAAATAGGTGTACATCGATCACGTAACTTCTTACAAATTATCGATAAATACATTGTATCACAAACAGATAAACACGCATAAGGGAACTATACCTATACGTTCCAACCTCACTGCGAACGATAATATTACCGCCATGCTCATGCGCAGTAGATAAAACGTGTTCCAACCGACACATGGACGGTTGTTCAACCGTTTTAAACCGTTCCAACTGAATTTGCGATCGTTTGGTGACGATTTCGAAACTATCATTTTGATGCATGGTATTAGCTATGTTCACGATAATATTACTGCCACGCTCATGCGCGCAATAGATAAACGTGGCCCAACCAAGACGGTTGTCGAACCATCCTTCAAGCGTTCCAATCGAATTTCGGTACATGGTCTAAACGTGAAACTATCATGAAACTGTGGGAACTGAAATACGAATTTTGTTACGTCTGTATAATATTCCATACTGTTTTTCATTTCCATGGTTACACCATCAGTGTTAAATATTTAACGCAAACGTCAAACGGTCCGAACTCGTTGCATTTCAATAACAGTTGGGAAATACTACAATATACGAGACAACAAAAATATAGTATCCTATATGTAACTATACGCAGATGAAACAAAATGAATTTATTGAAAATAAGTTTATCTGCCGCTAAAATCGTTGCAGGAAATCCATTTTTCTTATCACTGAACGGACGACAACCGCAGTCTCCAAACAAAATTACCGACCGCATTTCGCGGTCGAGAAAAAAATGTCGATTTCCAATTCTCTCTCGTAAGTTAAAAAGGCAAACGCAGAAATGAATTATTATCACAACTTCCTTTTTCCATTTCAACTCTGCTAGTGGGGGAAAATCACTTTTCAAAATTTTAATATATTTTTTTCGTTTTGCGTTCCCCTGAATCTAAAAAAACATATTTTTTAAAAAAGTCTGTCCGTATGTGAACACCATACAGGTCAAACAGATGAACGAATTGAAATCAAATTTTGGGAGGATATTTAATATGCAAATATGAAGAGCCCTATTGTTTTTGAGGAAATGCGCAAAAGAGATATATTATGCTATAACGTTGTTTTTTAATACAATTATGATATCATTTTCATAACGGTTTATTAGTCTATTTATATTTTTCGTACAAAAAATGTTTTCTAATCTTTATACATAAAACGTTAATCGCCTAAGTTGTCGATCGTCTATAATTTACAATAATACACTTAGTAGCATTCATATTTTACTGACAAAAAAAATATAGCTTTACTAATATTATAAAGGGGAAAAGTTTGTATATTTGTTTGCGGCGGGAAATCTTAGAAATAATTAATAAATCGATTTGAAAAACTCTTTCGTGATTCAAAAGCCTATAATTCTCAGTGATGATTATGTATATTATTAATTTCGTCCAAGGATACGCCAGACTTGATTGAAATTTATCAAAAATTATTGAGCATAAAAAAATATTAATTACAAATTGGGAATCCGTAACAAATTGGAATACTCCGTTATTACAATAACCATGAAAATTATGAATGACAATTATCATAACAAATAATATTGACTCTACTAACAGTAACAGAATATTAAACAAAATGAAATTACTTGCAATTACTGTTCAAATTATTTTTTTATTTATAAGACGTTTCGACCAACCATTTTGGTCCTTTTCAATTTTGAAAGGACCAAAATGGTTGGTCGAAACGTCTTATAAATAAAAAATTAATTTGAACAGTAATTGCAAGTAATTTCATTTTGTTTGATTATCATAACAGTTTGCCCGTTTCTGTCAATAAAACAGTTTACTGTTGAATGCTGTTTTTTTCGCATTTAAGTCGTTGTAAAGTGGTTCATAAATGACGCTTCGCTACGCGGTAGACTTGATTGTTATCTACTATTTTCTTTGTCAATTACCAAACTTATTGAAATTGTTAAGGTTAGCATGGTTTAATTATGCAAAAAATTGTTTTCATCAACTTGACCCAAGCAAAGCCGGGTTCGCACTCAGTAGGTACTATATTCTGACGCTACGACAAAAAGGAGACGAGCAGTGAGCGAAAACATAAAGCAAGTCGGGGATATCCCGCACGCGATTTTTAAGCTAACTTGGTGGTTAAAGCTAAACTACAAGAAGTACGGAAAATTATATATGAGGATTTGTTATACTTCTGATTATTTCATTGCCAAAACCAAAATCTACTCGGGAGAAGCCGGGTCGAACAGCTTGTGGTTATATACATTTTCAAATGGTATATTTAAAATATAAAATTAAGCACGGCTGTATTTTGATTTTGATGGTAGGATAATATTTTTTTGAAGTACCTATATTATATTTTTGTAAGGTCTATTTATAAAAAGGTACCTACCTCTATATAAATAAAAAACAAGCTCTTTAAGAGATTTTTACTTTGTCTTTAAATAAGCTTCTTTTTATTACAGGTAGATAGTCTTATAGAGAAGTTTTCATTAAAGTTATTTGATTTATATAAAAAAAAGCTTTAATAAACTAAGTACAATATTTCGTCTTTATATAATTCTATATTATAAGCAATTGAATTTTTAATTTCAAATTAAAATTAGTAAGCAAATAACAAAATTGAACCAATGTTCACGTGGTTGGGTCCTCAGACCACAAATAATAAATTATTTTTGATAATATATATAAGTACTTTCATATATCGAGTCGTGTTTTAGGACAAACTTTGAGTTTCGCTAGCATGATCACGACATCAAGCGGCGTGCTTAGCACTCGGACTACATTTAATCACTAGATTAAATTATAAAAAACACCTTTTAATTTATTTAAATTTTCAAACACTTTCAAGCATTATTTATCTGGTCTACACTTTGCTCGTTTTATCATACTATAAAAGAAATTACGTAACGTATAAAAAATCTAAAGTATTTTAAATAATTATTAAACAAACTGAGACTACTTTTTAAACGTTAAAATATTTTATGCATGATTTTTTAAACTGTAGCTGCATAATAAATAATCGAAATTTTTCATTAACAATCCCGAAATTTTTCATAACTAAGTTGTCATTGTGAACTTTACTGCTCCAAAATTTTATCATCAGTTTTAAAAAATCGACACATGGTATTTCATAAGCATCAACATGCCCGAGAATTCGATTTTTGTTCGAATTGTAAATTTCAGTATTTAGTTACCTATCGTTAAAGTCTTTCATAAATAGATTATCACCTACAGATAATTTTCTTATATTTATGATTTTTTTCTTCTGAATATTTGCCAGTTTGTAAGATAAAAAATTCGTTATTAAAATTTTATAGGTGCCGAAGTTTAATAATATGTCTCTAAGATCCTGTATACGTACTTAAATTAGAATAATAAAATACACATACCGTTCAAAAAGTTGTCAGCTTTAGCAGTCCACAAACTATCTCAAACTTCTAAAGTCAATAAAGTTTGAAAACTTTTCAACTTCAACACAAGTCATACAAACTTGAATTAAAAACACTATACACTTTGAGAGGTTATATTAAAAATGATATACGGATCGTTCTTCTGTTTTACAACTTTCAACTGTTTATATAAAATTTAGGTCACAGGTATCGGCTATATGTCATTTGTTTCGGCGTGTTTAAAGGGAACACTTAAGCGGTGACATTAATATTAATACAATTTTCAATACAAAAATATTCTTATATTGTATATTTAATAATGACATTGTTTTATATTCAATTACGTAAACTTAATTTAAATATGATTTAATTTATAAAACAGCTATGAACACTTTGTGACATATATTCGTTTATACACTTAGAAATTTTTCGAAAACACAACTAGAAATTTTGTTTTAATTGACACAACAAATATTTTTCTGAACACTTTAAAAACAAGAATCACATAAATAAATTACTTATAACATCACTGGAAAAAGGACGGCGTCAGTTCAGAAAGTCTGTTTTTTCTCACGCCGCAGCTAGGATAAAAATTGAGCGAAGTTGTGTGCACAGCGTTACTACATCAACTCCGAACGGAAGGCATTAGGCAACTAAAACTTGCAATCATTCGGTGTGGTAGTTAACCGTCAAGTCCCGTGCAATCGTGAACTGTCGGCCGCGACGTTCGGTTAAAAACATAACACAGAGCGCTCTTCTGCTTCGGTACGATGCTAGAGTGAGAACAACCGGTGGGTTGTGGGCAGTTCTTAATAGTGTTGATTCGCTCGAGCTACCGCTATAGTAACTGCCTCCTCCTCCACACGGTCTATGACTAGTCGTGTTGCACTCGTGCCCGTATTCAAACCGTTAAATCTATCTTTTTCGCACTACCTGGCTATTTAGCGAATTTTCTCAATCTCTAGTAATATTTAAGAACACTGTCCTTATCGGTCTTTGGCAATGATTACCTCAGACGTAATTGTCTATATTTTAGCTCGATCTCACTCTGTTTTCTATGTCGTCAACACGATTTCCCTTCAAGTATTTTTTTTCTTTAATAAATAACCGGGACTAAAAGCTTGGTTGTTTCAGTGTTCAAGGTTGCCAGGACTTTCCACAATTGCTCGGGATATAGAAAATAACTTTACTGGGCGCAGACCGCGCAATCCTGGATTTATAATAAGGTACATTACCGCAGAGGAGGCCCCACAAAGAGAGATTACTTTTTTGTCTTATGTTAGTCAGAACTATTTCGATTATTGGACTTCCGATTAAAAATTATATATTATGTATATCAAAATTATATGGACTTAAAGCATTTAGGATCACTTCATTATGGTTTCAGCACTTTTTAATGATAAGAATTATAATAAAAACTTATCGGAATACAGTAAAACCGCGTAACGCTGTTTCAGTATTACACGGTTTCTAAAAAAAAAGTGTAGCCACTTAACGTAAATTATCGATCAGTTTATACAAAATGAGTCAAATGTTGATAGAAGTTCAAAGGCAAGACGAAGTGTCATTGATGCAATATCTTGCTAACGACAACAGCTTGCTGAACGAAATAGAAAAAGGCAAACGATATTAGATGACTTCTTCACAAAAAACAAAATATGTCAAATGAGGAATCTTCCTCATCACAAACATGACTTCTTACTCGAAATAAAAAAGTATTTAACAATAAATGTTACAAAATTAAACAAAAAATAAACTATAAAATTTTCTTATTCTCGGTTCTGTTTCACTTATGCCTATTATCTAGGTACGTATTAAAATGATCTCGTTTAGCGCTGTTTCGTATAGCGCAGGAAGTTATTGAAACATATCTCCCGTGGTAAGCGGGGTCTTACTGTACAAATTAAAATATCCAGGTTACAAATTGTTTGGAAACAATATTGTTTGGTTGCAGACGTTCTTAATGTCCCGAGAAACTATACTTTCTTTTTGAATAATTTTATATTACTTATATAGGTATATCAATAGTATCTACTGAAATAAGAAAAAAAATAAGAAAAACGTAGCAAATTATAGTATAATTTAAAAATTAATTACACAATATCAAAATTTAATTACATATCCAACGACTAATTTATGAGCCAGCGGTATAATTTTTGTTCGATGCATAGATTTCATACTGAGAGGACGACGAAATACGAATAAAATTTATTATCAAATAAAAGGCAGGTGATTCTTGTCAACACTTCCATATTCGCACATCTGATGTGCCTATTTAGGTAAAAACCAGAGTTTTATAGTCTGTCTGTGATAGATTTTACAATATGATAAAAATTCTTTCATAAAACGTTCACGATATCAAATGATAATTACAAAATTTTATCTATTATTACCCATAATATTAATGCACACGCAGTGGCGTAATTATATTGTTTGAGACCCGTGGCAAATTCATCGGATGAGGCCCTCCCACAATGTAAAGAAGTTCAACCAACGTTATATATTTTTCTTACAAATGCGTTCAAATCTTGATACAATTTTATGTTTAATTTGTGTATGTACTTTAGTACGTAACTTAAATTAATTGAATGCAAAAGAAACAAATTTTACTAAATGTAATAATAATTTTTTTTTTATTTTTTAACGGGAAATTGGACAATTCAAATATAGTTAAACTAAATCAAAAAATTGCGACGTTTCGTTAAATGTTTTTAATTTCTTCTGGCACAACTGAAATGATTAAAAATACAAATTAGTTAATGAAATAAATAATATTTTTTTTTACAAAAATAAATAATTTTTTTTTTAATTAAATATTTTTTTTTAATTATTTATTTCATTAACTAATTTGTATTTTTAATCATTTCAGTTGTGCCTGAAGAAGATAAAAAGATTTAACGAAACGTCGCAATTTTTTGATTTAGTGTAATTATAGATATTTGAATTGTCCTGCAATTTCCCGTTAAAAAATAAAAAAAAAATTATTAATTATAATGGACGTGAACAATATTGAGAGTAATAATAAATGCTAGGATCATCCTATGGTCACGACCCTCTCGGACCGGGGACTTCCTCCGTGCGGGGATCCGTGGCATTTTTCCCGTCCTCCCACCCTAACGTTACGCCAGTGTGCCCACACCATTCACTAAAGGGTGTTCTACTATCGCTTTGCGTGTGCCTATGTAGTTGGAGCTTCGCTCAGGGATTAAGACATTCGTGGGGGTGTGGGGGGGGGGGTATAAACTCAACAGTACTAGTTCTTACTATAAGTCTGATCTTACGTAAGTTTTTGAATTTAAAACCTACTGTAAAGGAAGATTTGGTTGAGGATCAATAAATAAATAAGCTTTACCAAAGTTTCGCTGGCCAAGGATAAGAAAAATTTATCTACTACTTTCACGCTAAGAAATTCTATAGCGCCATCTGTAAGTTCACAGATTCAGTATCGAATCCTACAGAAATCAAATGGTCTCAATACTTCTTGACATTCTTTTATTCTAGGTATTGTTTCGCTAAGTGGGAATTTCCCCGTTATTTTATTTCTGAAAAATAATTGTTAATTTAGTAGGTATCATTTATTTATTATATCATATTTATTATTAAACTGTCTTTTATTTTATCAATATGATCATTTCTTACTAAGGGGTAGGGGGATAGTTAAAATCTTATTATATCTTACAATAGGGTGGGGGGGGTGTCAAATTAGCTTCAAAAACGCGTTACGTAATTTATGAATGGCCCCTTAGTAGGTACCAGTCCCCACTTGTAGAGCTAGAATTGAACAAAAAATGTTACCTTCGTGGCAAGTTTTAATTACCAATTTTGATTTTTTTAAAAATTGTGCTTTTTAATTGATACCGACAGGTCGCTATTAATATTAAATTTCATTTTGTATTGCCACGTAAAAGGTATTAATTTCAAAAATTTATTCAATAGCCCCCTTACTTTGCTCACACTAACGAAAATGTAAGATTTCAGGTGAAAATATGAAACCTAACTGTTGATGATCAAAAAATTGTTATTATAAGTCATTAAAAAAACAACGCAGCTCAAAATGTTGTCATCGATAGAAAGTTTTTTCCTTGGACAGCCTACGTTTATATTATATTGAAGCCTCATTAATTTCAATTAAAATTCAATGGAGTTTTAATCAATATAATATTTTGCATATATTTCATTAATAACATCTGAAACAAGTATCATAGTGTTATAATTATAGGAAATCTAAAACAAAATAATTATTATATGCAAAACGTCAAAGTAGAGCAAAAATGATTTAATAAACACTTTACAGTCAACTCTCGTTCATCCGCTAACATTTATCATTAGTGTATTTGCCATATGGCAACATACACTATTGGCGTTGGTCGGATGGCGGGACCTAGGGGTCGGACCAAAATTTCTCGCCGTTTCATAACCTCCTAAACACTTTGGCACCATTTTTAAAAATGTTTACATATATATATATATATATATATATATATATATATATATATATATATATGTGTACGCGCAATAACTTTCGAAAGAGTTAATTGATTTCAACTAAATTTGGTCCACGTATTGGAATCCATCACCGCAAGAAGCCTATTTAAAATGGGCCTAATCGGGCCATTTTAAGGGTAGTTTTTAGGGGTTGAAAAATGTTTTTGGGCCCCAAAATACCGATAAAATTCTCAGAATCGTTTGAAAATTGAAATTTAACCCTTTAGTAGCAATTAAAAAGTGACCCTAAAATTTCAATAAAATCGGCCCGACAGGACCGGACTTACAAATTTTATGAAAACACTAGTTTGCAGATAGTGAGTTATTTACTGAAAGGTGTATTTAATTTGGTGTAGATGTTCGATGGTATAGTAATGTTGCAATTAAGAAACAAACTGTTAATTTAAGGGGTGTATTAAGGGGTTAAATTTTTGATTTTGACCAAAAACAAACTTAAGTTCATGTAATAAAACCAGACTGCCTGTATTAGCAAATACAACTATATTGTCGGCAGGGTTTGGGCACTGCGACCCGGGTTTTTTTATTGTATTAGTATAAAATTGGTACCTGAAATGAAAAGAGTTTAAAAAAATGAGTGATTCTTACAGTAGTCGCCAAAGATGCATTATTGGAGGCTACTGTTTATTTATTTTTTTAAATAAATATGTTACACATGTGTAACATATTTATTTCATACTGTATTTATAAAAGCACGGTTGACAACTGTGTTTTCTTTCTTTCCTTCTCTCCCTCTCTCTAATATGCTGCAGCATATGCGCCAACAATAGGCCCGCACCAAAGGATTATATTATAAAAAAATGAATATTTTGAATAGCGCGCTCTTTTCTCACAAAGTCACTTCTCATACCGAGAGCTAGGATGTTACGCATAAAAAATTTTCACCTAATAGCAGATGTTCAGTGTGAAGCCCCTGGTTTATATTATATCCAACACGTAATGAATTTCCATGTTCCCTGCTATTTTTGACAGTGGATTTTTGCGGACTGCATATGCTATGATACTTACATAAAATTTTGTCCGTTTCGTTTTTTGTGTTTGAGACCACCAATAGTTTACATGGGGTTAATCACCAATTCATATTTTCCATTTATTATTATTTTAATAATACATTTATTTTTTTTTTTATTAGAGCGATTCATTGCGATTTTTATGAGATCAGGAACAATATGAGAAAGAACTGTTCTAGTCAAAATATGATTTCCTTTCAAATGACATGATTTCAATTTTTTATGATTTCCCTTAATTTATACTTTTTAGATTTATTATTATTTTGTCAAGTATAGGCCTAGCTGTACTTCCTTCCATTGTTTCATTAATTTGCGTCAACGATTTCCTACAAAAATCTTGTTATTATTAAATTTGTACATTTCACCGTTGTTTTTAATAGTGTTACGCTCGGAACTCTCTAAGAATACACATCTGGTTCCGACGGTATGCAATATTACAGATTCGACTTTAGTATAATTTTATAAATACGTATTGCATACAAAGCAGGGGTGACCAGCCAGATGTTTCTCAAAGAAGGAGGTTTTTTTATTGCTCAGGAAATACTGTTCGTTTTTTGTGTCTCAGTTAATCTCAATATATTAATATACAGTAATTATAATTAGGTACGTATACTTAAGACTGAATGAATCCGAGACTTTTTCGATCTCTTTTCGACTAAATAATACCAGAGACTTTCTCTGTCTTGTCTCGACGAGATAAAGACGAAAAAAATAATAAGATGAAACGAGGTAAGACGAGATAGTCTTTAGTGAGACGAAACGCCCAATAATGAGACGAAATAGACACCAGGTGACAATGATGTAATACCGAAACAGCGCAAAATGTACATTAATGAGACAAAACCAAAACAAAATGGCCTTTATAATGAGACGAGACAATAATTTAAAAAAAGTTTAAGGCAAACAAATATTTGTTTGTGTCTATTGGATCGTATCATTCATTTGGACCAAACAAATATTAGTTTGTGTCTATTGGATCGTATAATTTATTTGTTCCAAAGATTGTTTGAGGCAAACCAATATTTATTTGTGCTTATAGGATCGTATAATCTATTTGGACCAAACAGCATTTTTTAGCCTCAATCAATTTTTGTTTGGTCTAAAGAAATTACACGATCCAAGAGGTACAAATACATATTTGCTTGTTTCAAACAATTTTTGTTTGGTCCAAATAAATTATACGATCCAAGAGGCACAAACAAATATTTGGTTGCCTAAAACAATTTTTGTTTGGTCCTAATAAATTATACAATCCAATAGGTACAAACAAATGCTTGTTTGTATGTACTGGATCGTACAATTAATTTGAACCGAACAAAAATTGTTTGGGTCATGTAGATTATACGTTCCAATAAACACAAACAAATATTTGTTTACCTCAAACAATAATGATTGCTCCAAATAAATTACACGATCCAATAGGCACAAAGATCTGTTTCTTTCTGTGTGACATGAAATCAAAAAGACCCGACATTGATATTACAATGAGTCAAGACTGAGACGAGATAGCTACTAAAGCGATGAGACCGCGATATGATCGTGTCAATTTCCCTTATCAACGAAACTGAGACGACATTTTCAAAAACGTTTGGCGCGAAGCTCTGTAAGTTTTCACGCGTTTAATTACCACCCCTGCTTTCTAGGCAGTTTAATTATCATCATATCTACATTTAGAATTCAAAACAGTGGTCAACTGTACACGTGCCCCGATATATATTGATAACATCAGTGCAAGTGGTCTACACTCTCATATCCTAGGTAAAATGGGCGTTAATTTTAGAACGGTTTTATATATTATATAGGTATGTTAGATTGAATATATAACAACTCTGCAGGCAATAATTTACTTTAATTGATATTCATATATTTGAAACCATTGGGCTTTGGTGAAAATTATATTAATCACTTTGATCTTTGCGATTATGCTAATTTAATTCGTATACAAACAGATCGATTAAAATCGGCATTATTTTTAGCGAATTTTTCTATACTTATACTATATGAGGTACTCCAGATTAACACTTTTTACACTATTGCGTTTTTATATAAAGGAGAAAACACTGATCTCAGCGTCGGAATAAAGGAGTGGCAGTCCTGACTCTTATGTAGAGTAGAGTAGATCACGTGACAATTGTCTGATTTTTCATTACCCAGCGTAGCGGTGTGTGGAAAAAAAATTAGAAAAATTGGCTATTAAAAAACCTAGTTAAACTGATAAATTGCAACATGCGGTGTCTTTTTGTATTATTTTTAATTAAAATTTGCTAATAATTATAAATTAAAAATTAAAACAGTTATTTCAACGATAAATATAAACTGCGCAGTTAATAAATTATCATTACTGCAACTGGTAGTAAAATCAGTGTACCAACCTAGAATAGTTTAAAAACTAGTAAGAAATAATGCATATCTACGGGCACAAGGTAAAATCGTTCAAGTAAAATTTGTATTAAACATTTCTCTATCTTTACAGATGCAATTATATTTTTGACTGTATTTTCTGTAACATTATGTAAACGCGTTTCTACATAATAAAGTTTAAAAACCGAGCTGGGTAGAGTAATGGTGACAGCACTAGACTCGCATTCGGGAGGTCCGGGTTCAAATCCCGGCGGGGGCAGATGTGGCTGGGACTTTTTCCTACTGCCGCTCGCCGAGAAACGGTAATTCCTGTACCGGCCATCTTGATTAAGATTTTCCATGGTTTCCCTCAATTAATTCCAGATAAATATCGAGATGATTCCTTATTTGAGGCCATGGTCGATTACCTATCAAACTCCTAGTTCAAAAATTACCTACCTTATCCTAATTTCCTATAATTCCTTCATTCGCCTATTGCTATTGCATAAGTTGAAGTTTTAAAAATGTAGAAAAATAACGGGAAGTGTGGTAGATGGAAATAGTAATGGTGCGAATGACGTCTGTTATGACATAAAGTCGAGAAACGGACGTTAAACGCATTATTTATTTATTTTTATTTTATATAATAAAGTTTAAAAAAATGATTTTTAAAACGATAATCCTTCAATGCATCAGTAAGTTATCTAATTTATAAATAAAAAATTTAAGGAGAGACAGACGCGTTTATACTTCACGATAAAAGGTGGCGCGAAAGTTGTCACCCGATGTTCTTTGACTGTAATTAGTTTTATGAATGAAAAACTTTGGTTCTGCTTTTGACTTATTTTGTCTTATTTTTTTCATTAAGTCAGTATTGATGACCAAACGGGCCCGATTTATGGCATTTTCCATCACTTTTGCGAGCGATACGTTCTCGCATTCTTGGCGGATATTCTCTTTGAGTGCTTCAAGAGTCTGAAGCTTGTTGACATAGACTTGTGACTTCAAAAAATCCCATAAAAAGAAGTCTGGAACGGTTAAATCGGGCGATCTTACCGTCCAGTATAAATCGCCAAAACGAGACAGAATATCGGATGAATTGGGACTGGCAAACATGTGGTTTCAACAGGATGGAGCAATGGCGCATATTGAACAACCGATGTTCTGAAGCGTGCGGATCACCTAATCTCTCGTTTTGGCGATTTGCACTAGCCGGCAAGATCGTCCGATTTAACCGTTCCAAACTTCTTTTTTGTGGAGCTTTTTGAAGTCCTTTCTACTACTACACGATTGAACTGGTCCGAGAACACTGTGCAGTGAGCGCATCCCAATGCAGTTGGTGCGCATGAATAAGCACGAACGCGACTAGAAGTTTTACTTCTGTAATGTGTAGTGTAAAGTACGCAGTTTTTTTTAGTGTATTTGCCATATGGCAACATACACTATTGGCGTTGGTCGGATGGCGGGACCTAGGGGTCGGACCAAAATTTCTCGACGTTTCATAACCTCCTAAACACTTTGGCACCATTTTTGAAAATGTTTATATATATATTTATATATATATATATTTATATATATATATACGTATATATATATATATATATATATATATATATATATATATATATATATATATATATATATATATATATATATATATGTGTGCGGGCAATAACTTTCTAAAGAGTTAATTGATTTCAACTAAATTTGGCCCACGTGTTGAAATCCATCACCGCAAGAAGCCTATTTAAAATGGGCCTAATCGGGCCATATTAAGGGTAGTTTTTAGGGGTTGAAAAATGTTTTTGGGCCCTAAAATACCGAAATAATTCTCAGAATCGTTTCAAAATTGACATTTAACCCTCCAGTAGTAATTAAAAAGTGTCCCTAAAATTTTAATAAAATGGGCCCGACAGGACCGGACTTACAAATTTTATGAAAACACTACAGATAGTGAATTATTTACTGAAAGTTGTATATAATTTGGTATAGAAGTTCGATTGATAATAATATTGCAATTAAGAAAATAAATGTTATTTTAAGGGGTGTATTAAGGAGCAAAATTTTTTATTCTTCCCAAAAACCAACTTAAGTTTGCATAATAAAGCCACACTGCCTGTATAAGCAAATACACTATATTGTCGGCAGGGTTTTGGCACTGCGACCCGGGTTTTTATTTTCTTGACATGAGGCGTTTTGTTTTGTTGACCAGAGATACACATTATCAGTGCAGCTGTAAATCAATTTTGAAATAAAACAAAATAAAATCTAGGTACACATTTAATTATTTTGCATATGCTGATTCCTTGTTGACTAATTAACTGGTCGTTTAAAATGTTTGTCAAACTGTTAATTTTTTTCATTTAAGGATGATTTGTCGGTATACTGAAAATGATGAAAATCGACTGAAAAAAAAATATACTATTCTGGCAAGTCTACTAAAGCTCCTCAAAAAAATTGGGATTTTTTTACAAGCCCGTTGAAAAGTTATAACATTTATTAGTTGCAACAAATTAACACGTAGTTAAATGGAAAACATGCTATCAGACCTATTTAAATGAAAAAAAAAAAATGAAATTGTGATGAGAAAAATTCCAAAAATTTCAGATCAATAGATTAAATATCCAAGAAACATAAAAGCGATTAATAATTGGTAGTTTCAATATTATTTGCAGAGAAAAATAATAAAAATGAGTGATATTTGCCGTATTTTTGAATAAGCAGTATGAATTACAAGAAAACGTGGCAACGTCGCAAACATAAAGTTTACGTTTCTGTGGTAATTAAATTTGTTTACGTTGTTGTAAATAAATTTTCTTACTGACAATTTTTCCTTTCCATCGATATTGTCTGTCAGGTTTTTCTAAAATTGGATAATACCAACTATTAAAATAGTGCGGTGTTGTCACGCTTTCCTGAATAAAAACAAGAATTATTTTATTTAATTAAATAAAATAAAATTAAATTGGAAATTTACGAGCGTATGTATTTGTCTCCTAATTTTTTACTTTAATTTTTGGGATAATTTGTGACGATGATCACTGACAAAAAAAATTTAAGTTTTTATTTTTTTAAAGTTAAATTCAAGGTACAGTCACAAACAATAGTTATTTTACAATTTTCACTTATATTGAGATTTTTATGTTAATATTATTAAAATGACCACTAAATTTTATTCTTTTAGAAACTTAATATCAAAATTTCAATTATAAAAAAAAATGGTTGTTTTAAATCATTTATTTCAACAGATATTAAAAGATATGAATTTGGTGCAAATGTCATTAACTTTTGTTTCCGATTGTACCGACAAATCATCCTTAAGTACAATTTGGTATTAATTGCAAATGACGTCCTCTCTCACTTACACATAAAACAAATGCAAATTTTTAAATAAGGGACATCTAGGAAAATTTAATTGAACAGAAGAAATGCCTTTTCCATTTGTTTTTTACCGGTGTTGAAAATTTTATAAAATTAAGGGATTATTTTAAATCATTGACATTTTTGTTTGAATTAAAAAACGATGTCTTCAAAAAATTGACATAAAACATTTCAAAATTCATTCTGACATCTTCAAATCTTTTTTTTTAAGTTTACTATGATCTTTTTTCCTTTTTAATTAATGAAAAAAAGTAATCAAATTTTTAACAGTCGTAAACATAAAGAAAAAAAACATTGTAGCAACTTGCAAATAGACAGTTTTTAGCGATACTCTTATGAGAAAAAAAAAACGTAAAAATATTATTAGTGATAAATAGGGTCTCTGTCAATTTTCTAACTGTTTCGCTTCAAAAACTAAAATTTTCTCATGTTAACATCACTTTGAAAACGATGTTCATCAGTAATCTCATAGTGTAAGTTAATAGCAACAGACCTATATTTTTTACTGAAACTCGCGCAACAAAATTTTAACAAATAGGATTTTCTCACGAACGATGAGAGATCCCAGTGAGCTTTGAGTGATAAATTAGTGTTATGATACCTGAATTATGATGGTAGCCGCTTACTGTTCTAATATAATAAACTCATATAAGACCGGTTTTTAGTGTATTTGCCATATATGGCACATACACTATTGGCGTCGGTCGGATAGAGGAACCTAGGGGTCGAACCAAAATTTCTCGACATTTTATAGCCTACTAAACACTTTGACACCATTTTTCAAAATTTTTTAAGTCTCGACAGATGTAAATGATTTAAACGAAATTTCGTCCACATGTTGGTCTTCATCATCGCACGAAGGCTATTTAAAATAGACCCAATCGGACCAAATTGAGGGGTGTATATAGGGGTTGTAAATTGTTTTGGGGTCCAAAAACACCGAAAAATTGCTCGGAATTGATTCAAAATTGAAGTTTAATCATATGGTATCTTTTAAAAGGTGGCCCTGAAATTTTAGTAAAATCGAATTGACAAGACCGGACTTTGAAAACACTAGTTTGCGCATACAAAATTGCTTACTGAAGGACGTATTTAAATTGACGCAGATATGTTGACTTGATAATATATAAATTGAAAAAAAAAATATTTTACGGGGTGTATTAAGGGGTGCAATTTTTTTATTTTGTTCAAAAACTAACTTAAGTTCACGTAATAAAGTCGCTAATGACTATATGTTAGCAAATATACTATATTGTCGGCAGGGTTTTGGCACTGCGACCGGAGTTTTTTTTCTTCATCGCGTACTCACCAATATCCAGCAGTTAGATCCATTATTTTATTCACCTTTTTTCTTATTTTAATCATATTAAATGTAATTGATTATCCAACCGCTTGGTGTATTTTTGCCACTGACAAATCGGACCAATTAGATTTTCATTTGACTTGAACCACGTTAATTAGTTTAAAATATTTACGGAGTGAGCCATACACGTATACAATAAATATTTATAGATACTTTACATACGCTTGTAGCTACGTACCAGCTGAATTAATTTAGTATAATAGCTTATGTCTGCTATAATTGTTAAGAAACATTCATTGTTGTAGCACTATATTAGAAAAATTTATTATTCCAACACGTCACCGTCTGGATTTAAACCAGAATCTTTCCACTTTCGCGGCGGAATGAGTGAATCAGTTATTCTACGGTGCACACAATTCAACATTTTAATCCTTCATAATATAGTGATATACAACACTCACATTCACTACATGCGAAGCCAATTATTTTTAGCTATAGCTAGACATTAACTCTCACAGTAGCGAGGGCTCTAGAATGAATCAAAGATGAACTTTCCATTATTACCCAAGTCACAGAATTTTTCTGTTTCGTTAGGACTGTTTCAATGCGGAAAACGACAATTTAATATAGGTAAATTGTCAACACCATTATTTCATATTAATGAATATTTTACATACGCTTGTAGCTACATACCAGCTGAAATAATTTAGTATAATAGCTTATGTCTGCTATAATTGTTACTTAGGGCCGTATTAATAACGGAAAGTTCATCTTTGATTCATTCTAGAGCCCTCGCTACTGTGGGAGGTAATGTCTAGCTATAGCCAACAATAATTGGCTCTCGCATGTAGTGAATTTGAGTGTTGTATATCACTATATTATGAAGGATTAAAATATTGAATTGTGTGCACCGTAGAGTAACTGATTAACTCATTCCGCCGCGAAAGTGGAAAGATTCTGGTTGAAATCCAGACGGTGACGTGTTGGAATAATAAATTTTTCTAATATAGTGCTACAACAATGAATGTTTCTTAACAATTATAGAAGACATAAGCTATTATACTAAATAAATATTTATTGAGAGAGCCTGGATCAGCGTTGCCAGATTTTGTTTTTGCCAAGTCGGGATTTTGGAACTTTTTGAGTGAAAAAAGCGGGATTCTTTCGTCGAAAGCGGGACATAGTAAAAAAACGTATATAATCAGAAGTTTTTAAATATTTATCTTTTTATTAGAGTTCAAATTACGTTTACGTGACAATAGATAGCGAAAATAGCCATAGAAAATGTATTTTAATAAAAATATGATATTTTAAATCAGATTTACCCTATCGTTAAATAGTTGAGTCGTATTCGTCTTCTGAATAAAAAAAATAAAAAAAAGCAAATCAAAATCAAAAAAGTTTTATTCATTAGAAAATATGGCGTTTCAAACAATAGTCTGAGGAGTGAGTGTTACAAATTGCAACTTACAATAAAAGAATAATTATTTACGCACGGTCGAGTTATCCCCGAAAAGCGGGACTGAGCCTGTCCCACCCGGGACTTTTAAATTTGATTTAAAAATCGGGACGTCCCGCCAAAATCGGAACGTCTGGCAACGCTGGCCTGGATTAATAGCGTCAGTTACAGTTAAAAATACATAAAAAAACTTATTTACTATATAAAAATTCGATCAAATTATAGTAACATTTATTAGTTAAAAATATAAACGTCTTTAGTTTTTTTTTAAGTTCGAAATTTTTTATGCATTTGTGTTGAAAAATCGGGAACCAGCGCACACATAGGAGTTCTACTGTATGATGTGGAATTCACAATAAGCGGTACAGTTTTACGCGTGGAAGGTTCACAATTCACATTGTTTCATGGCTTTGCCGCTCCATTAAGCGTACCCTATTATAATTATGATTCACTCCTACTATTTTATACATTATATATAATTTTAAAATAAGTGCACCAAAAGTTGACGCCAAGCAGGATTAGTGCTGCGCGAGGCTTAGATTAATACTAAGCCCAAATAATTCTAGATATTGATGGTTTAAAAATCTCACATGTATAATATATACAGATGAGATTTAAAAAAAACTGAGTTCGTTGGAACCTTATGGAACCAAAAGAAAAACTAAACAAAAAAAAAAGGATGCCTCACGAAAGATTTTGTTTGGTAGTTGCGGAGATACGTGAAATAATTTAAACATTACTAAAGAAATAAATAATTCATTTTTCTTTTCTAAAATTTCGAACGGTTATTTTATGGAAGTCGGAATGTTTACTGCGTTTTGAGAATAATATTAAAATATTTGTAAATACTAAAAAAGTCACTATCAATGGCCTGCATATTCCTAATTTAGAATACGACAACCTTCTTGCTATATGCATATAATTTTCAATCAGCGTTTTTAAACATTTTAAAATAAAAAATAACCTTAATACCCCAAGATTCCATATTATGAATTTATTAAAGTGAAATAATAATAATAATTTCTCGACTTTATGCCTTAACAGACGTCATTACTGTTACGATTACTATTTCTCCTTCTACCACACTTCCCGTTATTTTCTACATTTATTAAACTTCAACTTAACTAACAGCAATGGGCGAATGAAGGAATTATAGGAAATTAGGATAGGATAGGTAATTTTTGAACTGGGAGTTTGATAGATAACAGGCCATGGCCTTGAATAAGGAACCATCTCGATATTTATCTGGAATTGATTGAGAGAAACCATGGAAATATTAAACTTCAACTTAATTAATAGCAATGGAGGAATCATAGGAAATTAGGATACGGCTATGAGAACATATAGAAGTTTCATAGGTGAGATTATTTTTGACAGCCAAGTTGTATCATTCGTGTTTTTCGACAAAATGGAAATAGAACAACATCGATCTGTAATTCGTTTTTTTTTAAACATGCTAAGAAATAAAACTGAAGTTGGATGCTGTCTATGGGGACCCTTCACCATCTCTGACCACGGTGAGATATTCGTATAAAAAGTGAATTACGGATCAATATTGTTCTTTTTCCATGTTGTCGAAAAATATAAAACACGAATGATACAACTAGCTGTCAAAAATAACCTAACCTATGAATTTATCTACAACTCAGCATGAGGTCGTTTAAAAGTCTGCAGTACGTGATGGTAAAGTCAATTTCACTCGTCAACGCCATCTGGTCAGTAAATAATGGACCTATGACGGCTAAAATTGTAATATAAACACGACTTCTGAACTATAAAGTAAATATTTTCTGGTCGGTGCAAGTTGAATTGAACACAATGTTGTTTTCGAAAGCAAGTACTTTACATTTTTACGTTTCAAAATCAGCAGAATAGGGCAGCTCAGGGCGACCGAGACTGCTAGTCCGTCTCTGCTTGCAACACTGTTTTGGGACCATCGATTGAGAAAAAAAGTTGATATACATTCAACTAGTGGTTGACAAAGAAAATTAATTTACAATTTCATATCACGTATCACAACGTATGCTGTAAAAGTCTATCATTCGCAGGTGTGTTTCAGGTGAGGTGTTTATAAGGGCATTACAGCTCTGACATATTTGTCCGAGCCAAACTAAGCGACCGCCAACCACGACACTGCGTAGCCATTTTACTTTATCAACTAAGAATTACATAGAGAAAATGTTGATTCTATTTGTCAACATTTCTCGTCACGGAATTTTTCTAGAATCCTGAGGATAATTTGTAATTTAATAGTAGTGTATGGAACTTGTTCGTAAATGAAGGTATTTTGACGAGACAGAGAGTCTAGGGTTGGGCTGTGCCTTTACAATAAGTATGAATATAATACCAGTTCATAACCATGGTTAATTTCAAGACCTTACATAGGGTAATAAAGCACTTAAAGTGTTACAGAGCAACAGCACTTAAAACTATTGATGATATCCAAAAATGTTTCAGATGAAAGCTGTTCAGTTTGAAGGGGGACATCGTTTGGAGACAAATACCACCACTCATCCCCAACCCCTGTGCAGAGATGAGGGTGACTTTGACATTTTTAATAGGAACACCTATTTTTTTATCACAAATTATGATTTTTCGATAAAAAATATGTAATATTTGTCTGAAACATTTTTTTATCCGATGCCTCCTTCAACCCTTAAAATGCATGTCCAAAATCGGTTTCCCGAAATTCCATTAGATTTTTATGTCTAAACAACGACCTTGCGCAGAAAATTACAAGAGGTAAAAGTTATTTGGTTTGGAAAGGATCATCGATTAAACATAAAAAAATCCACCACCCCCGCACAGGGGGTGGCGGTTCTTTTTGTGCGGGGGTGGGGGGTTCTTTTATATTTATATGTGGCGAAATTTAACCAATTTTTAATGTAATTTTTATAGTTTTTTGTAATGACTTATTTATAGCATATAATATATGCTCACAAATATAATAACTATCTTTCTATGTTAAAACGAACGATATTGAGTCACTCGAGTCATGCTGCTATTACGTTTGAGATACATACTACATTTTTTGCATGTACTTTCTTATAAAATAACTGTTTTTTACCTAATTTTCAAAATTGTTGACAGTTAAATTTTGTGCAAAATGACTTCTGATTGTAGGCTACGTTTAATTCTCATGCGCTTAGACTATGATTTACTATGAAAATGATAGTAAGACTGCGTTTATATTGCTTTTCACAATGCGAAGCCACCATTTTCGATGTTCTTTTTGTGAAAAATAGTATACGCGGCACGAGGCTGAAACCTCGCGAACGCAAACTCGCGTGAAGTTAGCTGCACGCTCGTTTGCATTCGCTCGGTTTCGCCTCTTGTACTATTACGCAATTTTACAGCACTAGTGTTAAATGTGTCATTTCACGATCGCTATACAGCGAGTCGTGCAAAAACAAATTTACAGAAATTTGATTGCACTTCACATCAAATCCTGAAAAAAAAACTTTCGTCTTATTGCAGAAATACGCAACGATTAAAAAACTGTAACTTGTTTAGCCACATCTACAGTTCCAAGAAATGTTGCAATCATTTTTCTTTTTACTTGCGAAATAATTAACTATCCGTCAGCAAAATATATTTTCGTGAAGTCGGTGATTACAAATATAAATTTTCTTTAAAAAAATTCTTAAGCCTTAAGGCGTTCAAAGTATAAATAAATTACAGCTAAACAAAACTGAAGTAGAACGTAGTAAACAATCATTGATTTTTATTATACAAATAGATTGCTTAACAAATACAGATCATAATCAACCAGCAAACAGTGTTGCCACATGAGAAGAAAGAGAGAGAAAGTAGAGTATAAACGCTCGGCAATGTTTCCAGATGGGCAATATGCGAGAGGACCTATGTTTGCCCTAGAGTTTCACTTAAGGTGTCTGTTTACCTGCTGTTCAATATGTCGCCTTTTTCACCCGGATATTCCGGACAGTTGGATATGTATGTAAAAAACTTAAAAAAAAAAAAATATTAACCTCCTTCAAAAAATCACTAAAAAGATGAAAATAATGAAATTTTGAGGTCGGAGCTAATTTCATTAAAAAAACTTTTAATTACATATCTACTTTTATTAAATAGGCGCCGACCTCAAAATTTTTATGTGATTTTTTTGTAATGAAATTAACTCTGACCTCAAAATTTCATTATTTTCATCTTTTTAGTGATTTTTTACAGGAGGTTAATACATATTTTTTTAAGTTTTTTTATTTTTTATTTTTTAGTGGTGGATTTGATTTCGCACATTTTTAAAAACTACTGAACCGATTTAAGTAAAATTTATGTGCCCTATTAAATAAGAAAAGAATCATCATAATCGCTTTACAAATGTTGGAGATATGAGGTAGCATACATTAAAAAATATGTTTTTTTGACGTCATTTAAAAACGGATGAACCGATTTTAATAAAAACTATATGGGACCACCTAGGATGTATACCCTTTCAAACAGAAGAAGAATTTTTCAAATCGGTTCAGGCGTCTTCGAATAAAAAGTACATAAAAAGTGAAAAATAAATTAAAAAAGTTTCCGACGAATTGAGAACCTCCTCCTTTTTTTTGAAGTCGGTTAAAAATACACTAACTCACATTTCGGAAATCTCTAATTTCTATGAAAAATCTTATTCAATCTCTAATGTTATGTTTCAAAAGAAACCAGAATTATGAACCGTTCTTCTCATATGACTTTTAGACAAGCTTTTACAGTTTATTTAAAGATTTTTCTTACAAACTTATGTTAAAATACTAATACATTTAGCTTGTGTAACAATTTTTTTCAAATCTAATTTTTTCTAGACATACATTTGTGTAAAACTTATGCTAATTTTCTCGTTTTTATGTGATTTTAAATTGTTTATTTAGATCAAATAAACTGTAAAAACTTGGCTAAAAGTCATACGATAAGAATGGTTTAGTTTGAAGTATTAACATAATAAATTGATAAGATTTTTCACAGAAATTAGAGATTTCCGAAATGTATTGTGTATTTTACATGCACATACTGCTCGTAAGATGCAGTTGAAAAAGGGGGCATATTGAACAGCTAGTAAACAGTCACTTTAAAACTGTATTTTAGTTGCAAAATCTATTCTTTGACCCGACAATTAAGTCAATGCCTCGTTTTTATCTGATTTTAAATCGTTAATTTAGATCAAATAAACTGTAAAAACTTGGCTAATAGTCATATGGGAAGAATGTGGTACATAATATATTTCTAGTTGATTTTGAAGCATTAACATCAAATATTGAATGAGATTTTTGATAGAACTTAGAGATTTCCATCCAACTGGTCGTAAGATACAGTTATGCAAGTGAAAAAGGGAGCATATTGAACAGCTTATAGGCAGTCACTTTAAAAGGTGATCATTTAGAGAGAGACAACTGTACGTCGGTTGTAATATCTATTCTTTGACTACAATTAAGTCAATGCCATTCATGTATACAGTAGCTCTGTAAGATCAAACAAGCCTTTGCAAGCAACTGGAAAGTAGCAGAGCATCGTGGTAGCAGAGCGAAGGCGTGGTAATAATATACTACGAGTATGATGAATCAAAGATTCTATTCTCTTAAAGTAAAATTATTATAAAAGGACGCTTATATTAAACTCACTATATACTAAATTATATGTCCGTCTTTGTCTTGAGCATCGGTTGATTCATTTTAAGTGTGATCTCAATGCATGATAAACAAACGAAGACCGAGTATCAGAGGCTGTCTCGTTCGTGTAAAGTATTCAGATGTTTTTAATGATATATTATTGAAACTTGGTTTGCAGTAGTTCGAGTAGGTTTCTTAGAATATTTTTTTTTGGTCAATATTTTCTAATTATTATTATTAGGTTTGTACGGGTGTCTGACCTCATGAGGAACCAACACGAATGGAACAGAAATATTATTAAAGACAAATCAATAGTATTAGGTATTGCGGTAAGAAATATTTGGACTAATGAAAAAAAAATGTTCTAGAAGGCAATTTTTGTTATAATGTATGAGCTGTGTTTGTGGAAAAACGAACAAATAGCCAGTTTTAATACGAGTTATAATAACATTACGTTCGAGATACATACTACAGTTTTTGCACGTACCTCCTATACAATTTTACTATAACGGTAGTAAAATCACCCGTTTAACACTATACCTAGTACATGAAAAATAACTCTTGTGACAGCTTATTTTCTCCGAATTTACTTGACAAAAAAAGTTTAAATTTGGTACATACCTACATAGAATTAGATGACCCAATCATGAACGTAAACGAAATCTGATTTTGGGGGACAAATTAGAAAATAAAAAAAAATATTTTTCAAGTGCATCATATGGCATATCAAATGAAAGGATTCGTTATGAGGAATACAAATATATTTTTTTATAATTTTAGAATGCATAGCTTAAAAGATATTAAAGAAAATATACAAATATCTATACTCTACAGCAGTAGTTCCCAACCTTTTTCAGCTGACGACCCACATTCCCTTATCGGAATACCTCCACGGTCCATTGGTCCATAGTGGTGTAAAAAACTTTACTTGTATCGTATCCCTTCCCTATGTATATATAATTTACCATCAAATATTGCAAATATACAGGGTGTCTCAACCGATGTTGGCTACCATGGGTAACTTTGTTATTAGTGGAGATAGAAAGTCGGTTGAATGGGCAAAGTAGTGCAGAAAATTGGGTTCATTAACTTCCCGTCGAAAAAACAATTGAATTTTGACACCCTATGAATTTATTCAGAAAATAGTGAAAATTGCCATTTATGAAAATTGGCCATAACTTTTTTATTTATAAAGGTATTTGAAAATTTTATTAACCATTTTTTGATAACTTTTTAAGGTCTTTTCAGTGGCGTAGGTTTAATTTTTTTATTTCCACTACATAATGAGATATTGACATAAACTTTGGTTTTTCTTATGGACGGCATTTTGGATTTTCAGATATTCAAGTTCTGCTTATTTTTCTGAATAATTTGACATAGCATATCAGAAGCTACAAAACTGACCAAAATAGCATTTTGACGTTATACATACCGATCAGTGTGTCGTGTAAAACAAAATTTATTGAAACAAATACATTCCGACAGGTTAACAATCCGTCGAGCGATCGCTACAGTTTTGTTAATTCATTTTGTTTGATTTACTCTCTAAGATGGCTCAAGCATTCTTAAATTTGGAGAAATAGGCTGTTTTTGCGCATACATTCAGCGTAACAAAAATACCACGTGGGCTCAAGCAGAATACTTGAACCTTTATCCAGAAAGGCGACAGCCTTATTCAATAACTTTTAGGAACTTAAATTGAAATTTAAAGGTATACGGTTCATTTTCAATGAAAAAGGTAACATTCAACACTGTGAAGAAGAATTAGTTTTAGCAAGCTTTGAAATTAGTGGGGAAATTAGTTGGGAACCGCTGCTCTGTAACATTCTCTCCACTATCTCCGAAACTACTGAATTTAAAATTTTGAAAAATAGGGAATATATAGTTTTCAGAACAACGTAAACGGAAATCATAAATTTTAAAGTTCTTACGGAATGGTACGGAACCCTCTCTACGCGAGTTAGGTTCGCACTTGACCGGTTTTTTTAAGTACAACTGTCATTGAACAAATTTACTTTAATTCTTTTAACGACAAGTAGCGCTGTGCTCGCCATTCTCGCAGAAAAAAAAAATAATTGGCTCCCAAAAGTGAAAATAAACGTTCACACAATGATTAGCGGTCAATTTGTAGGAGAATCGAAAACGTAACCGGAATCTAAATTATATTTAATTGGCTCATTAGTAAAATTATCCTCGTGATTACATTAAATTAATACAAATAACGATTCCAATGTAACAAATGACTGAATTATTCAGACTAATTAGTCCTTGATATCAAAATCGATTGGGAAATATTATTAGTCATTAATTTTAATTTATTTTTTCTATAGGACCTACATATTCGCTTTTTTCATGGCTTGATCAAAATGAGCGATTTTTTAATCAACACGAAAATTAAAATTGTTTAGACTAGTGCTGTGGCTTTTTGCGACAATATTTATAGATTGTTTTTTAAGGGCACCAATAAGCTAGGGATATCTGACCTATATAAGCACTAATTCTTATTATATAAAAAAAAAATATAATGAGCCTCACATAAGAAGTTTAACTTCTTTAGTTTTTAATATTATAATTTACAATTTAAATTATTACACATCTTAAGAAGGCACTTAGATGTTTATGTCATGTGAAAATTCTCACATGGACAGTTCGTCACAGAAAAACATTTTATAACAAATTGTCTATAGTATATCAACATCATAACCTCACATTATGTGACGTTTCAGTATTTATTTGTATTTAAAAAATGTTTAATCCGAGAATTGTTCTAATATATGAAAATACAGAATATGATATTCCTTTCTGAATTTACATGAAATATATATGAGTTCCTACCGTTTGTACGTCAAATTACAGAAATTATTTTGTAATTCAATTGTTCGTAATTTTAAACGTCTTACTATTTTGCGAATCAAAATGCAACACACTATAAACTTCTGTCCTTATCAGTTTCATGTAATTTAGGGGACAACCTAACTTCCCCTTTATTTGTTTATTCTACTTCCTCTCGATTTCTTACATTTTTCAAACAGATACGTTGTTAAAGAAGTTAAATTTCAAAAGCATCAAGGTTACTGAAATACTACAAGGTTGGGCGTAAGAGGCTGTAAACATGATCACGTCTGTGATTGGTTGAGTCGATTGCTTACGTCATCGATGCCCATAGCTTGGTTTTTCAATTAACTGTTATCCCAAATGTTTGGAAAAAGACTCCATGTGACGTCACAAGTCTACTTCTCCTGCCCTCTCTCGCGTCTCGCCATGTACACCTTTGACAATTCTAACTCCCAACCTTAGTTTCTAGTAATCTTGAAACAACATACTTATCTACTATTTTTCTCGAACTGTAATAATAAATTTAAAATCAATTTGATTCTTTTATCAGAGTTCTTGGATTATAATCTGGAGGCTGGGGGCTTGTAATAGAGAAATAATGGAAATATAAACGGCTTCGCTACACGTTTTTAAAATGTTTATTAACTTGCAGTCATTAGTTTTGCAAGATAAAAAAAAAATCGAACATCGTTACATAGATTAGATGATTGATACTCTAAGGTACTGACCCTGACCAACAGGAAATTGTTAGTATAATTATTATTAATAGGTTATGTATTAGATTAGGTACTTGCATATATTTTTTGCACTAAAAAAACGCTCTCTTTCGCTATAAGGTTGAATTCAAAGATCAAATACCTTTCATAACCTATAAATTGTTGACATATTTTCAACTCTGAAACAACTACCTACTATAGACGTATCCGATTTTATAAGGTTTAGGATCCTGAAGTGAGACGGTTAACTATTATTTAAAATACCTATCGTGCCGCTATGTGAAAGCTTATGGCACTTTAGGATATATGGGGCCCCTTTTACAAAAATTTGAGGTATAAAAAGAAATAAACAACATTCCTGTTATTTGTTATTTTGGTACAGAACCTAGAGGACCCCATAGATTAGGGGACCGTGGGCATAAGCTCATACGGAAAGATGTGCTTGGCCGCGAGTTATTCGGGTCTAGCAATAATTTATATTTTCAATTTATAATTCTCTTTAACCCTTTCTCGACTGATCTTGAATAGTTATATATGAATAAACTATATAATTAACGAGTTAGGGATTCATTGTTAATTTATATGGCACGGCATTGCGCAAAGTGTAAACGCAGTATACACTACTACTCTCAAATCTCACACATACTTCACACGCTTTAACTGTTTCTTCTCGCGCCTTCATACTCACACACCGATATGTCCCGTGGCTTCTAACCAGGAAAGGCTTAATAAATAATAAACTGAAAATCTAATTGATACTTTTAGATTAGTTTCTGGGAGCTGAGGGTTTGTAATAGAGGCATATAAACGACGTGCTATACAAGCTTGGATAATCTCCAACCTCTAATACTCTATATATGGTCAATTTTTGTTTTTTTTTTACTCCCTAATAAAATATTCTGACATTAAGTAGTTTGTTTATGTAAGCCTATCGAACTTATTCCCTGTCTAATCATAGAAACATCGATTTAGATCGAGAACGTAGATTTGTATGTTTTACATTTATAAACATGATTTGGGCGGCCAGACAAAAACCACTTTAACTTCTTTAATGCAATCCATATCAGGGATGTTATTGATGGGGGTTTTACTCAAGGTTAGTAGAGTACCTACAGTGCTGTACCGTCTCGAATGTTTGAATTGTTTCTTACGCATCGAGTTTAATAAGACATTTTATCTATAATTACTCTATCTAGGTACTTGTTTTATTAGTGTAGTTGCATTTGCCATATTATGACACATATATTATTGGAGTCGGTCGGATGGCGGGATCTAGGGGTCGGACCAAAATTTCTCAACGTTTCACATCTATCTAAGCAAGTTGGAGCCATTTTTGGAAATGTTTGTATGATACATGTGTAGGTGTGTCTTAGCACGATAACTCTTGACAGACTTGATTTAAACGAAATTTGGTTCATACGTTGGAATCCATCACCGCATGAAGCCTATTTAAAATGAGTCCGATTTGGTTATTTTGAGGGGTTGAAAAGTGCTTTTTTGGCCCAAAAATACCAAAAAAATGTAAGAATCGTTTCAAAATTGAAATTTGAGCGTTTAGTAAAATTTCAATAAAATCGGTTACAGAAGGATGTATTTAATTTGGTAGATATGTTGGATTGATAACAATATTTCAACTGAGAAAAAAATATTAGTTTTTTTTATTTTGTCCAAAAACAAACTTAAATCCACATAATAAAGCCACAATACCTGTATTATATTGTGGGCAGATTTTTGGCACTGCGACCCGAGTTTTTATAGAGAAAACGGTTGACGTTTTTTGTTGGTCACCCGGTAGATGTATACAGACCGACGCGATATACAGCGCGCGGCACAGTAACACAGTAGATTTATGTCTAATATTGTCACACAGTGGCTTGTATTTAATCATTGACTTGTATCAGATCGACTTGTCGGCCAACTATGATGTGGCTCATATATCTCGCGCTTCACAAATCTCCATCACAACCGACCTTATAGTAGCTACGTTGCACAAAACCTGAAATCTCTGTATCTGGAAATGCAACAGCATTTTACAATCGAAGCACGGGAGCCGATTTCACGGCGTTGCTCGTCAAAGGAATTAAACGAATATTTTGAATTTTTCTTTCAATGTTTGCGCAACCCTTTCTGTAGTATATTTTTCTCTTTTCAGTGGAAGTAAATATGGATTACACTTGTGTAGGGGGAAGGTACCTGAATTTGTGCCTTAAAAAAACGGTCAAGTGCGAGTCGAACTCGCGAGGGGAGGGTTCCGTACCATTCCATTTTCCGTGAGCACTTAAAACTTAGAATTTCCGTTTAGGTTTTACTGTAAGCTATGGGTGACGCTCTATATCCCCTATTTTTTCAAAATTTTAGGCTTAGTAGTTTTGAAGATGGGGGGGGGTACTCAATTTTCATTTATTTTCTTAAATACCTTTAAAACTATTTATTTCAAAATTGTAAAAAAAATATAAATCCTTTCATTTGATATGTCACAGGATATAAGTACCTAGTTTACAAAACTTTTTTTTAATTTTCTAATTTACCCCCCAAAAGTGGCCCCCATGTTTAAAATTAATTTATTTACGGTAGACGTGCGTCTTTGAGTCACCGACTTACATATGTGTACCAAATTTCAACTCAATCGGTCTATAGTAGTTTCGGAGCAAATTGGCTGTGACAGACGGACGGACAGACACGCGACTGATCTATAAGGGTTCCGTTTTTTCCTTTTAAAGTACGGAACCCTAAAAAAGGAAAAACTTTTTATAAAAAAAAAATTTAACCACCTTGAAAAAAGATACTAAGTTTTATTTCTCGATATTTGGTTATTTGACTAGAAAAATAATAATCGATTTACGTAAAAATTAATTATATATGAGACTATTTCGACATTTGTCGGAAATTATTCAAAACAGTTAACCCTTCGAGATATTATTCACTAATGTTTATAAATGAATAACCCGTATATCACTGTATATTGTAATAGGCCGAGAACCCATGACTGTTTTTGACGACCAAAACCATCAAAGTATTAATGTATTAATTAAAAATGTTGTAGACATTCAAAAACATGTATTCAGCTGGCTGAAATGCGGGGGATTATACTTCAGCTTCATATACAAACACGCTAAAACGAACGTTCATTATTAATTTTATATTAATCATTATCAATACAAATTAGCTTTGGCTAAATGTCTGACCAAAAAAGGTAGCGAACTACCTAACTATAATATCTTATAAAAATTCTTTCATAAAATATCTTGGTCAAAAATTTGATAGCAGGCTTAAACGCATTATTATTGTTATTTTACTAAAAAATGTGCCATAAACCGGTTTGTCATGTGACCGTAGATCCATAATAATTATTATTTAGTATTCAATCAAGTTATTAAATCAAATAAACAACTCGCCCACTAAAATTCTCTTTCATATCGCAAGTGAGTAAATTCTTCGTGTATTGACTAATGATATATCATCTACTGAACCGTAACACGTTTTTTGTTACAAAAATTGTTACAAAACCAGACTAAGCTTCGTCGTTTCGAAACACCTACGCAACAAACATCAATTAACGGAAAAAAAGATACATTTTTTATACACATATGGAAAATTAACACGGCTTTAGTTACAATGAATAAATAAATTCAATGAGAAATTCTACTTTTGATAGGAAATATTGTCACGAAATATTACGAAAAAATGCATGAATTTTCACGGGAATGTGGACAAAAATTACAACAGTTAGACTACTGTGAAAATAGCAAAGATTATTTTAGACTAGTTTTTATCCCGGAAATATTGAAAAATATTGAAAAAAAAATGTAAAAATATATTATTTGTCCAGGCTAATCTTCGAACCGATTGTAATAGCACTTCACAGATAGGTGAAGGACTATACCAGGAGTGATCTAAGCTTTATTTTATCCCAAAAATAATTCTAAAAGGGATGAAGGGGCGTGGTGCATTCATAAAGGATCCGCTGAGTTTCTGAAATTGCTGAAGCTAAAACTTGAGACTCGGGAAGAAATACTCTTCTTAGAATACACGTCCGACATCTACTCGAACGGGGTGGGGATAGATTTTATATAAAAAGAACTGCGGGTATAATCTATACCAGGTGGACAAATTCGCGGGTATAATACGCGCCACGGTTCTAAAAGGTTCTGAAGTTAGATGCAAATAGAGGCTTACGCACGTACACTCGGTTGAAAAACTACAAACTCGCTCTGTATTATTATTTTTAATTTTTCTTTAATCTAAAGGTCTAATTCCTTGCACTAAAGTCATCAAAAAAGTTATTTTTCGTGCTTGTCTATGCAAAACTGTATTAGGCATCTTGATCAATTAACAATCAAAGAAACAATAATAGCGTACTGGACTGTAATTTATAGCAGGAAAGCGACAAGTGACACGACAACCAGCGATAACCAATCACCGACGAGCGCACGTTCTGTGCCGGTAACTGAGAGGTGGTGGGAGTCTTCCTTTCCCACAAAACAACCAGGACGGCTCTAAAATATACATTTGCGACGCTGTTTGTGACTAGCTTCAGAACCTTTTAGAACCGTGGCGAGTATTACAAACCGCTAGTTAAAAATAAAATAGGTAGATTGAGAACAACCTGTATACAAAAACAAAAGTGGTATGAGAAAGACGCCAACATGAAATAAAAAGGTGAAGTTAAAATAATATAATATTGGCTGCAGGTTGTTGGGTAAGGCATGTAGGCATGTTTCTATTCATAAATCAGCTAATTTAAGCTTCGAATATTAGTATGTTAATTGAGTAAGAGAGTAGCTCGTGTGTGTTTTAAAATACGAAAGAACGGCAGCTAAGAGTGGAAGCGAGAAAAAGGACGACTTGCAGTGGCCAGGTCTTGAACCAGTGATGCGTGGAACGAGAAACTATGCATATGTACAGAATATAACGTAAATGATATATAGCCTTTACGTGTCTCGGGGCCCAACGCACTACACTACACCATCTAAACGTTGAACAGTACCGGTCAAAAGTTTCCACCTCAAAAAAAATGTCCTGGTAGTCGTCGGACTACCTACAGACATGGAATCAGGTATCGGAAAAGCGGGCCGCTTGGGTGCTGACGGGATTTCATGTCATTAAATGGTTCTCGCCCGATTTATTAGTGTATTTGCCATATGGCAACATACACTATTGGCATCGGTCGGATGGCGGGACCTAGGGGTCGGACCAAAATTTCTCGACGTTTCATAACCTCCTAAACACTTTGGCACCATTATATATAGGTATATATGTGTACGGGCAATAACTTTCGAAGGAATTAATTCATTTTAACGAAATTTGGCACACATGTTGGAATCCATCACCGCACGAAGCCTATTTAAAATAGGCCCAATCGGGTCATTTTAAGGGTGGTTTTTAGGGGTTGAAAAAAGTTTTTGGGCCCAAAAATACCTAAAAAATTCTCAGAATCGTTTCAAAATTGAAATTTAACCCTTTAATAGCAATTAAAAAGTGCTCCTAAAATTTTAATAAAATCGGCCCGACAGGACCGGATTTTCTAATTTTCTGAAAACTCTAGTTTGCAGATAGTGAGTTATTTACTGAAAGGTGTTTTTAATTTCGGTGTAGACGTTCGATCGACAAAATTAATGTAGTTAAGAAAAAAATGTAATTTGAAGGGGTGTATTAAGGAGTTAATTTTTTTATTTTGCCCAACAATCACCTTAAGTTCACATAATAAAGCCACAAAGCCTGTATCAGCAAATACACTATATTGTCGGCAGGGTTTTGGCACTGCGACCCGGGTTTTTTTAATTTTAGTCTCAAACGATAGGCTTGTTGACGGCCTGCATAGGATTTGCCGGTTTTCGGTTTGAAATTTTTATTTCGAATTTTTTAGCGATTTTTAGGTCGACGCATTTAAAACTTTTAGGTTCTAATGTTGTTATTTTCTGTGAGTGTTTCTGGTACTCGGATTTGGTGTTATTGGGAGATTTAGTTCTGAGGGTTACAACGCATTTTGTATTCTCGCGATCGGACTTGTAGTTCCCGAGATATTTAAGTTTTAGTGAAGCAATTTAGAAATTTTCAGCGCAAAAACACCCTCACGCAGACAAAGGCTAGAGGCGACTGAAATCAGTTGTCAAAATTCTCAGTATACTATTGGAAGAAGGGGACCGAGTCATTCAATCACCTTACACCTGGTTTGCTGGGATTGGTTGAGCGGTCCGTGAGATAGTGGTATACTGAAAGTACTTTTGAAACATAACCTATGAATTTCATGTCAAAATTGTCTCGGGTACACCGGATATATTCGTATTGTTGAAACGAGACAAGTAATTTTCCTGGTTTCGACTTGATAGTACATATCTCTTTGGCGCATTCGCCGATTTTCCTCAAAAACAATAGGGCTCTTCTTATTTACATGTTAAATATTCGATATATATTCTACCGGGTGTTTTTTTTAAAAATTTGAATGGTTTTTTTTGTTGATACACCGGTTGAATCAAAAAAAGTTTTAGGCAAAAGTTGTTGGGTTTTGAGGGGGTAATAATTTACACGTAATACCAACCCCCTCCCCCACCCCTCGGCAGGGGGAGGGGGTAACTTGTTTTTTAAATGAAAACCCCCGATTTTTATGATTAATTTTTTTTGTGTAAAAATGAACAACTTTTGTCTAAAACTTTTTTTAATTTTCCCTGTTATTTTTGTGTAAAGTCTTGATAATGTTGATGATAATGATGAGAGGTGGGGGAGTATTCCGAATTGCCAATTGCATTAAAAAACTCACCAGGTACTTCAATTAAATTATTCTTTATTTTAACATTAAGATAATAAGTTTTTAAAGTGTTCTCCATTCACTGCCATACAATGTAACAATGGATTCAAAGTTTTGAAAAAAACACCCGGTATATATAGACTAACAGACGAACTGACTTTTTCCAAAAATATGTTTTCAGTACCCGGGGGACTTTAAAACGAAAAAATATCGTAAAATTTTGAAAAGTTAATTAAAATTAGTATTTTCCCTACTTATGTAGTAGGAATACTCAAAATTTCATGTAAGTACTATTATGGTACTTAAATTATTCCTGAGACTAATGTCATTACCGGATGTGAAATCTATTATGAAAGGATTTTTTTGCACGAATAGTGTACACTTTTTATAGCTGTGTATGGTCCAAGAAAACTTGTATAGGCAGCAGCTAAAGAATCACCGAAACGAGGCACTATCAACCGATCAACTCCCTCAACACCGAGATAAAGATCCAGCACCACCTCAATCCAATACTTCTGTGAGTGTATGCGTTCCGGTTGTTTGTTTGTATGTAAGTTTTTATATGTAAATTAGTGGATTTAAAGTGCCGACCCTATTAAATTAACTTCAAATCGATACAAACAAAAGATTATATAATTACAAATAGCCACTTACCAACGAACAAGTTGTTGCACTGACTTCGCAATCATTTTTGATTTGATAAAGGCCGGTTTTTTTCTGAAACAACAATAAACAATATACGTTAGTTTAGCGATCATTCTTATGAAGCTCTGAAACTGTTTAAAATTTAAATTAAACTTTTTGGAACACTTAGCAAATTTATTTATCTACTAGCCGCTCCCCGCAACTCCGCCCGCGATTGTAATGAAACACGGCAGCAACAACAGTAGTGGAAACTTCAGCAGGACCTAACAGCTAAATTTCCAGTCCATAGAAATTAGAAACTATTTTAAAAATTAGAATGTGTCAATTGACACCTCCTGTACTTCCCCTCCTTTCCTCTCCTTAGAAGACGATTTTAGAATCTCTACTCAACAAAATAAACATGTCTGCCATGTTTCAAGTCGTAGGTCTTATAGTTCCGGAGATATCGTGATGATTTGTCAGTTACATTCATCCCCTATTTTACCCCCTTTAAGTTTTTATTTTGAGACAAAAGGTAGCGTATGTCCTTCTTTAGGATGCAATCTTATTTTATTATAACTAGCGGTACCTGTGCGAATAATTCTCACTAAAATTCGTTTCTAATTTCTCACACTCTTTATAACTTTTTCTTTTTGTTGTATTACATTACGAAGCTCAGTGACGGTTCAAGAAAATATTTTTCTAAAACTGTCATATAGAGGCGCAAGTATCGAAAACGTTGAGCTGAAACGCCGCCATATGAAAAGTATTTATAAGTGAATTTTGATTAAAAATTAAACAAAAAAAATTTACCGACCGTCAATCATGTTGACGTTGTTTTAAAGTTAAAACCGTCAGATGGCAGCATTGCTGCATATACTGAATAAATGTATAATTGTTATAATTAATTATTTTGCAAAAACAAAAGCAATAATAGATTTTTTAATTGTTGATACACATAGAGCAAGTAATTATCTATAAAATGATACAAAATTTATGTGGAGTAATTGTGAGGTTTTTTCGAAAAAGGGAGGCAAACATCTTAACCTTAGCGTATTAATATATATGATTATGAAAGGATTATAATTAGTTTTTAAGTCACGTCAACGAAATATAACTTCAAACGCGTAGGTACCCACTTTTTTAATCAATGTATATGACGAGATACCCTAAAAATGCAACATACTCGATATTGCCTTGTAGTCATAGATATAATTATGCTGAATCATTGAATATTAATTTTCTAAAGAAGTCAATCAAAAAAATGCCACGTATAGATAACGGTTTATAAAATTCGGTCCAACAGCTAAGAGAGAGCGGGTGGATATAAATGAAGAGTTGCGCGCGTACGTTTAGTGATCGGGGCGCCGCATTCCTGAACAAGCGGGCAGAGCGCCCGCGGGCACGACAGGTAGCTGAGAGAGCACACACACACACACGCACAAACGTGAGCGAGCGAGAATACGGAGAGAAATGTGTGAGCGGCAGCGAGGGCCAACCACCCGGTCCTCAGCCGCAGCAACAGCAGCCAGCAAGCAGCGGATGGCCCTGATATGTGGTGATCTGTGTTCAACCGCGTCGCTCTTTTCTCAGATCAACATCCTCCCACACGTTCACTAGCCCCGCACAACTTTGCTTACCGCGTTTACAGTGCGTTCGATTCATAAAAATAACGTCGTCCCGCCTATCGAAAACTAATAATTCTGAACAGTGCACACAATTGAGTATTTGAATTAAAAAAAAAAACTACTTTTTTTTATTTTTTAAATAATAAGTATATCGTAAATAATATTGAAGAACGAAAAGAAAAAAAATTTAAGTCATACGTAATTAGTAACAAATTAATTAAAATGTATAAAACTTTATAAGATATCACGTGACTATAAAAAATGCCAGGAATGCTTGTGACGTCAAAATGATAAAAGGGCCATAAATGACGTCAGAGAGGTTTTTGGCGCGTTATCGGATCTTAGCTTAAACATTATTTTTAAATTAAATATAACTTTTTAATTATGAAATTAAACAAAATAATAATAAAAGTAGTTTTGCTATAAAACTTGTATGCGATTTTTCCATTTACGTAAAAAGAAAAATTCATTCAAAAATCCCATTCCTTTGATATTAGGTATAGTACGTGCCATGGATCTAAAAGGCTCGGAATTTAGATGCAAATGGAAGCTTGCGCAGGTACAGTCGGTTGAAAAACTACAAACTCGCGCTATATTATTTTTAATTTTTCTTTACTCTGAAGGCGCTATGTTACAATCTTTTGAGTTTTTGCTGAGGTAAAGGGGTGCAGGGACGGTAAAATCAGTGAGAATTCGGTCCGCCAATAGGAATAGAGATGACAATATTCATAGTTAAGCAAATGCAACACTGGCCTGCATTGGCGCTGTTTACATCGTTGACACCATAGAGCTTATAAAATGTTCCATGGTTCAAATTTCTACACCTACTTACTAGCTAGAGCTGAAGAGTTATAATATTAAAATTATATTCACATGACATCGTGTTCATAAAAATAGTTGCTTTATATGCACATATGTAAAATATATTTTCTATTGAAAATAACATAATTATTGTTTATTGGCCATATTTTATGGTTTTAGACGGGATGGTTTTTGATTTTTGTAAAGAATAATGCTAGATGTTAGAATTCAGGAAAACAATTTAGTATCAGACTGTTTAATAATAATAATAAATATTTTGTATTTTATAAAAGAAAAATAAATCATTAATTATCAGTTTTCTATATTTTATAAATCTTATAAATTGACATCATCGTACAGTTTACAAAGTATTATTTTATAATTATATATATTTTATTTATCTTATATTAATTTACTGTACGGTTTTTAGGTAAGTATTTAATTTTTAACTTCTCACTATTGAAAATCTATACTAATATTATAAAACGAGAGGCAACTTCGCTTCGCAGGGGGAGAATTTCTCGCGGGGGAGTGGTGGTAATAAAGCATAAATTCTTATCTCTGGAACCTCTAAATCGATTCTAAAAATTCTTTCAATAATTGAAAGCTAGACTATCCCTGAGTGATATCGGCTATATTTTATTTTGATTCTCACGGGGGGGATAAATCATAAATTATTATTTCTAGAACTACTGAACTGATTCTAAAAATTATCTCACTAATAGAAAGCTATACTATCCCCGAGTGATATAGGCTTTTTATTCACAATTTTTACTGCTCGTAAATTCGTGTTCCATGCATATGAAAATATTCCGCTAATGATCTCGAACGTTCAGAAATGTAAATAGCAAAGAATTAAAATTAGGCAGGTCTATCTGGATTTCTTATTGGCAAATTTCGAGGCAGTCTAGGGTCTATAATTTCTGGGAGTATACATAATTTGTAAAAATGTATTAGCTTGTCCTTCATTTTTTCTTCCCAAAAGGAATTATCGCGATTGATCTGGAAAAAAAAACAAAAACAATAATATATACATAATTTTCAAACACAGTTAGAATTAGGAAGGGTATCTAAATTATATTGTAATATCTAAGATATTATACCTTCAGTATTTTGGTATTAAGGGGGGTCCAGACAACAAAGTAACAATACTCTTTATTGCAAACTTCCATTTGTCCCTGCACTTGATACATGTAAAGATCTTCCGGTTTTAAATTAATGTCCCCGTCAGCATTTAGATTTAAAAACTTTATTTTTTTTTGCTCAATTGCCTCTTGAATGGTTAACTTTGAAGCAGACCACGGACATTTTATTTCAAGAATGCCATATTCGCCAACTAGGCCATCTGGACTAGCTCCTAAAAATGGGTAATCTCTGTGTATGAAGAGACCGCAACCTTGAACTTCTAAGCCTGAAATATGCGAAAATTTTGAGAGAGCTATTGGTTCATGTTCGTTGCCATATCGCGTAGCAGCATTTCCAAAAAAGTCTTTATATAAAGCAATAATTCCACCGTTTTTACACACGATGTTTTCTTCTGGAGCTTACAAATTTTGCCAAACACTGAAGCTGTAATCCGAATAGCTCTTTCTTGTTTCCATAAAGGGTTGGAATTTTGTCCTCTTGTTATTATTTCAAGTTCCGATCTCTGCGTTTCGTCAATTTCTAGTGACTTGAGAAACTCCTCTTGCTTTTGCAAACACACATTTTCAGGCATGTCTTCTGTAGATCCATAATCCTGATCTGCATTGTTTCCCAGGTTTTTCACATGAGGTTTTCTGCTTACTGCATTAAAATACAATCGTAGCCTAGCGTTGTAATTTTTCTGTTTGGTTTTTGACGCGATGAAAAATTTGGTGTACATTCTTGGACTTCTTTGTGTTACAGATTTATTTATCTTAGAATACAGGTCTGAAGAACAATTATATGACAACGCTGCTGCTTCGCATCTTGTTTGATATGCTCCTTTTAGTGAAAAATTTATTCGCTTTCCACCAACGAATTTACACAAAATTGAATTGTACAATTCAGCGGCATTGTTGTCCATGTCCATCAACAAACTTGATGCGTGCTGAACTAAGCGGTATACGCAGCACATTATATCTTCATATAACCCACAAAATTTTAAATCTGCAATCAAAAAAGTATAAAATCAAGTATAAAACACCCAGTTATTTCGGTTTAGAAATTAGCATAAGTGTATGTAAACTAAGTACATATTACGAACCTTCAACCTTGTTGTCATCATCAGGTACAGTCTTAGAACAGAAATAACCTAAGCTATTACATTTCAAATGCTCTCCAAATACATGACTTGGTGAATTGATCAAGTCGTTTTTAAGACTGTTAATTTTGGTTTCCAAACTTGCAGAACATTTTTTTCGAAACGCAATTGCCTTAGACACCGCAATCCGCAATCGAATAATATTTGATTCCAAACATTTACGCAAAATAGGTGGAGCTGCTAGATTTTTGGAACTGTTCCTCTTTTTAGTTAGTTCTTTTAATTTGTTGCAATAATTTCGTAACAGGTGGTTACGGCATTCTATTTTTTCAACTAAATTATTACCGTACGGTTTTGCCAGTTTCAAATTTTTCATGACACTGCTATCCCCGTCACCGACTAATTTTTTATAAACAAGACCATGATGTAATATAGAAGAACGGAATCCTTCGACTATAATACTGGCTTCCATAGCTGTTGAGGTTCCATTCCAATTCTTGTAGCAAATATGTTGATCGGCTATCAACCCAAGAGAATCAGCTCTTGTACAATTGGTGCAATATTTATTTTTGACCCCCAAAAACAGCATTTTCCCGGTTCTTTGACCTATTATGCACCCCACTCCCGATAGCGCGTTATAATTTGTTTTGTACGATCGTTTACACCATGCCCCATCAGCTATAACTGTAATCATCGGAATGCCGTCGTCTGTAATGTCCCCAACTTCTTTAGCCAATCGAGCTTCTTCTTTGCCCGCTTCTTCCATCGACTGCCATGCAGTATTACGAATAACATTAGCCATTTTATTGTGACTAGCTGTATAATGATAGACTGATAAACTTGGCTGATTAAGTGCAGCATGTTGTTCAACTAACTGGGTATGGCCTATACCCGTAGTTATACAACCAAGAACGGCTGCATCATTCACTGTTATGTTGGCAGATGGATCATCGTCGTCGGTACTAAGTGTATCTTTTAAATTACACATTTTACATTGCAATGTAAATATACTTTTTAATCCACTTCTCTTTTCAGATATTACATACATGTCCTGTAGACCACAAGAAAACGGCTGATGTAATTTCATTTCAAAGATTTGTTTAAAAAAATAGTGGATATTGATCACCCTTCTTCCAGTAGGTAATTGGTCTCCCAATTCATAATATGAATCCTCCATGTCAGTTCTAAATGGGTCCCTATCGGTATATGAACTGTTTGTAAGATCATTTTTTTCTGAAGTGGAAGATATATCAAGCATGTCTAAGCTATTTGTATCATCTATGTATTCAACAAGCTCGTTTCTATTTGTCAAATCTTCAGGGACTAGTGTATCAGATAACCTTTGACTCTCATTACCCATATCGACATTAGGCAAAATTTCAGAGGAAGTACCAGGCGAAAACATTGATCTACTTTGTCTTACGCTAAAATAAATAAAAATTATTGTTACAAGTTGTTTTTGTTTCTCGAAAAAAATGATGACTTCGTTAGGGTTCGAATCGAAGCGTAACGACGTAAATATAGTCTGAAAGAAATTTTATCAAAACAAGGTCAATTTTTTATAAAAGAAACGCAAAAAGCGGATTTTACAGGAGGCTTAAAAGGTCGTTTCCATGATTACGCCACAAAAATACTTTATTTACGTTAAAAATATTTTCTTTATAAAAAAAATTATTATCTATTTAATAAAATGAAAAAATGAATTTAGTACTTACTTATTTCCATTATTGAAAAAAAATAATTATATATATAATGATCGGACTTGTTGAGTCCTAATACACGACCCGGACTTTTTATAACATGGATTTTGTCTAATTTTATTGAATATACTGACAAAACAACTTGAATGATATATAAATTGTTATTAGAAAGAAAAATGAATCACATATTCTACTTACAACTTGATTCTCTGCTTTGCGCTCTTTTTACGACCATAATATGTTCTCTTGCTTATTTTCATTTTGAATTCACTTATGTTGCATAAACGGCAAAAACACTATTACACTACAGAATTGGAATTCTATTATTCTGCTGTCTTCATAACATACTATATATTATTTAACACTCGTATTATTATTAGTTACTATAACTACAAATCACAATGAATGAAAATAAATTCTGAAAACACATATTTGCTAAAAAACAGCAAAATAAGGTCAAACTAGGAGGTTACATTACGTTATCTCCTTCTAAAATTCTAATCTCCCTAATTTAAATGTTCGCCATCTAGCTACGTTATTAACTCAAATTGCCATTTGAGGCAGCAGCGGACGATTGTAATAATATGAAATTATTTTTAATTCGTTTTTCATAAATAAAAAACCACCTTTTCAATTGACGCCACAATGTTAATGAAAGAAGTCGTCTATTTTTGTTTTAGAATGTGCGCTACAAGCTCAAAAAAGTAAAAAAAAAAGTAAATAATGATATTTTTTATTTTTTTTTTTAATTTCAAAAATCTGGCTTTGTAGCGCAACTTGTCGTATCATGAAGCGTATATGTGCAAAATTTCAGACAAATATTCAATCATTTGTTCAAGTTATTTATGAAAAACGAAAAATTTCATTTATATAGCGCCTGAAGGTCTAATTCCTTGCATAAAGTCATCCAAAAAATTATTTTTCATATCTGTTTATGCAAAACTGTACTAGGCATCTTGATCAATTAACAATCAAAGAAACAACTCAACAATAGTGTACTGGAATGTACTTTATAGCAGGAAAGCGACAATTGACAAGACAATCAGCGATAACCAATCACAGACGAGCGCACGTTCCGTGCCGGTAACTGTGAGGCGGTTGGAGTCTTCCTTTCCCACAAAACAACCAGGATAGCTCAAAATATGCATTTGCGACGCTTTTTGTGACTAACTTCAGAACCTTTCAGAACCGTAACGAGTATTATACGTATAAACAAACAATGCTAACCAAATATTTCATTCGTATATGCTTCGTCTTAATTGCAAACAAAAATTTTAAAAATTGTGTTCATTTCAAACGGCTGAGTTTACGGGTCATATGGTGACGTCAAAGCTGAACCTAACCAGCACATCACTTTCGCGCATTTATAAAGAGAGGTATATCTATGGAAAGAGATGCATATCTCCATAAACAATTTTTGTCGTTCTTGTATCCTTCCTCTATTAATTGCAAACACGAATTAAAAACATGAGCTCATTTGAAACGGTTGAGTTTAGATGCTATATGATGACGTCAAAGTTGGACCTAGCCAGCATTACACTTCGGCATACAGATAAATTCACTATTCTTACAGAAAACGATATATCGAGCTCAACGGAAACTTAATCGAATTAATATAATCGGGTACGATTTTAATTTTGTAAGTGAACCACGTGCACCAAAACAACAAAACACTAGATGTTTATCTCGTAACAAATGATGTTATATGTTGAGGGCATTCAACGACCAGTAATGATGGACCAATATATACCTCTTTTTTATTTTATTTTTGATTCTCTTCTTCGACTTCAGGATTAAATTAATTTTTAGTCGTTGTAATTTCTGGTCGAGAAATTTAAATTAGATAGCTATAAGTATTATAATACACGTATCCAGTACTGCAGTAAAACTCATTTGAGCTTGGAATTTATTGATGAATTTTATTATAAAACAGTGTTGCCAACCGTTTCAAAGAGCCTCACGAAAATCTCTAGACACAGTCAAATGTGTATACAATTTATTATTGTGTCTTAAACAACGCTGCGTCAAATACAAGTCCCTATCTCGTCTAGTTTCGAAGTTATGATGATTTGTAATGTAAAAAAATTAAAATGACATAAAATGACCTCAATTCCTAAACAAAAAGAAATCAGATGCTCGGCAGGTTGGAATCTATTCAGTTTTTTTTTGTTGTTTTAATTTTACGCCAATTTTAAAAAAATCTCAGATGCGGTTATTATTCTTATAGAAAAAATTACGCTGAATCAATTCCGACCACTTGTAACTCCGTATATTGTTTAATTTAGAAGTTAGAACATTTTAAATTTTTTTATAAAAAATACTTATTCAAATGCTCACATCTCGGACACTAAAATTGCGGGTGATCGGAATCAATTCAAGGTATTTTTTTTCTATAAGTAAGGCAGGGGCACTTGCCCAGGGCACAGATCGAAGAACCAGAAAGATCTCTCAAAAAAAATTCGTCTAAGTTATAATTTCCTTTTCTTATTTTGATATACAGAATGGATATAAATATAAAATGAAATTAAAATTACGGGCAGAAACAATTGAAAGAATAATTATTTTGTGTTTCTTTATTAAGACAGTTACCAAACTTTTAAAAAAATGAAAGAACAGGAATTTCAGAACTATCGTATATACATGGTAAGTTTTTTTTTTTAATTAAAGGGGTGCCAATTTTGAAAGTCTTGCCCAGGGCCCACAAAAATTTAGTTACGGGCTTGAGTAAGGCTAATATCAAAAGTACCGGACAGTGTTTAATGTGGAAAAGTTGCAATTTTGCAATTAATCCGTATTTCTTTAACTTAGGTCAAGTTCCTCACACACATAATATTCTCGTAATGCGGTCCTCATTTCAAAAAAAGTAATAAAAATTATGAATTTTAAAGTTTTAATATGGCAACACGATATTCGACAAACTTTATACACATTTTAATTATTTTACATAATGTACCTTTAACATGCAAAACAATCATAAAACGTTGGCATTAATTTAGTATTTAATTATATAATACAGACGAAAAGATTTGGTTATTTTTTGCTGATTTAACAAATGTTGATTTTATCTAAAAAAAATTTAGCGGTAATTAAAAAGTAACGCATTAATGGAAAACGTTTTTATATTTTACCGTTTCAAAGTGTTATATCGATATTATATCCTCCTTTTTTATTTTTTTTATTTAAAACCACCTTTCGTTAACATCATCTGAACTTAGGATCTACATATGCACATTTTATTTAAGTATTTTTTTTAATAACAATAAATTATTTGGGCTAAAGGCGTCATGATTTTTTTAACACGCTATTATTACCATGTATGTATCAATATGATGGAATATTTCAACGTAATTTTCACCGACTTCAAGACGTCTAATTGATAAAAAAATTTGAACACGTATTAAGGACCGATGACAATACAATAATTTGATAATTTAGTCCCAATGTCCTGACCAGGATCATCAGGATAAAACAAATAAGACTAAAAAAAGTTAAAAAAAACTAAAAAGTAAAAATTAATTTTTAATTATTACGATTTTGTTTAACAATATGATAAAAAGTTTACTAGTGGACTTTCCAGCGCTGTTAAACAAAATCTTAACAATTAAAAATTATTTTTCACTTTTTATTTCGGTTTGCCATTAAAGCGTATTTTATTTATTATTTTTAAACTATTATTTTTAGTTAAACGTTTTTATTTGTTCTAATATTTGTTTGTATGGACGAGACACACCATTCAGAAGTAATGTGGGGGACGCCTTAAGAAAAGAACTAAAGAATCTTTTGTACAGCCGGTTGAAAAGAGCAAGGTAAAGATGTTAAATGTTTAAATGCAGTCAAAGTCAATTTAAGAAATGATGAATGACTTTCCGCCAAAAAAAACATCATCTTCATTCTTTTTAAATTAATTTGCTCTTTTCTTTTTAATTGTATTAACTACAAAAAGTTTTTGAACTTAGTGAAGCTTAGCTATAACTTGTAATTACGCTTTTTTACTTGGGAAGATATCGGGGTACTAAAATTAGAAGAGGCTAAAAGTGTAGCTTAAAAGGAAACTGAAAATAATCTGGAATATCGCTTGAAACTAGGGGCTATTCTTAAATTACATTACTACGTAAGGCGTTTTTAAAGTTAATTTGACCCTCCCCCTACCCTATTGTAAGATATAATATGATTTTAACTACCCCCCCTTCCCCTTAGTAAGAAATTTTCGGAAGAAATGAGCGTACTGATAAAATAAACGACAATTTAAATAATAAATCTAATAAATAAATGATACTAAAATGGCAATTATTTTTCAGAATTAAAGTAAGAGGGAAATCCCCAGTCAGCGAGACAAATGAATAAAAGAACGTATAGAAGTATTGATATGATTTCTGTAGGATTCAATACTGAATCTGAGAACTAAGTACAGATGGCGCTATTGAATAGCGCCAGCGTTACCAGACGTCCCGATTTTGGCGGGACGGCCCGATTTTTAAATCAAAATTAAATGTCCTGCGCGGGACAGTCCCGCTTTTCGGGGATCACTCGACCGTGCGTATATAATTATTCTCTTATTGTAAGATGCAATTTCTAATACTCACTCCTCAGACTATTGTTTGAAACGCCATATTTTTCTAATGAATAAAACTTTTTTGATTTTGATTTGTTTTTTTTTATTTTTTTTATTCAGAAGACGAATAAGACAACTATTTAACAATAGGGTAAATCTGATTTAAAATATCATATTTTTATTAAAATACATTTTCTATGGCTATTTTTGCTATCTATTGTCACGTAAACGTAATTTGAACTCAAATAAAAAGATAAATATTTAAAAACTTCTGATTATAAACGTTTTTTTACTATGTCCCGCTTTCGACGAAAGAATCCCGCTTTTTTCACTCAAAAAGTTCCAAAAACCCGACTTGGCAAAAAAAAAATCTGGCAACACTGAATAGCGCCATTTCTTAGCGCGAAAGAAGTAGATTTTAAATTCAAAAACGTACGTAAGATCAGATTCTATACTCCCCTCTCCTATGGTAAGAATTAGATTTATTAGCAATATTAGTACCCAATAAATTAGGTAGCTGACAAGCATTGTTTGGTTAATTTTTACATGTGATTATGTAACCATGCAAATGAACAACAAATTTCATAATATTCATTTCTAGTCGTTACCCGCGTCACTGCTTGCCTTTACAGAAATTTTATTTTATTTCGTATAATATTTCAACGGTCAATATTTATGAAGTTGGAATGGTCCTGTCGCCCAATTGGCTGGAACTTTTACAATTATACCAGTTTTACTTGTGTAGTGTGTAATGCAAAATATACTAACTCTTTTTTTACAATGAGCACGTCGTTCAACTCTTCCGGTTTTATTATTATTATTATATGTTGAAGTGTATACTATGTACCTAGTTAATAAATAAGTGTAATAAAGGGGTAATAAAAATGGCTGATATAGAATGTTATGCCAATTAGCGTTTTTAATCCTACTATAATAATTATACAACCGAACGTAGGGGGTCTTTGTTTAAAAATTTAAGTAATTTAAATATTAATAATTATACTGAAAAGCGAATTTTATGTAAATTTACTATCACACTGGTATTTGGTATCTAATAAAAAATATTGCACTATCGCTAGATCAAACGGCCATTGTCCACAAGGCAACCTAGCTTATGATGATTTTTTTTTGAGTTTTTGTTCCAATTTAAGTCAGTGATTTAGTGACTCCGTAGCTTCAATAATCAACAAGTTTCTATTAATTAATTTTATCATTCTAGCCCACTAGTGGTACCTACTAATTTATGTTGATATTCACTTTTCAAAATTATACAATATTTCTTCGTTTTCAGGTCCTTCGCGTTCCAAAAACATATATTTGGAAAATGTCTGTTTGTCTGTTGGTCAGTTTATCTATGAACACGGTACAAGTCAAACGCATGAGCGGATCGAAATAAAATTTTGGGAGGATATTTAAGATGGAAATATAAAGAGTCCTATTGTTTTTGGGGAAAATCGACACATGCGCAGAAGTGATATATGCTATACTGTTGTTTTTGATATAATGATGGTATATACTTTTTATAACGGTTTATTATACACACATAAGTGATTGCGAGAGAATGTGGACTTAAGCACAGTCTTTTTTACCAACTACAAAAAAAATCCCGTGACAGAATCTAAAACGTTTTTAGGTAGTTTTTATGCGGTTAGTATAAAGTCAACAAACTCGGGCACGTGTCCTCGGGTTTCTTAAGCGCACCCCCTCCCCGTCGCATTGTCCCCGTCTGTAACGGTCTGCAGCCGGCTTTACAAAAGACGAGCACCCTCTGCAACGGGTACGTCTTAAGACGTACGCGCTACGGGGGTGTCTTTAGCACCCTTGTTTGCTGTTTATATACAAATTACACACACATCGACGAGGGTCAGTAGAGGCTATCTATTGACAGGACAAACTACTACCGTGTTTACATCGGACAGTGGGCAGTTGCAATGTATTAATGACACTAAACAGATTTGTTGGCTTAAGATTTATGGCTGTGATTATTATACAAATGGAATATTGTTGTTGTTGTCGTTGTTGTTGTGCAATGAAATGTCTCAAACATCTGCAACATTAAAAAAAAACTGGCCAAGTGCGAGTCGGCCTCGCACACACGAATGGTTCCGTATCATCGTGCAATATTTATTAATTTTATTGAAGTTTTACTTCTTTAGCGACGTATCTGTTTGAAAAAAGTAAGAAATCGAGGGGAAGTTGGTTTGTCTCTTAAATTACATGAAAATGACAAGAACAGAAGTTTATAGTATGTTGCATTTTGATTCGCAAAATTGGAAGACAAGGATGAACGGCTTGAATCTGGCGTTTAAAACTACGAACAATTGAAGTGCAAAATAATTTCTGTAATTTGACGTACAAACGGTAGGAACTCATATATTTCATGTAAATTCAAGAAGGAAAATATTAAATATCATATTCTCTATTTTCAGATATCAGAACAATTTTTGGATAAAACATTTTTTAAATACAAGTATATGCTAAAACGACACAATGTGATATAGGTACTACAGACAATTCATATTAAAAATGTTTTTCTGTAGATTTATAGTATGTCAATAAAACTATAAAATGAATGTGACAATCTGCCCATGTGAGAATTTTCACATGATATAAACATCAAAGTATCCTCTTAAAATGTGTAATAATTTCGCCGTAATTATATTAAAAACTAAAGAAGTTAAACTTCTTATGTGAGCTTATGAGGGTTTTTTTCTGAGGTTGTTGGATGAAAATATTTTACGATCGAAGTAAATAATTCAGTCGCGTCATTTGAAATCGAGATTTTCAGTTTGATATAAACAGCTGATATAGGAATTTAAAAGATGCAATCGGGCATTAAAGCGCTTGTGCACAGGTAAAAACTCGGATCGGTAGGTACCTATATCATTATTATGTACATAATAAATATATGCAGGTATAGAATGAAAGTATAACGGAGGCTTTTAAAGACTTCAGCAGACTCACTTTCATGATTAGAAACGCTCAATCATCCAAACAAATCTATAACGACAAAAAGATATATATAACATGCAGCTACTCACGATGTAATTGTACAGTCTGCTCAGCGAGTTGTAGGGCACAATCATACTAAAAGTATGATTCTGATCGAACGCAAGTTTGTGAGTACCTATACTAAGTGGGTAGAGCAGTATTAGACTTCGGAATAATAATAATAATGCGTTTAATGTCCGTTTCTCGATTTTATGTCATAACAGACGCCATTCGCACCATTACTATTTTCCATCTACCACACTTCCCGTTATTTTTCTACATTTTTAAAACTTCAACTTATGTAATAGCAATGGGCGAATGAAGGAATTATAGGACATTAGGATAAGGTAGGTAATTTTTGAACTAGGAGTTTGATAGGTAATCGGCCATGACCTCAAATAAAGAACTATCTCGATATTTATCTGGAATTAATTGAGAAAAACCATGGAAAACCTCAATCAAGATGGCCGGTACAGGAATTACCGTTTCTCGGCGAGAGGCAGTAGGAAAAAGTCCCAGCCACATCTGCCCCCGCCGGGATTCGAACCCGGACCTCCCGAATGCGAGTCTAGTGCTGTCACCACTACTCTACCCAGCTCGGTTAGACTTCGGAATAGTGATGAGTTGTTGACGATTTCAGCATCAGCTAAATGAAATCGTGCCACGTCACTTCGTTGAAAAATAAATAACAGTTTAAAAACACTAAAAAGGACACGCTTTAATAGCAAACCGAATTAAAAAGTAAAAAATAAATATTTTGTTTAACAGCGATAAAAAGTCCACTCACTCAATGCAATTATGGAGTTTCTACCGCTTTATAAATTATTTTTTACTTTTTAGTTCGGTTTGCTATCAAAGCGTGTTTTTTTAGTATTTTAAAACTATTGTGAAATGAACCGATTACAAATTTGAGAACTGGTTTTTACCAATTACTTTGAGAAAAAACCGGTATTTTTAGGTTTAAGAACAAAACATTGAATATTTTAAAGTATATACAGGTACTTTATTAAAATCAAAACAACTTCTACCAAAATCGCATAAGTCGTAATTTTGATTAAGAAAACAGATGTGATCGACAGCGTTCGCTTGCAACCTGCTTTTCTGGACGACTTTGATGTTCGGACACGAATAATGAAACACAAGTGAGTCCCAAAGTAATCGGTGTTAGCAAACAAAAACCGGTATTTATCGGTTTTAACTAAAACCGGTTTTTTAGGTTTATCTAAAATCGGTTCACATCACTAATTGGAGCGTCAAAACCTATCTCGTGTGTAGCGACCTTAATTTTTGGTAAATCGATCCCGCATTTGTGTTGTACCGAGTGTAGATAAGAACGATCCGAGGACCGTTACCGGGTCGTGCGTTACCCCGACGTAAATAAGTCTTGCGAGTTCTTTTTACTTGTTCATCTTCCTCGTCCGCACAATGCGGATGAATGGGGCACGTGGTAAGACGATCCCCGGAGCCGTCATCTTTTATATTATAATGTTTTATTATTCAATAAAATACAATTTCAGCTGCACATACAATGATTCGTGACACCGATTTCTTCGTAGACAAATTTTGTACCCATAAGCGTCCATGACATATGTCTATGGGTGTACAATTTGACTGAACATTTTTTTTTTTTATTTAATGCGAAAAACAAACAAAAATGTGCTTCGACTGCTAAGGACATTATTACTGAATGTTTAATTTTTAGGGTTTCGGACATCCGATGAAAAAACAGAACCCTTACAGGATCACTCTCGTATCTGTCTGTCCGTCTGGCACTGCTTATTTTCTCCGAATGTACTGAACGAAAAAAGTTGAAATTTGGTACATACATACCCAATCACGGATGAATAGCGTAAATAAACGAATTCCGATTTTGGCGGTTCATTTTGAGGGCCAAATTAAAAAATTAAAAAAACATGTTCAAGTGCATAATGCGATGTATCAAATGAAAGGGGTTAGTTATAATTTGATTTTTGAAAACCTCGGAAAAAACGATCGGCCACGAAACAAAGGAGGACGTACGTATCTGTGTTCAGATCATAGCTTAGACAAAAAAAGAACTATAGAAACCAAGCTCACGTACGTCGTGGATAATATATATGTCGTAGGATAATTGAAATAACCGGATCTTCGCAAAAATCCTAGGACAATTACAATAAACCGGGTAATTGGAATCCGGTTTTTTGTCAACATCCTAGAATTTTCGCGAAAATCCGAATTTTTTAATTATCCTACGACATATATACTGTTGTGCTTAGACCCGTTTTGTCAAAATTAGAAATGCATTTTGCATATCAGTTTTAAGGTCGTGGTCGTTACGTCACATCGTCTATTTACAAATTATTGGATATGTCCATCCTCTAAGATTCAAATCCAAAATTAGCATAAATTAATTTTTATTCTTCTTTAAAGTTCAATTCCAGATATATGTTATAATAGAAAACAGTATCACGGGTAATTGGAATGATGAAAATAAATCAATTTAAACACTCATTGATTGCAACGTTTCGTCTTTTATTTAATTAAGACTTTTTCAAGCTTTAAAAAATTTAATGTTAATTTTTGTAAAAAAATTTTTTAGAGCTTGAAAAAGTCTTAATTAAATAAAAGACGAAACGTTGCAATCAATGAATGTTTAAATTGATTTATTTTTATCATTCCAATTACCCGTGATACTGTTTTCTATTATAATTTTTATTCTTTTTACTGATGACATTTTTTTTTACGTTTACACGAGACTATAATATATTGTATTTGGAATTTTCAATATCTGTATCCTGATTTTAAAAAATAACGTTTAAAAAGCTTTAAGGATGAATGGGACCTTTAACGATGGAGACACTAAATATTAAAAAAAAATCAAAATGGCACGCCTTTGGTGATCTAAAAAAAATCTTGACGGTTACAATCTGTTTTTATAAGAGTGAGGGTGGTTACAGAGAAGAAAAAATAATATTCTTACAATATATATTTTAATAAACAGGAAATGTCGTTACTGTTACAACTTCCTTACGCCACTTCTAGCTTCCAAGTAGGGATCTTGCAGACGTCTGCATCCGCATCCGCAACATCCTTTGCGGAACTTTTGCGGATGCAATGCAAGTCATGAACAAGATTTTACCAATACACTCATACCTCGCTATACGACCGCTCTTTATACGGCATTTCGCTATAACGGCCCTATTCAATTAAGGCACGTTTTCGATTTACGGCCTAAAATGTTTCGCTATAACGGCAAAAAAAACTTTTTTTCCATGTCGATATGTCTACATGTTTGCCAATCTTGCAATTTAGAATAATTGATTCCTTATACGGCTTTTCGCTTTGCGGCCAAGTTTCGTGGAACGTATCTAGGCCGTAAAGCGAGGTATGGGTGTATTATATAATTTTTATATCTTGTGTATTATCTTAAACCTATATTAAACATGGAGAACCCTCGGTTCTCGAGGGAAGTTTCGTTTCCTATTGGCTATTGTCGAACTTATTGCTCCACATTACAGTCTTGCTTCGTGGGGTTACGTACCACTCGACAGCAACAACAGTGGTAGAGCCATCGGTTCCGCCGTACTGTAAGATTTCACAGTCAAATAGGGCTTCAAATAAAAGTTGGCGAATTATTCATTTTATACGAAAACTATCATTCCAATTTATCCTCTATCTCTTATAGTTTTGCTATAAAATGGTGTTACGGTAAAAAAAATGTTAATAAAAATCCATTTTGCATCGAAACTATGAAATATAGGCATTACAACATCGCAGGAATCTTTTTTGAACAACTTTCGACAACTTTCTTGAAAAACGGATAATTCTACCAATTTTTCGATTTCACAAAGATAACCCTACGTATTTTTGGGATAAACTGTAACTTTGATCACTGCTGGAGTTCTGACATAGTTTTTTAGCTGTCCGTGAAATGTTATCACAGTCGGTTCAGTTGTTACGAAGATCAGCCTGGACAGACAGACAGACAAAATTTTTAAAAACGGTGGTTTACGTTCTGATAGCATGCGAGCTCAAAAAGTGACAGTTGTTTCGATTAGCAGACAAACACTTCAATTTTATTTATATGTATAGATGTATAGATTACTATATGTTAGGTACTAGTTACTACAGTTAGTAACTAGGTTTGATTGAATATTAAAGATACATAAGTAATAAGTTGTGTCGAGTATTTGAGTCGATGCTGCTATGGCGAATCAATAATATCGATCACAATATAGTAGAATGCAGTGTAGGCCTACCTGCCATGTTTTAATGATCGTATTGGTTGACTTAAGGCCATCGCATTATATTAAATTAAATATTTAGACGAAAGCACTGAATTAATTCAATATACGCACATCAGAGGCTCACAAACGTTCAGGGATTTCCAGAGATGGCACAAATTTTATGCCGGGTAGGTACCGGTTCTAGTTTCGGTAAAATGGCTGGATACTGCAGATCGATACCAGGTTTTCATACTTAATGGAGAAGTTCTCGTTCTTTCAAAAATTCGGATACCGGATCGATATCCAGCAAAATGGCAGATACCGTATCCGATTTTCATTAGAACCTTAATGGGGAAGGTCTAGTTTTTTTAGGTCGAAAATGGATCTTGATTCGGTAAAACGGATTGATACCAAATCTGATATCCACTCCTAATCAAGAAGGTCTCGTTTTTTTCAAAAGATCGGATTATTAGATATTGAATCAAGATCCGACAAATGATGGACACCAAATCTGATATCCATTCCTAATGAAGAAGGTCTCGTTCTTTCAAAAAGTCGGATACCGGATCCAGATCCGGCAAAATGGCGGACACCAGATCCAATTTTCTTCCCAACCTTAATAGAAAAAGTTTCATTGTTTCAAAAATTCGGACATTTTCAAAAAAACCGTATAGATACTCAGAACCTCAAATTTTGTACCGGATACCAGACTTGGTTTCCATCCTTAATGTAAGAGGAAAAAGCACAAGCAGACAAATAGACAAAAATTGTGAAAAAAATCTCCGTCAATAGGTATCATATAAAATGCCCGAAAAATCATGCAGAAAAAATAAAATTACAGATAGTCCGTTACTATTTTTATGTGTTAGTATTTATGAATAAAAACGTAAAAAATCTAGATTGGTGAATTCAGATTTCACAAGAAATTGATTTGACCTATCACCATTTTTTAGGCATCTAATTTAGCACATTTCAAAATAAAATAAAACAAAGTTTTAAATTACAGTCAAAATCTGATATAACGACATCGAAGGGTCTACTCATATTTGGTCGTAAATACCGATAGTCGTAACAACCAGTGATATTTCCGAGGTACAAAGTATTTTTTTATTAAGTATGTGGTATTATTGAAGGTGTACATATAAATTCATAGACATTAATAGGAATAATATTCACATTATCATTGTTATTTTTCTGTATTCATAAAATCTGTAATTTTAGTCTGTTTGGAACACTTCTGTGCGTACGAATTTTGTTTTCAATACAGCTGGTCGTGCTAACAGATCTAATTCTCCGAAGATATGAAGATATCACATTAAATGTAGTCGCTTAATGCGGTATGTCGTAATAAGCAATGTCGTAAAAAGCAGTGTTTTTTATAAGGCGGTCATATAGCATTCAGCAGGACCTATCATTTTGGTCAACCGGTATGTTGTTCTAAACGATGTCGTCGTAAGCGGTTTTGACTGTATTTACCCTTAGGAACTCAATTTTATGACAAATGTTTGACACAACACAGTGGCTTCGTCAGACAAAGACCTCAAATGAAAACCATATGTATTTATGTAATTTTAAGTTGCTCTTCTGTTTAAATTGGTTAATTAGTTACACTTCTCTTCAAATCAGTTACGTTACGCCTCCACAAACGTCTTACGTAACGTAAATAAATCAGCAGGTCTACGTTACGCTTACGTAAACCTTATACGCAAACCAAATCATACAGAACGATTTCTTTTCTTCCAGGTCGGTGTGCGGTGCGGATAAATCCATTATTTAAATATTTATCAGCCGAGATATATCTCATAGATTATAAATTATATAAAGCGCTACTCTCTTGTTCCATGCTTGTTTCACGACGCCTCCGCAGTTAGCCTTTGGCGCAACGAGCGGTAAAATGGGCTGTGTCTTAATATCTCGACATAGTTATCTTTAATAATGTCTGTCCGTCTATCGGGCTGTTTCTTTCTTGGCATAACATTTAATAATCAGATATTATAATATCAATCTTGGACCGTTGTTTATAAATGACTCGAGTTTATAATTGTATTTTAATAATGGCTCGGTATCTTTGTTTTTGCTTTAGGTTAATTGTTTGCTAATAAAAAAACAAAAAACAATGTCGAAACTGTGGGTGGGAAGGTACAGGAACTATGTATGTCCCTGCAGAAACAATAATTACAAAGTTAATTACAATTTACAGATGTCTGTTTATCAGCTGTTCACTGTGCTCCCTTTTTCAACCGCATAGCTCTACCTTACGAGCAATGTGCATGTAAAATGCACTTACGTTCCCGAAATTTCTAATTTCTGTGAACAATCTTATTTAATATTTGACGGTAATGCTTCAAAATAAACTAGAAATATATGCCACTCTTCTCAGATGACTTTTACCCAAGTTTTTACAGTTTATTTTGATCTAAATAAACGATTTTAAAATCAGATAAAAACGATAAAATTAACATGTTTTACACATGCACAACAAAAAAAAAAACATTTGTAAAAATTATTGGGCAAGACACACACACGTCAAGTAGCGAGTGTGTAGTGTAGTAGAAAGATAAGCGCTCAGTATTGAGAGGAGAGCGCCAAGTCGGAAAGAGCCGACGAGACGCGAGACTGGCCGAATGGGACGTCGCAAGGTACAATATAAATGTTTTCATTCCTATCCAGGCGCGTCATTAGAAGTTTCACATCAAAAATAAGTATTTAAAAAAGACAAAAAATTCGGCAGCGCAAAAAAGAGACTTAAAGAGTTCAAAAGGCTAATTTTTAAAAATATTGAGTTCATATCAATGTTTTCTACGACTGTTTGAATTTTTGTATTTTTTTTTTATTTCTGATTTTTTGCATATGTTGTATTTTGTTTTCTCTTCTCTGTACTTATTGGTAACTAATACCATTAATTGATTATTCTTGTGTTGGTATTATTATTAAATTAATAAAAACAATGAAAACACGTTTTATTCCTTTTCTGAAGACATTACTAAACTACTTAACTAAAAAAATGGAACCACAAAATCTTCAGCTCTGTTAAACAGGGATATTGTGTTACGATATAAAGAAATAATTATCAAATAATTGGAATCTAAACGTTTTCACTCCTATCCAAGCGCGCCATTAGATGTTTCACATCAAAAACTGTGAGAAATGCGTTCGACCCCCAATCGTAAAGAAAAACATCGTCGTGTTATATTCTTGTCAAATGAAAGTCCAATGTCGCCGGACCGGATGAGTTTTATATATTTTACGATGACCATAGGCTATGGCGACCACCGCATCGACCGCGCTGGTTTCTCACGCATACACGAGGTGTAATAAAAATGCAAGAAAGTAAAACATTTTAATAAATCAACGGCCGCATATTCTCTTATTGTGCCAGTAAAAACATAAATCAAACTGACTACTGACTCGTAAATTTGCACGGGGCATGCGCACTTCATATAATAATCATAACAATAATAGTAAATATTTTTCGTATACGGTCTGCCCTTGAGTGGAAAATCTGTTGGTCTAAGGTGACTGTGTACCAGCTGTTCAGTATGCCCTTTTTTTCACTCAAAATCTCTAATTTCTATGAAAAAGCTTATTCAATCTTTGATAGGAATGCTTCAAAATAAACTAGAAATATGTACCTTTCTTTCCATGTAACTTTTACACAAGTTTTTACAGTTTATTTGATCTAAATAAACGATTTAAAATCATTCAAAAACGAGAAAATTACACAAATTTTACTACAGAAAAAATTTAATTTGAAAAAAAATATATTGAGCAGGCCTTTGCCGGTGTTTTAGTAGTCTACTAACCTTGAGTTCCAAGTACCCAAGGTTAGTAGAGTACTATAGGTTCGGCTTTAACATTGTTCAAAGTGTGACTAGGCGAGTTGTCATTTGCCAAACGTTCATTATAATTGAAAAGTTTCAGCCAATTGAGCGATAGGACGATTCCAACTTCATAAATATTGACATTAGAAATATTATAACAAATAAAATAAAATTTCTGTTCACGCGCGCAGTGACGCGGGTAACGGCTAGTAACTAATATGATATTTGCTATTTGTTTCCATGGTTAGATAATATGGTTTAACGTAAAAATTAATCAAAACATGCTTGTCAGCTACTTAACTAATTCCTTCTTGACAGATCTTCGGAACAAAAGAACATCTGATTTTTTTTTATTTTCAAAATATTTCCAAAACATTCTTGAAAAAATGAATAGAATATTAAATCGTTATAAAAAGTATACCGCAGCATTATACAAAAAAAACAACATCATAGGATATGTCTCTTCTGCGCATGCGCCGATTTTCCCCAAAAATAATAGGGCTCTTCATATTTGCATACCAAACATCCTTCCAAAATTTGGTTTCAATCCGTTCATCCGTTTGACATATGTATCGTGTTCACAGACTAACAGATAAACAGACTAACAGACGCACAGAGTTTTTCCAAAAATATGTTTTTTAGATTCGGGGAACCTCAAAACGAAAAAAATTTTGACCCAAAATTAGCACCATTCCCCACTAGTGGGCTGGAATGGTAAAATCCAGCCTAGCTTCTGATGGACGTCAGTAAAAATGTTACCTATCGCCATCTATTGAATGGACTTACGAACTTATCATCAAGAGACTTCCGCGGTGTGGGAAAAAAGTAATTTTATTATCAAAAAACATTTAGCAATTATTACGTCAGTTCGTTAAATGCGAGTTTAAAATTTTAACAATCTTACAAATTGTATTAATGTATTATACATGGAAGCAATTTTCATTAATCTAAAAAAAAAAAAAGAAAACACGCTCAAGATCATTATCAACATGTAATAACAAACCTGTAAACACATAAATATGATTTATACAGGTTGGTCCAAAAAGATGCCGCAAATAAATATATAAGAAATTTAACAACGTCATTGAAAGTTTTCGTTGAAACCTCACTCACTTCAACTTTATGTCAAATTTATTTAAGGTGACAACTCCAAGGGATTGCAAACCTGAGTGATTGAGAGGGATGTCAGAAGTGCCAAAAAGTATCGATATATATCGTATTGATATCGGTACCGATATATTTTTTAAAAAATATCGATATATCGGTACAATTCTAAAGAGAACATTGACACTCGAAGAAATTTAGTATAGATATTGGTTAGCTTAATGTAATGTCAAATAGCAATTAACGGACATTATTTCTAACAAAGCAAGTAATAAATAATTATCTGAAATCAAAAACAACGATAGGATTTTTTTTTGTTTATTAATCAAACGTCTAATACATTTAGGAGCAGATAATTTTAGAGATTAATCGAACAATTAAAAAAAGCCGCAGGAATGGCGAACCTATGGCATGCCTGGCAGAGGTAACATTCGACAGAAAATTGTTGGTACAGCATGAATGGAGGTGTAAATCGAAATAATTAAAAATATTGTAGATGTTGTAGAAATGAAATGAAATATTGCATGAATAGCTATTTTGACCAAATTTTTCCGAAAATATCGAAAAATCCGGTGTAAAATAAATATGTTTTACATGTGCTTTATTCACTGTTTTTGTTTTTGGAACGCATTTTGATGTATGTTCCAAAAACATATGTTTTTTTTTCAGTGGAGTTTTCGATATTTTCGGAATAATTAACGTCAGACGGTCATAGTTAGTAGCGGTAGTACATACAAGTTGTTGCTACTGGAAAAAATATCGGTTTTCGATACTCGGAATTTTATATCGATATATCGAAATATTAAATATCGCCCAAAAATATCGTCAAATCAAATAAAAAATATCGATATATCGATATTTTTTCGATATCCCTAGTGATTGATATTTCAATTTGATACCTCCACGCGTTCTTGAGAAAAATGGTTTTGACAGAAAGACAGACGAACAAGGTTTTCTTTTTTCCATTTAAGGTACGGAGTCCTAAAAACGACTTCCCAATGTACTGGCAAGTTAATAATTTAATTTTATGAAACTATTTGTATATAATTTCAAAAAGAAATTGTCAGAGGTATTTTATTGAGCCAGTTCAGTTTCCCTTCGTGCGATGATACGTCGCTTTTCCCCGAAATACAGTTTCACACGAACTTCTTTTTAAGTCAAGTCGTCGAGTCAAGGCAATGCGAGACATCTGACTTGACACCGTATATTACAATATACATGTACTACACATGTATTTATGCTTAGATCATACGGGAGTAGATTAACTGAGATGCAAGAAAACACATAGATACCGTTTGTTATTGTCAATTGCCAATTGAAAAATATAATCACGGATGTAGTGATATTATTACTGGGTTGCTGGAAGCATTGTCAAAGATTTTGATTTGACAATGATCTAACATTATGATCATACAATTACAGTTGGTATACATGCAGATGTCGTTGTAAAACTCCTTGTCATGTAGAACACGAGAAAACAAATGATTAATCTACACAGAAAACAATTGCCTTTTAAGCTAAATTATGATCACAACACGTATAAAAAAGTTGTTTCGATGTGGAAATGAGATAAAAAGGCATGTTTAAAAAAACATCGTTCCAAACGATCAATTATTTTTCGAGCAGGAACGATTTAAAATTCTACAATGCTTTTTAACCGACTTCAAAAAAAAGGAGGAGGTTCTCAAGGTTTTTTTTTTATTTTTTATGTATGTTCCCCGATTACTCGAAGACGCCTAAACCGATTTGGAAAGTTCTTTTTTTGTTTGAAAGGGTATACATCCCAGGTGGTCCCATGGTCATCAGGTCATCTAATGATGGAACACTGGAGAAATCGAGGGAAATTTTCAAAAATGTGCGAAATCAAATCCACCACTAAAAAGTAAAAAATAAAAAAACTTAAAAAATATATATATTAACCTCATTCAAAAAAATCACTAAAAAGATGAAAATAATGAAATTTTGAGGTCGGCGCCTATTTAATAAAAGTAGATATGTAATTAAAAGTTTTTGTAATGAAATTAGCTACGACCTCAAAGTTTCATTATTTTCATCTTTTAAGTGATTTTTTTGAAGGAGGTTAATATTTTTTTTTAAGTTTTTCTTATGAAGAAATATGTATGGTCACCATCTAAGATCATTGTTAAACAGATTTTATGTCAACATTATACTGTTGGGTCGTGTATTATAGTGTCTCAAATTGTAATCCCTTATTAACAATGTAATTTAATTTGTACATTTCAGTAGTCAGTTCATGATCAAAAAACCCGTATTATATTAATATCATATTTTTTTCAAAAAGTGGGCAGGAAAATTCTATATATTTTAAATTAATTATTAATCTCAAAATTTTCATCTGAATTTTAAAAACTCTATAAGCGTCTTAATTACACCAATCAACTGAAATTTAATGGCTATCACAAAGCATCCATAAACGAAGATGAGATCCGAAACCATGACAGTTTAATCTAAAGACCAGTGTGCTAACCGTTACACCAAACTCTCTAATCTAATCTACGTTTCGATGATCTAAGCAAGTTTATGTATGATAGTTGGAGGATCAGAGGTGCCTAGCCATAATTAATCAACAGCATATTATGAGCGTGAGTGGTCTTTGTGTAGTAAAGCGTTCTCTCGGGTTGTTCACCGACAAAAATATGTGTGTAGCCATTAAAAGCCCAGTTGTAAAAAAAACTATACATATACAATGCTGCTTTTGTTATTATATCTTTATATTATGCAATAAATATGAGAAGTAGCTTAACTATTATACAGTGAATTTCAGTTAACATAAGCGGGTTTTGTTTATTTGGAAAATTTTAATTGAAAAAAAACCCGGGTCGCAGTGCCAAAACCCTGCCGACAATATAGTGTATTTGCTTGTATAGGGCCGTGTGGTTTTATACTTTTATTATGTGAAATTAAGTTTGTTTTTGGGCAAAATAAAAAATTTAACCCCTTAATACACCCCTTAAAATAACATTTTTTTTCTTCTTAATTGTAATTTATTATCAATCTAACGTCGACACCGAATTAAATACACCCTTCAATAAATAAGTTACTATCTGTAAACTAGTGTTTTCCTAAAATTTGTAAATCCGGTCCTGTCGGGCCGATTTTATTAAAATTTTGGGGGCACTTTTTAATTACTACCAGAGGGTTAAATTTCAATTTTGAAACGATTCAGAGAATTTTTTCGGTATTTTGGGGCCCAAAAACATTTTTCAACCCCTAAAAACTACCCTTAAAATAGCCCGATTAGGCCCATTTTAAATAGGCTTCTTGCGGTGATGGATTTCAACACGTGGGCCAAATTTCGTTGAAATAAATTAACTCTTTCGAAAGTTATTGCGCGTACACACATATATATATATACATATATACTTATATAAACATTTTTAAAAATGGTGCCAAAGTGTTTAGGGGGTTATGAAACGTCGAGAAATTTTGGTCCGACTCCTAGGTCCCGCCATCCGACCGACGCCAATAGTGTATGTTGCCATATGGCAAATACACCAAAAAGTGATGCGTGTATTTATGTTCGCGCGGCAGAAGTTATAATTCTTTGTCGTGATCACATTTTCGTTAAAGATGTACATTGATAAAATAAAATAGGATGTCTAGGGAGATGATAAATATAGTTAAAAAATAGCCTGTTCACTTCGAGTTGTACTATTTACGGATAATAGGTGGACAACTCCATCAGCACATCGCAATAGAGAAATGAGACGTGTCATCTATGAAAACAAAGTAAAACTATACTGCATCGAAGAATCAGCCTTTTCGACGATCTCAACCTTGCCGATACACGTAGTGCATTCATATTAAATTAACAACAACTGAATGGTGTCTCATTTTCATTGCATGTAGCGTGCGCAACTTCCGTAACAGATAAACTTTTACCCTCAATGCGCCAAAAGAAGTATATAACTTCAAAAAAAAAAAAGAAACATAACTGACAACATCAATAATATCGAATTCTGTTACTTCTAGACGCCAGAATGTATGTTTCCCTTGAGCGCCCGGTCTCTGTTGCATTTTATGTGAAACGATTTTCTGTAATGCATTAATGATTTCCATAGCTACCATATCATAAAAGTACAATATTATTCCAAGAGTAAAGGAAGATTTGGTTGAGGATCAATAAATAAGCTTTAGCAATGTTACGCTAGTGGCCAGCGTTTCGAAAAATATTTTACCACCATTTGACCAGTTTAAGGCCCTGAAGATGAAAATACATTTTTCGAAACATTGGTCACTAGCGTAACATTGGTAAAGCTTATTTATTGATCCTCAACCAAATCTTCCTTCACTGTGACATTCTATTGGATCAACACCACCATATACGAAGATTACTCCAGGAGATTCGTTGATAGTACCTACTTCGTCCTTGAAAATACAAGGAGGGCCGATATGTATGAGAAAATTAGTTTTCTATAGTTGTGTCGGAGTGTTATTTTCTAAAAACTTCCACAATAAGGATAACTTTGTGTAGCGATGGAACGAAAATGCGACATGATAGAGACAGATTGAGAAAGACAAAGATAGCGCACAATCAACAACGGACACAACGAGTTTGATTGGCACTGCAATCTATGGTCAGGTAGCAAAGTAGTCAAGAAGTTTCGCTTGTACCGTATGATCGTACTCTTTTGAAATTACACTTCTTTTGGCGAATTGAATGTAAAATTTTGGCTGGCAACGGAAGTTGCGCGCACATAGCAAACGATGATTCGACTGTACAAAATTGGCGGCGCTAACGAAAATTCGACAGTATGAAGTTGGCCATAAGAGCTTAATCAGACTGAAATGACAGATGGACAAATAACTGTAAAATCCAAAATAAAATTTTGACTGTATTTTAAGTACTTGAGATAAATTTTTTGTATTATTCTTAAACTTTTTGAAGATTTTATTTCAATTAATTATTTGCATGTATGTATATCAAAAATTCGTTTTTATTATCACGCCAAAGAAGTACAACTTCAAAGGCGCATACTTTTAATGAAGTGTAAACGAATTTTTTACCCATAGTATTTAAACGAATGTTATTCTGTATTGTTCAATGAATTGTGTAATCGTTTATGTTATGTAAGCTGCGTACATTGATATTGTAAAGATGCTGTGGCATACTGTGTTGAGAGTTGAAACAGGGTGGAGGCCACGTTGATTGTATTGATGATCTGAATATACTTTATTTAATAATTGAATACAAGTTTATTTATTGGTTTATTTATTTCCTACAGAAGATCGTAAATTTTCCGAATTAATATTGTTTTGAATCGAGTTATTTTTTTTGAAAAAATGTACGACTTCCAGCCTTTGTTTCTGCGTCGTTCCCGCTGTTTTTAGTGTATTTGCCATATGGCAACATACACTATTGGCGTCGGTCGGATGGCGGGACCTAGGGGTCGGACCAAAATTTCTCGACGTTTCATAACCTCCTAAACACTTTGCCACCATTTTTAAAAATGTTTATATATATATATATATATATATATATATATATTTATATATATATATATATATGTGTACGCGCGATAACTTTCGAAAGAGTTAATTGATTTCAACGAAATTTGGGCCACGTATTGAAATCCATCACCGCAAGAAACCTATTTAAAATGGGCCTAATCGGGCCATTTTAAGGGTAGTTTTTAGGGGTTGAAAAATGTTTTTGGGCCCCAAAATACCGAAAAAATTCTCAGAATCGTTTGAAAATTGAAATTTAACCCTTTAGTAGCAATTAAAAAGTGACCCTACAATTTCAATAAAATCGGCCCGACAGGACCGGACTTACAAATTTTATGAAAACACTAGTTTGTAGATAGTGACTTATTTATTGAAGGGTGTATTTAATTCGGTGTAGACGTTAGATTGATAATAATATTGCAATTAAGAAAAAAATGTTATTTTAAGGGGTGTATTAAGGGGTTAAATTTTTTATTTTGCCCAAAAACAAACTTAATTTCACATAATAAAAGTATAAAACCACACGGCCCTATACAAGCAAATACACTATATTGTCGGCAGGGTTTTGGCACTGCGACCCGGGTTTTTTTTTCCCTTCACGACATTAGATTTATATCGGCTTTAAATCAAATTAACATAACAACGAAATCTTACTTTAAAAACTATCGGTGTCGGCGATTTCTCATAATAACTATTAACACAGTACAATGTAAGCGTTCATGGCGCAGATTACATTGCCTGAACAAGTGTTGTTTTTTGGAACACAAAAGAGATTGGAGAGATGAGATGATCGTTATTATAGAGGTACGGGCACACCGGACGCGGTTAAACGATCACACATTATATTACTACTGACTTTTTTTCTTTTTTGTCCTTGGTATAATTAATAAAAAAATGATTTGCCGGGAAAAAGGACTTTTTAAGTAAACACTTACTTGTTATTTATAGCGACGTTTCGTTCCTTGCTTAGTAGATATAAAAGTTAAAATACACATGTAAATATAAATTTGAGTTAAACAATTGTTCATTAAAAAGTTTGTAATAATTCCGTTTTTTTTAAATATTTTTACGGAATTTTTACAAACTTTTGAATGAACAATTGTTTAACTCAAATTTATATTTATATGTGTATTTTAACTTTTATATCTACTTGATCAAAACATTTAATAGTTATAAAGCTTGAAAAAGTCCCAAGTAAGGAACGAAACGTCGCTATAAATAACAAATAAGTGTTTACTTAAAAAGTCCTTTTTCCCGACAAATCATTTTTTTATTACATTACTACATTGTGAAAACAATAAACCGGTTCGTGGGAAATCGCCCCATCTTCCAATCCTCTCGACGAACCTGGAAAAATAGTATTGCTTGCGGAGTTATTTTTTCAATCGAATTAAGTTTTAAAGATAAAAAAAGAAAACTAATTTTAAAAACAATAGACCGTCGAAAAATTCGGGTCTTTAAACAATCCAGGCCTCAGGGGAAATCGCCATATCTTCAACGGACCTGGAAAAATACTATTGCTTGCATAGTAATTATCGAATTAAATTAAGTTTTACAAATAAAAAAGGAAATCAAATTCTATAACAATAGACCGTCGAAAAAAACGAGACCTTAAAAAAATTCAAGTCCAGGGGAAATCAAATGTTTTTCAAGCCTCTCGACGGAACTGAAAATTACTATTCCTTGCGAAGGAGTTTTTTCTATCGAATAGAATAAACTTTTACAAAAAAAAAATTAAACCAAAGTTTCGAAAACAACAGACAAATCCGGCCCTTTAAAAAAGTCCAAGCACCAGGGAAATCACTCCGCGACACTAGTCGGGCCTGGGAAATACACTTACGATGTTCGTTGTCGAGCGTCTATATAATTTACAAAATCTATCCGACGATATTGTTGGAACGTTCTTGGATAGAGCGCGTCGGATATGGAGGCATCCGCAACGAGACGCGATCCGCGGAGGAGGCAGAAGGTGGAGGAGGCCGGTCAGTCGGTGGCAGCGGCGGTGATGGTCAGTCAACGATGAGACCGTTCTGTGTATCTGTCTCTCTCTTCGCGCGCACGACGGCTTCTGGAGAAGCCACGCGTGATTATGTTGACCCGAGCGAGCGAGATGGAGATAGACAGTGTCTGTAAACCGGTAACATAGCTGCAGGTACTTTACTTACTCACTCACGAATCACGACATACCTACAACATTATGTCTGTCTTATGTGTGATCATCGTTTGCCTTGATATAGTCTCTCAAACGTACAGTTTCAATCTCCGAAAAGTGGCCAAATAATAGGCTGTGAATGGTATCGTGCTCCAGTTGAATAAAAAGTCCAAAGTACATACAGTCGACTCTCGATAATTTGACACCAAGAGTTCAAAATAACAGGAGTTTCTTAATTTTTCCGTTGTTTATATGCAAAGCCTAGTTTACATCCCAAATTTCAGCCTTCAAGGACTTCAGGAAGTACCCTAGATAGTTGATACTCTTTCATTTGATATACCCACGTCAAGAGGGTTCTAAAGAAAAAGATAATCCGCCATCTTGGGGCGTCCGCCATATTATATTTATGTATTGTCACCGGACTTTTATACACCTGTGAAAAATTTCAAAGCTCTAGCTTAGTTGGATCTAGCGTTCCACTCGTCAAACTCTTTCATTTGATACCCATGTCAAGAGGGCTGTGAAGGAAAAGGTAATCCGCCATCTTGGGGCGTCCGCCATATATTTATGTATTATCACCAGACTTTTATACACCTGTGAAAAATTTCAAAGTCCTAGCTTAGCTGGATCTAGCGTTCCACTCGTCAAACTCTTTCATTTGATACCCACGTCAAGAGGGTTGTCAAGAAAAAGGTAATCCGCCATCTTGGGGCGTCCGCCATATTAGATTTATGTATTGTCACCAGACTTTTATACACCTGTGAAAAATTTCAAAGCTCTAGCTTAGTTGGACCTAACGTTCCACTCGTCAAACTCTTTCATTTGATACACACGTCAAGGGCGTCCGCCATATTAGACTTTATACACTTGTGAAAAAATTCAAAGCTCTAGCTTAGTTGGACCTAGTGGTTTGTTATCGGATACCCACGTTCGACTATATCAACTCAGCCGGTGAGACTGGGGCCAGTGTACGCATCTCGAGCAACAGGTGGACGCGTACATGTATTTCTAGACTATATCCAAGAACCAAGTGCAGTCCAACACGCTAAGCCGCGCCGCTGCTGCTGGCCAGAGCTAGGTGCCCCAACGCTTACTACCGGTAGGTAATAGATATTATATGCTGAGAGATCGTGCTAAGCGTGAGTCGCTTAACCCAACTCTCTTATTCTGTGGCGGTTAACACAGAAATATTGCCTCCTGTCGGATTCCGCCGATCATATCCTCTGGTGATTTTCTTCTGATTAATTTTTTTACCACACTACAATTACATTTGTAAATTTCAATTACCTAAAAATAGCCAACCATTATACTGTCACAAAAATTGCAAATACAGTAAGAACTCGCTTACTATAAAGCAAATTGTGGATCAATTTATATAAAATGATAGAAATGTTGATAGAAGTTCTAAGGCAAGACGAAGTGTCATTGATGCCAATATCTTGCTATCGAGAACAGCTTGCTGAACGAAACAGAAAAAGCCAACTGACATTAGATGACTTCTTCACACAATAACAAAATATATCAAATCAAATGAATTTTTGTTCATAAAACATTTATGAAAATCAAATAAAAGTTCGAGTAAGAAGTTATGTTTGTGATGAGGAAGGTTCTTCATTTGACATATTTTGTGTTTTGTGACGAAGTCATCTAATGTCGTTTGCCTTTTTCTGTTTCGTTCAGCAAGCTGTTGTCGATAGCAAGATATTGCATCAATTACAATTCGTCTTGCCTTTGAACTTCTATCAACATTTGAATCATTTTGTATAAACTGATCCCTAATTTCCGTTATAGTGGCTAAATTTTTAGAAACCGCGTAATACTGAAACAGCGTTAAGCGAGGTCTTACTGTACTTTATTCTTGGACCAAATCCAACCTTCAAACGTGCAAATATCCGTTGCGTGCTTCATCTAAAATCCTTTCTACTCGACAAACTCCGGGACACATACAACAAGCCGGGACTTTCCCGTAAATTCCGACCTTCTGACAACCCTGCCCTGTCATTTGTAGAGAAATATACCTATTATGTTTATTTAACCAATCATAAATGTGGCATTAAAATGTGTAGTTTAACATACAGATGTTAAAGTTCACTTTGACAGTAACAGCTAATTATTAATTGCCTGCTAAAGAAAACACAACCATAAAATTTTATATTCAACAAATTGAAAATGTCTTTTAATACAGCGGAGCGGTTACTAATTTATAGAAAACAGGTGTTTTCGATAAATCATTTTTATTATTACGTAAAATACTGATCTGTTTCATTTAATATATTATTAAAATTGTACTTTAATAATTATAACGACATTAAATCTAGTCACATGCATCATATAAATCAGGATTAGTCTATTACCCATGCAGATTCAATCTATGGCAGCGCCTTTCTGGGACATCGTAAGACAGTCGACAATAAAAGATGGCTCCGAGTTCGACGAGACGAGGGAAATTCCCATCGCGTTCGAACTTTCTTTAGTCCCTCAGATTATAAAATATGCTTTCGAAAAAATTCGAATTGTGATCGCAAAATTCATTTCATTACTGTTCTTATTCGCTGTGATTAAGTATTAAGCTTCACAAAGGTGGTTTGCTGCTAAAAAATTACAAAAAACATATACTTTTGCCCAAAAAAATTGTGATATTCGTTAATATTTCTTTACAGCACATCACGAGATTTCGATTTACGGGAAGACAAATTAACATTTTGAAGTTTTTTCTTTACAAACTTATGTTAAAATACTAACAAAATTAGCTTGTTAGTGTATTTGCCATATGGCAACATACACTATTGGCGTCGGTCGGATGGCGGGACCTAGGGGTCGGACCAAAATTTCTCGACGTTTCATAACCTCCTAAACACTTTGGTACCATTTTTAAAAATGTTTATATATATATGTATATATATATATATTTATATATATATATATATATATATATATATATATATATATATATATATATATATATATATATATATATGTGTGCGGGCAATAACTTTCGAAAGAGTTAATTGATTTCAACTAAATTTGGCCCACGTGTTGAAATCCATCACCGCAAGAAGCCTATTTAAAATTTGCCTAATCGGGCCATTTTAAGGGTAGTTTTTAGGGGTTGAACAATGTTTTTGGGCCCCAAAACACCGAAAAAATTCTCTGGTAGCAATTAAAAAGTGTCCCTAAAATTTTAATAAAATCGGCCGGACAGGACCGGATTTACAAATTTTATGAAAAAACTAATTTGTAAATAGTGACCTATTTAGATTGTTAATAATATTGCAATTAAGAAAAAAAATATTTTAAGGGGTGTATTAAGGGGTTAAATTTTTTATTTTGCCCCAAAATCAACTTAAGTTCATATAATACAGCCTCACTGCCTGTATTAGCAAATACACTATATTGTCGGCAGGGTTTTGGCACTGCGACCCGGATTTTTTTTAATAATTTTTTTTATATAAAAATTTGTGTAAAACTTATGCTAATTTGAATTTAAATCGTTTATTCAGATCAAATAAACTGTAAAATTTGACTAAAGTCATATGGGAAGAATGGTGCATATTTCAAGTTTATTTTGAAGCATTAACATCAAAGATTGAATAAGATTTTTCATAGAAATTAGAGATTTTCGAAACGTTTTACATGCACACACGCACATCTAACTGTTAGAGGAATGCGGGTAAAAAAGGGAGCATATTGAACAGCTGGTACTCAGTGACCTTAAGGACTCCTACTTTCTGATGGACTATTTATTTTTGTGAAAGTCGTCTAAAAAGGTTAGGATTTTCTCTCTGTTGAAGAAGAGTGGAATCTTTAGTGTGAAGATAGTTTTGGCAATGCCAATTTCTTTTAAGAAAATCGTACAAAAATTTCAAAAGTATCCCATTACAGACCTAGATTTGTCCTTTATCTTCCTTACAGAAAAAGAATCTTTGCAAACTGTTGATGAATAAGTCTACAATCAGCCATCACCCAAAGCCCTATTTTTTGTTTAAATTCAGAGCGTTCCGACAGCCCTAAATAAACCTGTCCGTAATAATAGACTGGTTCCCGAGGTCTCTAGTTACAATCACCTTATAATTAAGACGTAATGTGATGTAGTTGGGTCAAAAAAACATTAATTGACTGAGAAACGAAAAAAAGTATTTACAAAGTCGAATAAATGATACACTTTTTAATCACATTATTAATACCATTATGCACCAATATTAAGCACAGCGTGCTGTTTTTTATAGCCAAGTTGATACGACAGAGTCTTATTTATTACTAGCGGTTTACCCGCGACTTCATCCAACAGTTCTTTTATAAAAAATCCACCACCGGCCCCGTTCGGACAGTCGAACATTATTTCTTTATTTTTTCACGAGTTTCACGTTTTTAGCTTAAGCAATTTCAGAAATACAGCGTATCCTTTATGAATTTCCCCCCTCGTTCCTTTAAGGCTGTCAGAACGCTCTGAATTTAAACCATACTACGAGGCTAAAAAATGATGTTGCAAGGGTGCCGCTGTCAGCTGATTACTCTAACTTTTGGAAATATTTTGAAGATTAAAAAACTTTTCCGAAAGAGGAAGAGTCACTTTAGGTTTGTGATGGAACAATTTTGTGAAATAAGAACGAATAAGGTCGTAGTTTGATATTGAAAACGTGTGTTTTTGGCACAATTAATGTCAACTTTTTTCTAGTAAATCGTACATAAATTACAAAATTAGTCCATTGGAGATCTAGATTAGTCCTTTATCTTCCTTATAGAGACAGAATTTTTGCAAAATGTTGACGAATAGGTTTACAATCAACTATCAGCCGGAGCCCTATTTTTGTGCTTAAATTCAGAGGGTTCCGACAGCTTTCAGGCTTATTTTTGGGATAAAAAGTAGCTTAGATCCATCCTGTCATAACCTTTTACCTGTCTGTGAAGTGTCATTAGAATCGGTTCAGCCGTTTCGACGATTAGCCCGGACAAACAGACAATTTTTTTTTTCAATTTCAGTAACCCCAAATATTTCCGGGATAAAAAGCATTCCACATTAATCTTTGAAAAGTTCTCTACCTGTCAATGAAAGGATTGTCAAAATCGGTTCAGCCATTTCGGAGATAAGACGAGACAAACAGGATTTTTACATTTTTTTCAATTTTTACACAGTAACCCCAATATTTCTGGGGTAACAAGTAGTCTAAAATAATCTTTGAAAAGTCCTCTATCTGTAAATGAATGTCTCGTCAAAATCGGTATAGGCGTTTCGGAGATTAGCTTATACAAACAGACAGACAGACAAAAGAAAAATACGAATTTAGGGTTTGGTAGTGTATGAATAACCATATGAACTTAGGAAAAATCATTTATTCCGAAATCACAGACAACACACTTCAATTTTATTTATATATATAAGCATAGATATCCTTCATTTATATTTTTGATCTTTTTCTACCGCAGTAGAAACGGTGCTAAATTTAATTTTATGTGTAATTACAACACAAAACGAGAAAAATAATTATGGGCATGCGCAATAAGTACATACAAAAATGGATTAGGTAGCCATTATGGCTTGCGGCTGTCTTTTCTCTCTTAATAAGTATTGACAGTTAATAGTTATTAGTGTTATTACTCTGGTGTTGATTAGTTCCAATGACTTAAAGAATAGACCGCGCAACAAATCGCTAAAAAGTATTGCAATGGCAGAAATATGAACGTTCATGTTTGTCCAGAGTAAGATAAAGATTTTTTGAAGTTTTGGCGCGTTGAAAGTAAACTTTTAGGTTTTTCGAAAGTGACATCACATATGAAAATGGTCATGTAGTCACATTATATCCCCCTCTACGCCGAGCAACTTTTAGTAAGAACATTTTTTTGTATCTCGTGAAATGGTGGCTACAGACATAATGTAAATCATTCAAATACTATGATAAAAAAATATTAAATAAAAAACTTTTATAAAGACAAACTTTTATTGCAATGTTCTAAAAAGGATAAAAATTATTTTTAACAATTTAGGTTCATAATTATAAAAGCGTGGGCCACAATCCACGCTTTTATAATTATGAACTTAAATTATTAAAAAATATTTTTATCCTTTTTAGTACACTGCAATAAAAGCTTGTCTTTATAAAAGTTTTTTATCTAATATTTTATTTTCAAAATTTTAGTTACGCCTTTCGGCTGCCATATTGGATTTTAAATAACGTCACACAGTTTACTGTAGTCTACTTGTCATACTGATTTGATACTCATATCATGGGGATTGTAAAGAATTAGATGATCCGCCATTTCATGTCGACCACCATTTTAGATTTGGAATGAAATCACACTACTGATTGCATTCTACATATCATACCCTTTCATTTGTTACCCATGTGGAGGAGACTGCAAAGAAGAAAGTAATTCGGTATTCTGTGGTGGCGGCCATATTGGATCTACCATAATATTCAATATACTGGATTGCATTGTCTTTAGAACCAATGGTGTATCCAAAATTTCAGTTCAATCGGAAACCAGGAAGTGGGTCAAATTTAACTTGCAAAATTCGATTACAGACAGACAGACACCGGGATAAGTGAAACTAAATAAAAGCTTGTAAAATTACCATTGCTGAAAAGTATCAAACAAACAGACTACTTTATAAAATGCGTATTTACACTAATTGACAATATTCCACTCATTATAAACCTTTTTACCGGAACTACCGCTTACATTTGACCACTAACCAATGAAATTGAAAGGTTTAATTACTGTTCAAATGACACTCTATCATGATATCTTCTGGCTGTCATACATATACTTCCTATTATACATTGCTGTTTAACAAACTGTATCGAAATAGAAGTTTTGGTACAGTTTGACGTCAAATTTAACATGCAAGATTAGATTACAGACCGGGATAAGTGAGACTAAATAAAAGCTTGTAAATGAATCATTCTGTGCTCGCATATTATTAACGCAAAACAATTATTCCACTATAATTAGTGCGGTTATGCTTACATATGTTCAATTTGAATAAAGGATGTCATTAGATCGACCACTTTCACGCCGTTTTATGTCTTTATAGCCCTGTCCACATCCCACCTCCTTCTATATTATTATTATTTATTGATCACGCATTTGTTTATTACACACATTTGATTTTTTACTGTTTGAATACCAGAATTACTATCGAAATTATTGAAAGGCAATCATATTTCCTTTCACTTTTCAAACTCTGAAAATTTTTCACTAATTATTGAAATATATTAATGGTGAAAAAAAATTTTACCCATTTGGATGACAGGACCATTCCAAGTTCATAATTATTGACATTTGAAATATTACAATAAATTAAAAGTAAATTTCTGCGAACGGTGACGCGGGTAACGACTAGTAATAAATATTATGAAATTTGCTATTTATTTTCATGATAGGGTGTTACATGTAAAAATTAACCAAAGCATGCTTGTCAGGTACCTATAAACTAATTTATTTTTGAGATATCTTCAAAACGCAAGAACATTTGCTTTTTTTTATTTTCAAAATATTTTCGAAACTATGAAATTTAGAAAAAAAATTTTACGAAACTTTTTTGGAAAAATAAATAGAATAATAAACCGTTATAAAAACATATATATCTCTTCTGTGTATGCGTCGATTTTCCCTAAAAACAATATGGCTCTTTATATACTTGCATATTAAATATCCTCCCAAAATTTGGTTTCAATCCGCTCAATCAGTTTGGCCTGCATTTTGTTCACAGCCAAACAGACGCACATATATTTTTTAAAAATATGTTTTTAGGATTCAGGGTACTTCAAAACGAAAAAATATTGTAAAATTGTGACACGTCAATTTTGACCTAAATTAATATAATTTCCCGCTAGTTGACTGGAATGGTAAAAATGTATTCGTATTTTTTCGGTTTTTAAAATGTCTATAAATCATATATAGTTATCGAACAAAGTGTCAATAAAGCTAGGTAATGCCTTGTTGCCACATGAATTACATTAATTTCAATGTAATTAAAATACATTTCATTTTGATTTTTGTACATTTAGTGAACTTAATTCATTTTCAGTATTCAGTTTATCTCAATAAAAAACTGAATGTAATTCAGCTAAGTTAACACAACATTTATTGATTCTGAGACGGTACGAAGTTCGCCGGGTCAGCTAGTTAGCTATATTTTACAGGTGGTTAAAACGTCAAAAAATACAGTTAAAATTGGTACCAATTAATTGATGACAAAAGGTGGGCCGTGCGATGCCTTCGATATTCATTAAAATAATAATACTAATATGTGACGTAAATGTTTCGATCCATGTATAGACATAATGATCTTTGTATATTCTATACGCATAGTATACCAGCGTTTCCCAAACTGGGATCCGTGGACCCCGAGGATCTCAGCATACTATGGTACGTTCCACAGCGTAATGACGTATGGCATTATTTTTTGGGGTAATTCTCCTCACGCATGTAAAATTTTCAAACTTCAAAAAAAATTGGTAAGAATAATAAGTGAGGTCAAATATAATGAACAACTCCCCTATTTATAAAACGTGCCATTATGTCTTTAGCATCTTTGTATATGTATCAAAGCTTCATACATGTAAAAACAAACATTAACCGCTTCGAAAACCATTCTATCATAGTTATAAAACAAGAATAAAAAATTCAATTTGCCTACCCCGAAGAAGGCTACATCTGTCCCAAGCTGCCCCTGATTACATGGCTAAAAAATTATTTAACAGGTTATCAAAATTAATACAGATTTTACCCCTAAAAAAATTTAAAAATAAGTGCAACATTTTCTTTAAAACAAACTGTTTTTATAACATAAATGATTTTCTCAGTTTTTCATTTGACGTTTTGTAATCAACCATATGATTTTCAAGTAAATTATATTCTATTCTATCTAAAGGAGTCAACAAACTCATAAATTATGTAAGTATAGGTAAAGCTATACAGTTCGACCGGTGGCGATCGAACTGTATGAATGCCGTCTAGCAAACAGTTTTTCAATATTCAAAATACTAAAACACAAAATTTGTAAGCAAAGCCGTTCGGTAAACAATGATTGCATATATAGATATTATATCGCATCCAAAATTATTATTATAATTCAATAATAAATCGCAGGTATTTGGATTAATAATACAAAACAATCGTGTTATTGTTAATCTTGCTACGTTTCGACTTTTATTTAGTCTTCGTCAGGCTCATAACTAATAAATGAAATAATCAATCAAATGATTTATGTTTAAAAATTTATAATATTGAACACACATTGTATTTAAAATTAATTAAATAATGTTCAAAAAGATTGGTATAACGTTTCAAATTTAGTTATTTTTACATGAATAACAAAAATTCATGTAAAAATAACAACATTTGGAACGTTGCCAATCTTTTTGAATATTATTTAATTAATTTTTAATACAATGTGTGTTCAATATTATAAATTTTTAAACATAAATCATTTGATTGATTATTTCATTTATTAGTTATGAGCCTGACGAAGACTAAATAAAGTAGTCGAAACGTAGCAAAATTAACAATAACATGATTGTTTTGTATTATTAATCCAAATACCTGCGATTTATTATTGAATTATTGTATATATAGTTTGCGATGAAAGTTTGTAAGTGGGCAAAGTCACACATTTTGGTCGATGACGACCGAACTGTTTGAATTCCGTCTAGTAAACAGTGATTCTATAATCAGAATTCTGAAACGCAAAAATTGTAGGCAAAGTTTTGGAAACGCTGCCTCTTCTTATGCGATAAGTCTAATCGTCGCGGATGATTAAAAGCATTTTTACCGAATTATTACCGCGCTTACCGATTACGACACAAACGATTGGCAGGTGTCTGTTTAGTGAATAATTAATGGAAAACAATATATCTCCTTTTTAGTTAGCTCAAAGTTTTTGTTCTTAGGGCTGAAACAAAAATCAATTTATTTCGTCATTTTTTCAGTAAATGCATCTAATAGTGGAATAACCCTATAGGTTTTTATTTCGGAACCGAAAATTTGTAAACAAAAAAAAAATAAAATATAAATAATGGCACCGATCGCCGAGGTCAAACCTATGACCTTTAGGTTACGGGGCAAGGGTTCTATCTCGCCGCTACAGTCGGTTTTTATAGCATTAGACACGTTCGTTACATTTTCAATATCAAAAATCAATATCGTGCCGAAAGAAGTTTTACTTTTAATATAAATTATAGGTAATTAAAGGTGATTTAATTTTATATCGGTATGGGATTTCCCGGCCCTGGTAGTTGCAGCTCATTAGTCCGATCTTCAGAAGGTCATCTGTCCGTAGATATAATCAACGCCTAATAAAACCATGTCGATATCGTTCGATGCTCGATTAATCTCTAATTATTATTTTTAAGGGCCTGGCATTATTAATAACCCACCATCGGTCGGTTTCAAATTAAAATATATTCTATAACGCAAATTCCATGCTTGCAATTTTTCCTTCCAACTTTTTTACATAACTATATCAGAAAATATAATTACTTTGAAGTAAAACTTCTTAGGCGGCACTAGCTCGACGATTTGAGGAGTTTGAGGAGTAAAATGGTGGGCAGAGCTGGCTAGATGAAACGTAATTTGTCAAAGAAATGTGTCATTTTTTCGATGACAAAAATAGGTGACGAGAATTACCATTACAAGCAACAACCTTAAATAAATCAATAAATTATTAATTTAGTAATGTATACCGCACTTGTAGAGGATACGTCAGGTAGAAATACCAATGAACCACGACCTACAAGTTCAAGAAAATTTGACACAACGCCGGCCATGAAAGCTTCATAAGTTCTTGGAATTTCAAAACTAGAACTCATACATATACTCGTATATATATAAGACGAAAAGTTTCAATATTTCGCTTGCTAATGTGTCGAAATTTTTTAAAATTTAATTGACTTATTTTTTTGAAAATTAACGGAATATTGAAAAAAAAATTCGAAATTAAAAAAAAATAATTTTCAAAAAAATTCAAATTTTTGAAAAAAGTTAAAAATTTTAACAAAATCGAAATCTCTATGCAAAATTTAACATTTAAATTTCTATTACAAAAAAATATTTTTTTTTCGAAATTTCGATTTTTTTTTACATTCCGAAAATTTTTAAAAAATTAAATTAAATTTTAAAAACAGTACCCAGTGTCTAAATAAATGATGATTTGATCGTGTCGGAATCACGATTCGTACTGCGTTAAGGTTGATATTATTCTAAGAAAACATTTGACGATTACTTAGGTACTTACATATGACTCGTCCTGACGAGACGGGAAATCTCGATACGAAATCAGTACTATTCCGAGACGTCGTCGCAATCAAGACGAGAAAAACGCCCTCGAGAAAGTATCGACACGAGGGTTGCAGCATTTCTCGTCTCGACGAAATGGCCGCATCATCGCTACTGGGTCCTATAAAAAATGAAATAAGCAATGTTCAAAGCCGTCTATTTTTCTTGTTATCTCTAATTAAACAAAAACAAAAACAACTCACCACCGCATACAAGCAGCGTGTCGGTAATGGAACGTTACAGAGCACCGTTTTATCGACGCGATACTCATAGAAAAGGACGCGTATCTAATGAAACGCCCGTTACGTAACGTATGTCGGAGAGAGACGGCGAGAATTTATATAATATCACAGAGTTCGATCGGCATTCAAACATCTGTCAGACTGTCAATCAAATGCTCTATTAAATGCATTCAGCGCCATCTACAACAATTATGTCTAATCATAAATCTAGTGACCGTGTACTTGGTTCTTATCTTTCAATTGTTTTACATTTGTGCTTAGACTTGTCGGTCGTCGTCAGAGTTGAAACGGACGCGTGCTTGGGACGGCACATTTTAAGGGGGTATTCTTATGTGACCACTTCGAAAAATCGATTTTTTTTCATATTTCAATATTTCATATTTCAAATATGCTGTGAAAAATAGAGACCGAAATTCCTAGTTTTAAATAAATTACAACTCATATAGTGGCCGACGCGCCGTAAGCGACTTGTTGGCTCTTGAAACTTTAAACGCATTTTTCTGGAAACATTAACTGTCATGGTCCTAAAAAAAAAGTATTCAACCGATTGCTTTGAAATTTATATATGTTCTTCTACTCATTAATGGTTATCGTCCGTACTAAAATTGCTTATTTTCGAAAATATTTTCTTATTTTTTTAAACGATTTTTAACAAAAAAATTAACAAAAAACACAAACTTTTTTTCTACAGTCCGCCATTTTTTTTTTTAATGAAATTGATTAATTTTAGTAGGGACGATAGCGACATCCCTACTGAACAATGATCCATTCGATTTTTTTATTTCAGACAACATGAACAGCCGCTATTACCATGACCAGTGACCTGCTTTTTTTTAGTGTCTAATTTAATTTAAAAAAAATATATATATAAAAAATGTAAAATAAGAGAAAAAAATTTTTTTTAGGTATACAGTTTAAGATACAAACAAAAACATATAAAAAAATTAAAATGATTGAATGTTATTGTCGTCTAAAAAAAATTCCCTAAAAAGAGGTAAAATTTATGCGTTCACATAAGAATACCCCCTTAAGGAACTCGCGACCGACAAGTCCATCCAATTTGGAGTAGAATCTAATCTAGATTTTGATTATATCAAAGTTTTCTTCTATGTAGACACGGAACATGGAAATAAAAATTAATTTTCACCACCTTAGATCCTTCTACAACAAAATGGAAATTGGGTGCATCGATGTAAAGCAGCTTATGTATTAATGTTCAAGGCGTGATAAATAATTTTTGAAGACAAAAAAGGCAATAGAAAGTTCCGTTGAAGAGCGTTCAAATGTCCGGAGGGAATTCAGGGCGTTACACTATGTATATAGAGTCAAATTAACAATAATTATATCCAAAAGCAAGGTGGGGAAACAAAGTTGGAACAAAGGGGCTTAGAGCAATTAAGATAATGTCATCGATTATTAATTTAAACGAGGTAGTTTAAATTCATAAAGAAAGTGAATCAAGATAAAATTATATCATTAAAAAATAACACGCTAATTTAATACACAGAGAAGCAAGTGCCTGTTTCCCTGATTTCTTTTAAATCACCAATAGGTGAGGGTTATTTGGACCAATACGAAGTTATATTTTCAATTAATTATTTTTTAAGGTGCCTGTTTATCAGCTGGTCAATATGCCTCCTATTTCACCCGCATAGCAGTCAGAAATTCCTAATTTCTATGAAAAATCTTACTCAATCTTTGATGTCAATGCTTCAAAATAAACTAGAAATATGTACCACTCTTCCTATATGACTTTTAGCCAAGTTTTTATAGTTTATTTGAACGAACAAAACGAGAAAATTAGCATAAGTTTTACACAAATTATTTGTATTGAAATAATTAAATTTGAAAAAAGTTATTAAGTGAGCTATGTTTATTAGTATTTTTAACATAAATTTGAAAAAACCGCAAAATGTTAATTTGCCGTCCCGTAATTCGAAATCTCGTGACGTGCTGTAAAATGTCACGTTTTTGTATTTAAATTTTTTGTAATATTTAAGCACCAAACCAAATTTTGTGACGCTTATTACTTAACTAGTTGTTCAGCCTGTCTTCGTCAGGCGCATTCGAAGTTCAAAGATTCAAAATAGCATCTTTCTTTTACATATAATATAGAAGTTAACATATATTTTAGAAGATTTTCCCTCTGCCTCTCTCCCTGGGAAGACAATCTATAATTCGGCTTCGTTAGGTTCTTTCTATTGAATATTACATTAATTGAAAAAATTGTAATTATTTGATAACTTATTTGACATTTGATATATCAGAATGTTTCAAAGTTTGTTGTTCGTAACTAAGGCAACCAACCATCCATTCATTTATGGCCTGTTATGTTCTATGAAGTTTTAAAAAAAAAAACCCTAATTCGATCCCGGGGAGAAAACCAAAAATCCGGCGACGATAGGTCTGTCCCGTATCTTACACTATAAATGTGCCAAATTTCAACTTCCTAAGTCTAGTGGGGCCTTCTGGAAGGTCTGGAAAGACAGACATCCGGACACACAATAGGAAATTATAATATGTATATTACAACTAATAAAATGCCCGGGTCGCAGTGCCAAAACCCTGCCGACAATATAGTGTATTTGCTAATACAGGTATTGTGGCTTTATTAAATGAAATTAAATTTGTTTTGGACAAAATAAAAAAAAATTGAACCCCTTAATACACCCCTTACAATAATAATTTTATTAGTTGAAATATTGTTATCAATCCAACATCTGCACCAAATTAAATTCAGTAAGTAAATTCGTATACGCAAACTAGTGTTTTCATAAAATTTGTAAGTCCGGTTCTGTCGGGCCGATTTGCTTATAATTTTAGGAGCACTTTTTAATTACTACTAAAGGGTTAAATTTCAATTTTGAAACGATTCTGAGAATTTTTTCGGTATTTTTGGGCCCAAAAACTTTTTTCAACCCCTAAAAACTACCCTTAAAATGACCCGATTGGGTCCATTTTAAATAAGCTTCGTGCGGTGATGGATTCCAACATGTATGCCAAATTTCGTTAAAATGAATTAACTCCTTCGTAAGTTATATACATATATAAATAAACATTTTTAAAAATGGTGCCAAAGTGTTTAGGAGGTTATGAAACGTCGAGAAATTTTGGTCCGACCCCTAGGTCCCGCCATCCGACCAACGCCAATAGTGTATGTTGCCATATGGCAAATACACTAATAACAGTATTAAAATGAATTTTGCGATCACAAATTGAAATTTCCCAAGTGAATATTTTAAAATCTGAGACATCAGTCATTTCATGCCTATAGCTTCTACCGTTTAGTTCTAGAAGCTTGCGACAGAAAAACAGACGGATGGACACTAAAAATCAGACAAAACATTCTGTATACTCAACACCACCCCTGTGAATAGTGTCCTCCTAAAGAAATCAAACCCACCCCGCTGTTTCAACCCTCCGTATACTTCCTTCCAGGTTGGAAGTAGCGCGCATTTAATACACATAACCACGCATCGTACGATTTCCATGGGAAAATCTTTAGCGTACGGGTCCCGCCGTCGACAATACATCAGTGTACAGGAATGATTACTTCGATCCCTTTTGTGTATAAAACGAGAACCCGTTTCGCTGAATATGCATCACAAAACGGTACTTAAATAGCGAGGGGTGCTTCGCCCCCTTGCTTCGGGGCACAAATGCGTTGTAATTTTACGACAAGAACTTGTACTGCGTTCATGTATATAGTTGTTTTTATTATACGAGTTAAGATTTTACGATTCTTTGTCCAGCTTGATGCAAATTCTGCAAAGAAATAAAATGCGATTTCCTGCTCAGAAACATTTATCTTGAACCGAGCGTCACCGCATGAAAAATACTCTGTACTTTATAATTAATTCCAGATAAATATCGAGATGGTTCCTTATTCGAGGCCATGGCCGATTACCTATCAAACTTCCCGTTCAAAAATTACCTATCCTATCCTCATTTCCTATAATTCTTTCGTTTGCTCGTTACTATTAATTAAGTTTTAGAAATGTAGAAAATAACGGGAAGTGGTAAAATGGAAAATAGTAATGGTGCAAATGGCGTCTGTTATGACATAAAAGTCGACAAACAGACGTTAAACGCATTATTATTATTATTATTATTACTCTATACTTTAAGGTTGGATATCAACTGATACCTACTGTACAAAATTTCATCAAAATCGGTTCACTCGTTTTCGACTGGTGTCGATACCAAACACAAACAATGAAAAAATTAGAGTTTATAAAAACTAAAACAACACGCTGTTTTGAGAACTAAAAAATGAAAATAATTTGACATCAAAATTAGCTTGACTGTAAAAAGCGTGGAGTGCTTAATATCGGTAATACATTTTTCATTTACTAACTAATTGTAAACAGAGCTATTATGAAAATTTAATTAGACAGCACCCCACGCTTTTTACAGTAAAGCTAATTTTGTTATCAAATTTCAATGAAATCGATAGGGGTTTGAAAGTTATACGGCAGAACAAAATCTGAATATGATCAATTGGGAATGTGAATTGTTTTTGTAAAAAATGATTTAAAAAATGGAAATTCTAATTACCGAAAATTAAAAATTAACTTATTAGGCAGAAAAAGTATGTTAAAACTTTGTTGGTATTTGAACGATTTATAACCCGCCAATTTCGTAAAAGACGTCAAAAGGATTATACCGGACAACGCTGGGTAAACCCGACTATTCAATAATAAATTGTATGCACATATGACATACCTAAAGCATTAAGATTTTAAAAATGTATCAATGAAGAATATGCAAAATTCCTGTTCCTTGATAAAAGAATCAAGAAGCGTGGATAAATATATATTAATCAAAAAAATTAAGGGAGCGTTGTCAACCACATGCCAGAGGATGCTGTTTAGAGTATTGTTTAAAATTAACCAAAGCATGCTTGTGAGTCAAATTCTTTTTGACGAATCAATTGTTTCAAAACCAAAGAGCAGCGGCCATTTTTATTTCAAAAATAATTATAAATTGCAAAATCTACGCTGTGTTGTAGAAAACATTGTTAGAAATTTTAATTTGACGGTGATCACACATATTTTTCCATAAAAAAATCGATTCTTGTCGAAAAATAGTTCATCCATTGAAACGATATTATTTATGTGTATACATGTACCTATTTTAAATAGCTTTTTGTACGATTTCCACTTCTTTTCTACTTTTTTACGCATGTTGATCAAAATTTAGCTTGAAAAACGTTTTTTTTCTATGTAGATCAACCATTCGTTTTGTATGAGTACATTAAAATGCTCTCCATAACAAAGAGTTTAACGATGACATTAGATTGCCCTTGGATGTATAAAACTGTAATTATATGATCATAATCTAAGGTTATTGGCACATCAAAGTTTTTGGCAATGCTTTGTGCCACTTAGCATAATAAAAACTTTTTTGTAAAAATGAGTGGAATAAAAACGTGATGAAAAGTGTACCGTTGTAATTGAAAAAAATCGGTCAAGTGCGAGTTAAACTCGCGAGAAGAGGTTTCGTACTATTCCGTTTTCCTTGAGTACGTTAAGAGTTAAGATTTTCGTTTAGGTTTTCCTGTAAATTATGGATGAGACCCGACATTCCCTATTTTTTTCAAAATTTTAGGCCCAGTAGTTTCGGAGATAAGAGGGGGGGATGGTCAATTGTTCATTTATTTTCTTCAATAACTTGAAAAACTATTAAAAATTATAAAAAAAATATATTTGAGACCCTTACTACAAGCCTTTTCATTTGGTGTGTCACACGATATAGTTTGCAAATTTTTTTTTTTTTAATTTCTTAATTTGCCCCTCAAAAATGACCCCCATGTTCGAAATTCATTTATTTACGTTACACGTCCGTCTTTCGGTCACCGACTTACATATGTGTACCAAATTTCAACTCAATCGGTCCAGTGGTTCGGAGCAAATTGGCTAAAACAGTAGGACGGACAGACACACGAGTGATCCTATAAGGGTTTCGTTTTTTCCTTTTGAGGTACGAAACCCTAAAAACAAAGTTATAGCACACATATTCTCTGCATATGCGCAGATTTTCTTCAATATTAATATTAATCTTCTTATTTACATGCCAAACATCCAATAAATTATCTCTATTTCAATGTGCTTCAGGAAAAAATTACGGCACTTTAAAAATTCGTCTCGAGGTTTGATTTTCATATTTAACAGCAGAAACAAATTATAAGTTGAATATTAATTAAAGTAATAGTTTTACTTACTCGTTAACCTCAATATTCATGAATAATTTTGGTGCAGCAGAAAAAGTTGTCATTTGTTTATGGATCGTGGGTAATTGGACACAAATAAATGAAAATTCTAAGTTTTCTAAATTTGCTACATTTCGTAGGTTAGTTCCCTACTTCTTCAGGCAAGTTTATAATTTAGAATCTTTGTTGATATGTTTCTAGTGAGATCATCTTGTCATTCATTTAATGAATGACAAGATGATCTCACTATGAAACTTCTAAGTTTTCTAAATTTGCTACGTTTCATAGGTTAGTTTCCTACTTCTTCAGGCAAGTTTATAGTTTAGAATCTTTGTTGATATGTTTGTACAAACATATCAACAAAGATTCTAAACTATAAACTTGCCTGAAGAAGTAGGAAACTAACCTATGAAACGTAGCAAATTTAGAAAACTTAGAAGTTTCATTTATTTGTGTCCAATTACCCACGATCCATAAACATATAACATCATGGACGATAACAACTCGAATCTGTTGTCATTTGTGATTCCTCAATGACTATATTTACTTTGAGTAACATTTGAACCAAAACTAGACAATGTTCTTTGTTGACGAAGCCTCGGTGAAAGACTAGTAGATTGATATAAGTATTCCCTTAATTATTTTCAGGAATATAAAACGCTGATTCACTGGCTATCTTTCTCGGCCTCCTATTCAAAACGGGAAATAAATTCAATACGTAATATTATACAATAGTGAAGTAACAGGGGATTTAAAGTTTGATCGGGGTCCAAACACACGCTGGTTGTCGTCACGGAGTCAAGACTTGAGGGGAGCCCAACTTATAAGAGAAGATGCTTGCACCTGGTCCATCACGAGGAACATGTGTGCTCGGCGGGTCTTCGATTGGCGCGGGCCAACTTATTATCTTCTCACCCCAATTTCGTATACCAAATGCACCAGATTATATATAAATAACATCTAATCCCGTGCTTATACTAGCTGTGGCGCGCGTATTTATTTATTGTAGATTATAGACGCTCGACAACTCACGTCATTAGCGTCCTAATTACATCAAAATATACCGTGTATCTCACATTGTAAGCCATGGCTTATATATTTTTTTCACTCGGTACCTAAAGCAAAACACTTGAAAATTTTACAAAAAATACCTATTATTAAATTATTTATGGACGATCGTTTCGGACAATAAGTCCGTCCTCAGGAATATAAAACATACACTAAATTAGATATTTGCAATGTACCTACTACTTACACGGAAAGTTCATACCTGAAATGATTTGGGTCAACCATAGATCTATATCTGGAAATTTAAATTCTAAAGTATTTGGTTCGATCAGGTTTTAGCTATCTTAATTCAATTTGAACGGATATTGTCTAGTCGTGTTTCGCTGATAATAGTTTAATATAGTTTGCAATTCCGCAAATGCTTAGACGCGATTACCAGATGTAAATCGGGCCGTGTTGACAGACACACGTCGCATTAATATGTTAATGTTCTTAAAATATTAATGAGTTTATATCTGTGATTTGATATACTGTCGTTAATTAATGTACAAACGCGCGTTAATAAACAAGAGCTGTAGTGTCAATCCGCTAACACGTTCAACTGTTTCTATCTGTAGACATTTAATCACCCGCAGTGGATTTTTAAGGTCACCAATTGTCAGAGCAGCGTTTCCGCAGCACCCCCACCTGGCAATTTTGAGTTCAAACTAAGAGCCTTTTTTTGTGCTCCATTTGTGCTGTTTTGTGCCCGAATTTCGACGTTTGTGCAACAAACCCAAAATAGTTATAAACATTTTTAAGTGGGGGTGCTGTCGAAATGACAGCACCCCCACCAGGGAATTTTGAGTTCAAACTAGGAGCCTTTGTTTGTGCTATGTTTGTGCTGTTTTGTGCCCGAATTTCGACGTTTGTGCAGCAAACCCCAATTAGTTATAACCATTTTAAGGTGGGGGTGCCGTAGAAACGACAACCCCAAAACTAGGAATTTGTAATTTTTAATTACGCGGTTCGTTTGTGCTACGTTTGTGCTGTTTTGTGCCCGAATTTCGACGTTTGTGCAGCAAACCCCAATTAGTTATAAACATTTTAATATTACATTATAGACATAATATATGCGGTAGGTCGGTACACTACGTGCATTGTGCACGAAGGGGAAAAGTAGAGGTAGTTGACACATGTTTGAAGAAGACAACCGTTGTTTCGGCATTTTCAATTCTTTTATGAAGAGTTGCGTTAAAATAAAATAATTATTCGAATTTTTTTATTACTCTTTAAAATCTCTTTAATCATTGAGCGCAAATAACCAGGCATGTTAACTGTCAAAGGTACACACCATTCATTAGACAATAGCGACCGATTAATACGACGAGACGTTCTTCATTCTAGTTTCTAATCTGTGTTATTTAGTAAAATTGTATTAGTAGTTTGTACCTAAATAGGATTTTGAAAATTGAAAATTAATACTGGTACTAAATCCAGATGATCCCGGTAATTGGAAGTCATAAAAATACTTCCATGTAATTTACAAAATAAGTAATTCATAACTCCGCAACCTCAGTGAGGTTTTATATATGTATAAATATCGCAAGATATAATCAACAGGCTCAATAGACAAGTGGGAAATGTATCTCGGGTTTGAAACTTGATCGCCGCAATAGGGAATATGCATTTGGATTAAATTGAATTGATTTTTTTCCCCTGAATCCATATTGTCCTGAAATTATATCTGAACCATTATTTCCTTATTTAGTTTGTTTTTAATTGCAGAAAATATTAATTAAAAAATGCAAAATATGCGAGGGAAATTCGAATTTTCGAAACGCATCACCATTGGTCGAACCGAAACATGACGTCAAATACCACGTTATCGGATTTATAGGCGTCACTGTTTCTATAGTGTCTGAATGAAAAATTGTTTTATTTGTGCTTCTGTAGTGTTTTTCATTAGCGTGAAATTTCTAGTAGCATTAAATCATTTAGAACGATGATTGAAAGTGGCTTTGTCAAAACACAATCGGATAATTTACCAAAAATAGATGCATTTATCTTTATCCATGGCGTGAATAGCTTTTAAAACTGAAAATTTCCATAAAAGAACCAAAAGTATCTGTCAAACTTATAGTCAACAAACACTGGTCGTGGCTTTTGACGTCACTCAAGGCCCGCGAAAAATGGCGGCGTTCAAACAGATCAAATTTAAGCGATGTTTTAAATATTATTTAAAAAAATTATTCGAGCATTTCCAACAGTATTTATATTTTTTACTATTTTATAACGATGTAAAAAGTGAATTAAAAATATAAAAAAATACATGCATATTCCCTATTGGATTTGCAGACGCATCTGGTACACATACTTTTTTTTATATTTTATGTCTAACAAAAATTTCCTAAAAGAAGTCGAATTGTTATTTTGACAATTTATAACTATGCAAATTTCGTTTCATGCGCCTTTTTGTCTGAGTCTTATAAACTCGCACCGCCCGTCATAAAAACTAGGTAAATACTTATCAATATTTTTTTCGAAACATATGGTTTTATCTTTACCGTTCAAAAAATAATAACACAGAAACGAATTTCGAGTTATTATTTGCTTAACAAACTCAGAAGAAACACGTTCAATAATTTGCTTCGCTTATTGTGCTTGTGGTATTAATAAGGTTTTTATATTGTATCGTCGACACTCTATATAATTGCTATATTTGGCCTGATATTTTTATTTTCTCTTTATCAAATCATATCGGTTAAAAAGAAATCGCCAATTAGATTACAAAAATATTTTTCAAATATATTAGATTTCACGACTGTGATGTTTATAAATTATAAGATTGCAGTAAATGTATTGCTTAAATTAATACGTATATCGAATTCGAGGTTAAATAGTTTGATTAAATTGGCCCATTGATTAATTATACATGTCGTAGGATAATTGAAAAATTCGTATTTTCGTAAAAATCCTAGAACTTTTGCAAAAAACCGGGCAATTGGAATCCGGTTTTTTGTAATCGTCCTAGGATTTTCGCGGAAAACCGATTTTTTCAATTATCCTACGACACATACATATATAAATGTTTATTCCAGTTTTAGCTATAAACTCCGCCAATGATCAAGTGAATATTTCAATAAGAAATGTTTTAAGAATAAAATACAATAAGACCTCGCTTAACACTGCTCCGCTTAACGTTGTTTGTTTTACGCGGTTTCTAAAAAAAAAGTTTAGCCACTATAACGTAAATTATGGATCAGTTTGTACAAAATGATTCAAATGTTGATGGAAGTTCAAAGGCAAAACGAGGTGTAATTGATGCAATATCTTGCTATTGACAACAGCTTGTTGAACGAAACAGAAAAAGACAAACCTTTCTCATCACAAACACAAGTTCTTATTCGAATTTTTATTTGATTTGCATAAATGTTTTATGAACAAAAAACGATATTAGCAATTAATAAATCTATAATTAATGAAAAAAGAGTTTAACAGTAAATGTTACAAAATTAAAGAAAAAAAAACTAACAAATATTCTTATTCTCGGTTCTGTTTCACTTATGCCTCGTTTAACGCTGTTTCGTATAGCGCAGGAACTTATTGGAATGTATCTCCCGCGTTAATCGGAGACTAACTGTAATTATGCAACCGCAAAGCCAAATAAACTAAAGGAGTTTTATAATAGGTGAACAGTTTTAAGTAGAAAACAATATGAATTTAAATTACAAAAATACAGTACCTATATGAAAACAGAAAAACATTATATAACTATGATTTTTTATATAATGTTACAATATGATTTTAAACAGTTTTAATTTTGTTTTTTTTAGCTTCCCGCTACGAAAATTGAGAATTTTAAAAAATTGAGAAGTTATTGGTTTCACCTCGATTTTTGAAATTTGAGTTTTCGTCAGATCTCGACGAATTGAGGTCCTAGGACATGAGTGCCTTTACAGTAGAGGCAGGCATGTTAGACCTGAGTGATCAGCTGTTACATTTTAGTTGACAATTGCATGTTACTGTGGAATTTGGTTTATTTACATTTGTTATCAATAAACTTTAAATTATTGATATAAATTTTAACATTTTGAGCTATTTAGTACCGGTTAATCAGTTGACGCTAATAATTTTTGGACTTATGTATTATTGTACTTCATTATTTTATTGTAAAAAATGTTGGTATGACTATGTTTTAACAGAATTTTTGAGGTAATTTTCATTGTAAATTTTTTATATATTTTTTTATAATTTTGTATTTATTTTATAACTTGTAATTTATTATATCTATTTATGTCTGTTAAAACTAGATACCTGAGGAAGTCGGAATAATACCGGCGAAACGTCGTATAACGAATATATATGTTGAAACGTACAGATTGGTCTTTTCACCTAATTCTTTTTACCTAAACTCGTATATTTTGCATTGCATTGTATGTTTACGTTATATAGACATGAGAACACTCCGGTTCTGTAATACAGGCTTCATTTTGAAAATAAGAAATATGCTGTTTTATTACAAAAACACCGCTCACAATAAATCCATGATACTGAGGGGGACTTAGTGTTTGAGAGAATATTATTTGAGACTGACCTGACAACCTATTATTTCCAATAACGGAGATATTATATATTCAAAAAAAAGTATTATCGAATTAGAAGTATGAATATACCTATTTAAGAAAATATATGGAAAAACATTTTATTTTGTACTCTTTTATTTTATAACAAATTTTGTAATTAATAATTATTATTTAAATCAAGTAATTTTATTTTAATATATCACGTTTATAAAAACTGTAAAATCGTTTCTCCTAGCCTCATACAAATTTATAATCCTGTACAGATTGTCCTGAAAATTTGTGATTGTGATTTTTTAATAGCTATACTTGTAAGATTTAAAACGAGAAACATATGGGGCACATGCAATAGATAATTGATGCATGAATAGTTCACCTAAGTCACTAACAAATTTATTGCATTGCAAAGGATAGAACTGTTCTGTGAGTTTTCTCAAGGACAGCTGTATTATTAACAACCGCATGTGCACCACTTTTTTCGTTTTAAATCTTACAAATAAGTATTTGTACTGAGCAGACAAACAAACGACAGACAAGAAAGCCAGGTAATAAATCTGCTTTAAAAACTTGCGACCCCCTGTAATTAAAAAAATATGAGTGACTAACTTGACTAAAATTAACAATTGGTGCTCGATTATTAATTTGACCAGATCAGGTCGATCAGTTGCATTTAAGTTATTTTTCCCAAAAAAAAATATTTTTCAATAAACTCTTCAATACTTATAACAATTTAATTACGCACCATGTGTGATAATTTGCGCTTAATGAATAAAGAGATTTTAAGAAGTAATAAAACAATTCAAAAAAACTATTTCGTTTTAATGCAACTTTTCATAAAAAAATCAAAAAAACAGTTGACCCTGCAGGCCATTCCTGGAACTTCCCGCTGTTTCCATTCTATTGAGATGTGGCTTACCCCTACGGTGTTTGTTACAAGTTATTTTAAAAAATTCCAGCCAATTGGGCGACAGGGTCATTCCAACTTCATAAATATTGAAATTTGAAATATTATAACTAAAATAAAATTTGTCACCGCGTGCAGTGACGCGGGTAACGGCTAGTAACAAATATGATATTTGGTATTTGTTTCCATGGTTACATAATATGGTTTAACGTAAAAATTAATCAAAGCACGCTTGTCAGCTGCCTAACAGTCTAATTTCTTTTTAACAGATCTTCGAACAAAAGAACCTCTGATTTTTTTTTTCAAAATATTTCTGAAATTATTAAACTTAGGAAAAAAGTTTTTCTAAGAAATTTTCTTGGAAAAATGTATAAAATATTAAATCGTTATAAAACAATTTTTATCAAAATTTTTCTCCGACGATAGCTCTCGAACAAATGAACCGATTTTGATGCGGTTTGCGGAGATCGACGATGTTTCATGAGAAATAGAGCTGATTAGATTTTGGAGTTGATCGGTACAGTAGTTTCGAAGATATTGCAAAATATTTAAAAAAAACTGTTTTCCAAAAAGCTTTATTTTTGACATTTCTCAAAATCTACGTACCCAAATTAGTAAATATTTCAGAAAATCTAAGTTCAGCAAGGCCCTTTCAGACGCCGTAATCCGCATTTCGATCTGTCCAACCGTTCAAAAGTTATACACACATACATACAGACATAGGGACATTGTGGAAATGGTCAGAATAGCTTCCTAGGACCTCAATTCGTCGAGATCTGATAAAAACTCAAATTTCGAAAATCGAGGTGAAACCAATAATTTCCCAATTTTTGAAAATTTTCAATTTTCGTAACAGAAAGTTAAAAATTGAATATGCCGAAACAACGTTTGTTTTCTTCAGACATGTGTCAACTATCATTACTTTTCCCCTTGGTGCACAATGCACGTATAGTGTACCGACCTACCGCATATATTATGTCTATAATGTAATATTAAAATGTTTATAACTAATTGGGGTTTGCTGCACAAACGTCGAAATTCGGGCACAAAACAGCACAAACGTAGCACAAACGAACCGCGTAATTAAAAATTACAAATTCCTAGTTTTGGGGTTGTCGTTTCTACGGCACCCCCACCTTAAAATGGTTATAACTAATTAGGGTTTGCTGCACAAACGTCGAAATTCGGGCACAAACTAGCACAAACGTAGCACAAACGTCCCGCGTAATTGAAAATTAAATGTTTCGAGGTGGGGGTGCTATCGTTTCTACCGCACCCCCACCTTAAAAAGTTTATAACTAATTGGGGTTTGCTGCACAAACGTCGAAATTTGGGCACAAAACAGCACAAACATAGCACAAACAAACGCTCCTAGTTTGAACTCAAAATTCCCTGGTGGGGGTGCTGTCATTTCGACAGCACCCCCACTTAAAAATGTTTATAACTATTTTGGGTTTGTTGCACAAACGTCGAAATTCGGGCACAAAACAGCACAAACGGAGCACAAAAAAAGGCTCCTAGTTTGAACTCAAAATTGCCAGGTGGGGGTGCTATAGAAATGCAGCTAATTGTCAGGGTCATATTCTGTGTCCAGTACCAGATTTTTTAAGTAAAACTTTTTTTGGCACGTAAAATTCATTTAGATAGAAAATGTAACGAACGTGTCGCAATGTACGTATACCTTATATAAAAACCGGCTATAAAAGATTAAACTAAGGTGGTGGCGAGGTAGAGTAACTGCCGCGTAACTTAAAGGTCGTTGTTTATCGGTTATTACAAAAACCGTTTTTTTAGATTTTTCTAAAATCGGTTCACATCACTAGCGCGACTAGGTTTATTTTACTTTAAGTAAATTTACAGCACAAGTGTTAAATGTGTCGTTTCACGATCGCTATATAGGGGAGCGGGGGGCACGTTGTTGCAGGGGTAAGAAGTTACACGCATTTTTTACCGGGATTTTGAACTCTTTGGTAGACGTAAGTGGACTCATTTGTTTCCTTATAACATCGTGCGTTGCATAAAAACAATCAGTGACCCGCCCAGCGACAAGCTGCTAGGTTGTGTGCACGTGTCTCGATTTCGATCAAGTAAGTAACAAAATCCTTTACGAAATTTTTGATTCCTGCTGTCTATATTTGTTATTCTCTAAATTTTTTTAACCTCGAACGTTCATAATGTATCTAATTTTAATTTGCAATAGCGTTTTATTCTGCTATTGATATCCACTAATGGCGACTTTAATTTTAATTAAAAAACATACCATGGGGCAGGTTGTTACAATTTTTTGGGGTAAGTTGTTACATGTAACAACTTGCCTCAGACCTTGTATTACCGTTCATCTCATTGACTATCATTTAGAAATTACTACGTTGTACTTAAAAATTCGAATAAATGACGGTAGTATTCTTTAGTATGGCGAGAAATTGAAGCTTTCGTTCCGACGGGCGCATCCTTGCTTTTTAAAACAATGGTTCATCTTTAAATTATTTTTTAAATTCTAAATACTCATTGTTTTTTTTAGAATGAGAAACTACAAAAGAAAAACGGAAAGAGGTACAACTAGTCAAGAAGTTTATGAATCTGCTGCGGCAGAAGTACTGCAGAATAAAACGAGCATTCGTAAAGCAAACGAAGTGTTTAATTTGTGTCCGATGTCCTTATCCAGGTATGTCAGAAAAAACAAAAACAACGAATCTTGTTCATTGGGTTACGTTAAACCTAGATTGGTATTCTCACAAGAAGCTGAACATAAATTAGCTTTTTATCTAATCAAAAGTTCACAAATATATTTTGGTTTACTACCAACTGAAGTCCGAAAACTAGCTTACCAATGTGCAGTAAAACTCGATTTAAAAAATATTCCTCCCAGCTGGATCCAAAATAATATGGCTGGGCAGGACTGGTTTAAAAGTTTTATGCACAGAAATCTATCTCTAAGAACACCAGAAGCTACATCTTTGAGTAGAGCAACGTCATTCAACAGAACCAACGTTAAAGACTTTTTTGACAAACTGCAATTCTTATTCCAAAAATATGAATTCACTGCTTCGCGCATATGGAACGTTGACGAAACAGGTGTCACAACGGTACAGAAGCCTAAAAAAATAGTGGCTGCTCGTGGTCAAAAACAGGTCGGTGCGATCACATCTGCCGAAAGAGGATTACTTGTAACGCTTGCATGTGCAAATTACAATATAGATACTATAATTACTCATACATGTTATAAGACTGTTTAGAATGATCTCTTTTGTTCATAACGTTTTGAAATAATAAAAAAAAATGATTTATCATTGATGATTTTGTTTATTTACCTACTGTAACATCGTGCCCCGAAGCTGTAACAACTAGCCCCAAGTTAGGGGTAAGTTGTTACAATCGACTTATTTGATTAATTGTCCATTGTGAAAAAAATTACGTAAATTTTAATATTTTTCCAATAATATTTTACTAGCTGAATAAACATACTAACGGTAAAAGCAATCAAATGTATACATTATTTGATAGCTTTTGTGATATTGGCAATTATCTAAAAAATGTAACAACCTGCCCCCCGCTCCCCTACATCAGGCATGAAAAAGAAGCTATTTTATAGAGGGGTGTGCAAAAAATTAGATTTTTTTCGGCAGTTACATGAGATTGAAAATAAAAAATTTTTATTTCAACTAATTCCTTTGAGATATTGATATATGTGGGCAGATTGGTTTTCGTCAGGCAGCTCAAATGAAAACTAATTTTATAGTGCGAACCGTGGCCGCGTTGTGTCGCTAGATGCAGATTTGCTCAATATCTATGTATATATAAGCGCTTCCGGCTATAAGTCGCACCTAATAATAAAAATAATCATTATTGCCTATAATTTAGATACCAGGGGTTCTTAAACAGTCGATTGCGATTGACCGATCGATCGCGAGAGCTATGAGAGTCGATCGCGGAAAGACATCCACAATCTGCATTTTCTTGAAAATAATCGCGATTCGTCGGCGCAACAATTAGACACCGACAGGTTACAGCGCCATCTATCCAATAATTGACTAATAGGTGGTGTACTTAATTGAAATTGTTTATAATAATAATAATAATAATAAAAACCCGGGTCACAGTGCCAAAACCCAGCCGACAATATAGTGTATTTGCTAAGCCGTGTGGCTTTATTATGCGAACTTAGGTTGGATTTTAGGCAAAATAAAAAATTTAACTTCTTAATACACTCCTTAAAATTACATTTTTTCTTAATTGCCAAATTATTGTCGATCGAAGGTCTACACCACATTAAATACACCCTTCAGTAAATAAGTCACTATCTGCAAACTAGTATTTTAAAAAAAATTGTAAATCCGGTTCTGTCGGGCCGATTTTATTAAAATTTTAGGGACACTTTTTAATTACTACTAGAGAGTTAAATTTCAATTTTGAAACGATTCGGAGAATTTTTTCGGTATTTTGGGGCTCAAAAACATTTTTCAACCCCTAAAAACTACCCTTAAAATGGTCCGATTGGGTCCATTTTAAATAGGGTTCTTGCGGTGGTAGATTCCAACATGGGGGCAAAATTTCATTAAAATCAATTAACTCTTTCGAGAGTTATAGCGCACACACACACACACACACATATATATATATATATATATATATATATATATATAAACATTTTTAAAAATGGTGCCAAAGTGTTTAAGAGGTTATGAAACGTCGAGAAATTTTGGTCCGACATCTAGGTCCCGCCATCCGACCGACGCCAATAGTGTATGTTACCATATGGCAAATATATTAATAAACCATCTTTATTTCGTGTAGAACACATAAATGTGTATGAAGCATGTTAAAGATTACAAATGTATCACCAATAAAAATATATGTCTAATTCTAATGCATATTTTTCTCTCATCAATGTATTTGTTCTAATCTATAGTAGATCGCTTGTCGCTTGAATATATTATGGTAGATCGTCGCCACTGTAAGTTTGAGCACCCCTGGTTTAGTATATCTTAATTAGATGTAGAGATGAGCTTATTGGTTACTGACAGCGACTTCCAAGTAGCGGCGAATTTAGCACTGATGCACTGCAGATAGGCAAGCGACCAGCAATCATTGGAAAGACTATGCACGTGCCATGATATCATGTTATGCGCAGTGCAGGAATTTCAACTTTCTGCCCTTTATATACGGTGTAATATACTATTTCTTTATTCCCGGTCGAAAATACGTACTTTTGGCTTCAATTTTAAGACACAAAGCCTAACATGTATGCTATGCTGGAATTACTCGCACGCCATCTATAACAGCGGGACGAAAGAGTTTTTTTCGTGTACACTGATGCGTGAGACTACCACCAGCCAGTAGTAGCTTACATCTGTTATTACGTATAACCTCAAAATTTCTCACTTGGAAGGTATTAGTCTTTTTATATAATGATGAAAGTACGTACTTTCGACCGGATATAAATAAAAATAGTATCCACCACACGGGCAGAAATCTGAAAACCCTGAATTGAGCTTCGTCTCGGGCATTCTGTTCTTGCCGTACATAATATTTCTTATGTGACGATTAGTTTTCCCGCTATAGTCGCTAGCTAGTCACTGTAGTGAACAGTTAAGGCTGTCGAAACGCTCTGAATTTAAGCCACACTACGAGATTAAAAAATGCTGTTGCAAGGGGGCCGCTGTCAGTTGATTACTCAAAATTTTGGAAATATTTTTGAAGATTTAAAAAAGTTTTCCGAAAAAGGAAGAGTCACTTTAGGTTTGTGATGGAACAATTTTGTGAAATAAGTACGAACCAGGTTGTTGTGTGACATTGAAAACGTGTGTTTTTTGGCACAATTAATGCCAACTTTTTTCTAGTAAATTGTACATAAATTATAAAAGTAGTCCACTAGAGACCTAGATTTGTTCTTTATGTTCCTTACAGAGAAAGAATTTTTGAAAAGTGTTGACGAATAAGTCTACAATCAGCTAACAGCCGAAGTCCTATTATTGGCTTAAATTCAGAGCGTTCCGACAGCCTTAAATTCAAATATTAGCGACTGTCACAGGTAGTGAAAATCGCTCATCTCTAGTCAGATGTGATGTTTTGTAAAATAATAAAATTAAATCGAGTTGCATTATTATTAACTATATCGATAACTAATTAGAGAACAGTTTTATTGGTTTGATTATTATAACACAGGATGTCAAAGACGCCATTAAGGATATCCCATGAGATATTATAGTAATTACAGACGTATAGACAGCAGATATGTCAGAGGACTTTCTGATTAGATATACCTATTTAAGATAGAAAGTTGCATTTCCGACGACAAAACTAACACACGTACGTTTAAAAAAACGATATGGAAAACCATGTTCCAAAATCACTTTTCAAAAAACTCGGGTGTCGAATGTCGATGCCAAACCATGCCGTCAATATAGTGTACTTGCTAATACAGGCAGTGTGGCTTTATTATGTGAACTTAATTTGGTTTTTGGGCAAAACAACTCCTTAATACATCTCTTAAAATAACATTTTTAATTTAATTGCAATATAATTATCAATAAATCATTTACACCAAATTAAGTACACCTTTCAGTAAATAACTCACTGCTTATTTGCAAACTCTGTTCTGTCGGACCGATTTTATTAAAAATTTAGGAACACTTTTTAATTGCTACTGTAGGGTTAAATTTCAATTTTGAAACGATCCTGAGAATTTTTTCGGTATTTTTGGGCTCAAAAAAGTTTTTCAACCCCTAAATACCATCCATGAAATGGGTGCATGTTATTGAATTGAACGAAATGTTGTTTTCAACATATTGCGTTCAATTCAACTTGCATCCGCCAGAAAATATTTACTTCATAGTTCACGAGTTTTATGTTTATAATACTACTAGCGGCCCAGTCCGGCTTCGCCCGGGTGTAAATGTAATATATAGGATATAAAAGATGAGAATCATTATCATTAAATTCTCAACGTGTATTGAATTTGCGCGAATTCAATCGCTTTTATTTGTGAATGTTCAAAAATCGAAGAAAAATCTTATTTCCCAAAAAGAAATTTAAAAAATTTTGTTGATCCGATCGCTACCAAACTTCAGAAGATCACCCGCTGGGCTAATCTAAAGATTGTCTGAAAATTTCATCAAAAATGGTCTACCCGTTTGGAGTCCATAGATTACATATACATCGTCTTTTATCTATATAGATTATTAAAATGTAAAAAGTGGTTATTGTGACATAACGATAATAGTTGGACATATAGTATCGCGAAGTTTTTTGTAGTTATTGATATGTTCTTTAATATTATAGAACATACTTTTGTTCTATCATCAATAGTTTCCGCAGCGCATGCGACGAAAGATGTTTTATGGCATTTTTTTACACCTTGGGTTACGTTACTAAAGTTTTAGTAAGGATCCCTAATATTTTCTAGCAATAAATCCTATGTTACTCAGGGTGAATGTAGCTTTCTAATGGTGAAAGAATTTTTTAAATCGACACAGTAGTTTTTCAGTTTATTCATTACAAACATACACACAAAAATACAAATCTGTCCTCTTTATAATATTAGTGTAGATAATTAATTAGCCGTCATAGCTTCATTATTTACTAAGCTGAGATATAATATGAACTTATTTGTTACGGGTGCAACTGGCGAACATTTCATCTTTCAGGCCTTCTCCAGCAGACAACTAAGGCCAGACGAGTAAGTGGCTAGGTTTAAAATAAAAGAAACCCTAATATCTGACCGCCCTAGGCTCGGGTCCAGTCCGTCTTATGGAAAGTCTGCCTCTGACCTGGTTGCATCTGACATTTTTACTATAAAACCGCAAAAGAAGTTTCAATTCTAAACTGTGTACTGACATTTAACAGTTTTTAAATTAATGATCAAGGAAATAACTCACAAGAAGATCTACGACTTTTAACCTACTTATAATAATGACCCATCATTTAACATCGCTAGTTTAACATGAAGACAAGTGTCCGGTGACAAGCCGCAGTTTGTAAGTAATTTTTTAATTCACATCACGAGACATACAAAATGCTTGTCGACTGACTACTAATGACTAGATTCTGAATATCCCTACCACTCATTTCAAGTAAGCGGTCAATTAAAATCAACATTTCTGTACAGTCTTCTATCGTAATTACGTAAAACGCTTAACAGAAATGTGGGGTAATGAAAACTTATTCCATGTGTTCGCTATGTACTCAAAACATGTATTCGAATTTGTGCAAAGATCATGTTTCAATTTTTTTTCACAATAATTAATTGAAATTGTATATAATAGGTACACAATGTGTCCGCCCGGAAGTGTAACATAGTCACAGTAAACACCCAGCTTTCACTCGGTTTCGGAACTGTGACGTATATTAGTTTAGTAAATATTTATCTTCAAGTTGTAGTCTCTCAAAAATAGAAAAAAACATATTTTTTTGATTCGAAATTGAAAGAGTTGCGGGCACACCAGTTTCATAAATATGTCAAAGTTGAAGTAGATAGCATTTGTTATTCCTAAGAAAATCTACTTTGACTTACAGACAGACAGAAAAACCTAATACGTGTGTTTGACTTCGGTGTAAAAAGTAAAACTGCACAAGAAAACCGGTCAATCAGTTAAAATTTGATGTTTAGGTATAAATATGTCAAACCGGTTAATCAGACAAAAACTGGTTACCGATTATTAGTGTATTTGCCATAAGGCAACATACACTATTGGCGTTGGTCGGATGGCGGGACCTAGGGGTCGGACCAAAATTTCTCGACGTTTCATAACCTCCTAAACACTTTGGCACCATTTTTGAAAATGTTTATATATATATGTATATATATATATATTTATATATATACATATACGTATATATATATATATATATATATATATGTGTGCGGGCAATAACTTTCGAAAGAGTTAATTGATTTCAACTAAATTTGGCCCACGTGTTGAAATCCATCACCGCAAGAAGCCTATTTAAAATGGGCCTAATCGGGCCATCTTAAGGGTAGTTTTTAGGGGTTGAAAAATGTTTTTGGGCCCTAAAATACCGAAATAATTCTCCGAATCGTTTCAAAATTGAAATTTAACCCTCTGGCAGTGATTAAAATTTGTCCCTAAAATTTTAATAAAATCGACCTTACAGGACCGGATTTAAAAATTTTAAGAAAGACTAGTTTGCAGATAGTGAATTATTTACTGAAAGGTGTATATAACTTGGTATAGAGGTTCGATTGATAATAATATTATAATTAAGAAAAAAAAATGTTATTTTAAGGGGTGTATTAAGGAGCAAAATTTCTTATTCTTCCCAAAAACCAACTTAAGTTCGCATAATAAAGCCACACTGCCTGTATAAGCAAATACACTATATTGTCGGTAGGGTTTTGGCACTTCGACCCGGGTTTTTTATTTTTCATAGTCGATAAACTAACAAAAAATCATAAAGTTTTAAACGGCCATATCTTAGACACTAAAAGATATACAAGTTTGTGGATGTCGGAATCGATTTAGTTCGGCTTTTTCTATAAGTTTGGTAAATATCAAACGGGTCAAAAAGCGCTTACTGTCATAAACAGTTCCAGATAAGACAGATAATAATGATTTTTTTCCGATATTTAGAAAAATATAAAAATATCTTAGATATTACCGTGCCTTAAAGAAAAAGGTACGCTGAATCGATTAGATCTCGTTTAGTTCATAAATTATGACGGTTTAAAATATATGTGTGCAGTTTAAAATGACTATAGGTATCTACGAAAATAAAACTTAAAAAAAAAAAATATTAACCTTTTTCAAAAAGTCACTAAAAAGATGAAAATAATAAAATTTTGATGTTAATATTTTTTCTTAAGTTTTTTAATTTTTTACTTTTAGTGGATTTGATTTCGCTAATTTTTAATAATAACATATCGTAGCTGCTTAGTTTATAAATTATAATAAAAAAAACTTCTGAACCGATTTAAGTAAAATTTATGTGGGATCAGCCTGAAGGTATGCCCTATTAAATAAAAAAAGAATCATCATCAAAATCGGTTCACAAAATTGCTGGCGATATGAGGTCGCATATAAAAAATATGTTTTTTTGATATCATTTAAAAACGGATGTGCCGATTTTAATAAAAATTATATGGGACTAATCCGGTAGCATTCTGAACAAAATGTCTTTGAAATTTTTCAAATCGGTTCATAGTTGGCGGAGTAATCGTGTAAAAAGCATACAAAAAAAGACATATAGACGAATTGTATAACCTCCTTTTTTTGAAGTTGGTTAAAAAGAAATATAGGGCTGCGTATATCTTTTTTTATTTCATATTTGCAGACTAAAAAATTACAGGTTACAAGAAGGTGTTAATTACCTACTACGGCCGGAGAAAAAAAACGTAAAATTTATTCCGTTATAAAAAAGATTGCTCTTGATCTACGAGTACATTACACTAATATACTAAACATATATTCTTTGTAAAAACGACAAGCGAAGAGTTATTCTCCTGACGGAATACTGAAAGTTCCAGCAGCACATTCTTTAAAATCGGCGCACATAATTTAGTAATTTAGTAATAAATATACTAAAAAAAGATATACGCTGTGATTTTTTTATGGATCAAAAAGACAAACTATTGAACACAATAATTATAAGATTTTATGTATTTTTTACGATTTTCGTTATCCGCATACTAAACTTATAAAAGCGTTTTGCGCTCGGCCGGTCTACCTGTTTGCAAAATATTCGGTACTCAGACCAGATTTTATATATTTAATTAGTTAACATGTTTGCACATTTACTTTAATTGATGATATCACTTTTTTTGACAGTATTGGTAAAAAGATCGCAGATACCACTGTGGTATTTTTTGTTTTTATATATACTAACGAAATTACCGTACAGTGGAATTCTCATGTTGGGTTGCAGAAAGCATTGTCAAAATATTTGATTTGACAATGACCTAAGAGTTTGACCATATATTTACAATTTTTACACACAGGAGCAATCTAGTGTCATTGTGAAACTCCCCGTCATGTAGAACGTTAGATTGTACTCACACAAAAACAAATGCTTGATCTATATAGAAAAAAATATTAGAAAAAAAACTTTTATAAACACAAACTTGGCTCTACTTGAGATCTCATAGCTTTTTAACAGTGAAAGCATTATGAACTTGTGAGCCTTGGCAACCAATTTCACATGAAATGTTTTTGGTGGGATGCTTTATAAAAAAAAAACCCGGGTCGCAGTGCCAAAACCCTGCCGACAATATAGTGTATTTACTAATATAGGCAGTGTGGTTTTATACTTTTATTATGTGAAATTAAGTTTGTTTTTGGGCAAAAAAAAAAATGTAACCCCTTAATACACCCCTTAAAATAACATTTTTTTTCTTAATTGTAATATTATTACCAATCTAACGTCTACACCGAATTAAATACACCCTTCAATAAATAAGTCACTATCTGCAAACTAGTGTTTTCATAAAATTTGTAAATCCGATCCTGTCGGGCCGATTTTATTAAAATTGTGGGGACACTTTTTAATCACTACCAGAGGCTTAAATCTCAATTTTGAAACGATTCGGAGAATTTTTTCGGTATTTTGGGGCCCAAAAAGAGTTTTCAACCCCTAAAAACTACCCTTAAAATAGCCCGATTAGGCCCATTTTAAATAGGCTTCTTGCGGTGATGGATTTCAACACATGGCCCAAATTTCGTTGAAATCAATTAACTCTTTCGAAAGTTATCACGCGTACACATATATATATATATATATATATACATATATATATAAACATTTTTAAAAATGGTGCCAAAGTGTTTAGGAGGTTATGAAACGTCGAAAAATTTTGGTCCGACCCCTAGGTCCCGCCATCCGACCGACGCCAATAGTGTATGTTGCCATATGGCAAATACACTAATGAATCACTGCAGTTATTTAACTGGTTAATTGACCGATAATTTCATCTTTTACATCACTACTTAACACGGATCTGCACATGGAAGTCGTAAAAAGCGAGCAAAACGTGTTATTATTTTTTTTTATAATCTTTATGTCCAAGTGTCGCATTTCTATACAAGATCAACAGTGTTGTAGTATTTAAACAGCTCTTCCTAATCAGTATCAAGAATCAACGGTCGCCTTGCGAGGACTTGAAAAAAACTCATCGGATGTCTTGAATAGCTGTTACCTCAAATAGAACTTATATTACTGGAATAGGAAACTTCCCGTACGCCGAGGCAAGGTTAATACATTACAGAGGCTGTCTCGTTTCATCTGACCAATCAGCGTAAGCGCGGAAATTTAAATTTTTTAAGCAATAAGTCAAATTTCGAGAAGTTTAATAATTAATTACAGCTAATAGAAACAATAGTAAAATGTTTTTTGCCGCGAGCACTTTTTACAATCTGAGTGAACAGTCTTATTAAGGACATTGATGAGCTGCCCAGAGTACCTAAACACGTCTGGGAGAAGAAAAATCTTGATACAATAAATAACAACTTTTCTTTATTGAGATTTAACTTAAGACGATACGATATTTGGTGACAGAAATTTGAATCAGAAGCACATTACATTTTACAGGCGGTTAGTATTACAGTAAAACCTGGATATAACGAACTAATTGGGGGGAGGGGGTATCCGTTAAAGCCGAAAGTCCGTTGTATAAAAATAGGTTTAAAATAAATCAAAAAAAATTTTTTTTTTTAAATACAAAACACAAGCAAAATTCTATTTAATTCACCCCAAGCTATATGAGCAAGACTGCATTATGTCTCAAATTCTAGTGCTAGACGTATGACGTATTTATCATGGCTGTTAAAAATTGTTTACATGCGGCGACACTTGAATTTAAGCATGTATAATATTAACAGAACGTTATTATTTTTAAGTTTTTTAATTATTCACGGGAAATTGGACAACTGAATTTTAATATAGATAAACTAAATTAAAAAATTTTGCGACGTTTCGTTAATTTGTTTTAACTTCTTCGGGCAAAACTGAAATGATAAAAAATACAAATTAGTTAATGAAATAATTACAATTTATTTTTTTTTTAATAGAATTGAAAAAAAAATTGTAATTATTTCATTAACTAATTTGTTTTTTTTATCATTTCAGTTTTGCCCGAAGAAGTTAAAACAAATTAACGAAACGTCGCAAAATTTTTTAATTTAGTTTATCTATATTAAAATTCAATTGTCCAATTTCCCGTGAATAAATAAAAAACTTATTAATTATAATGGACGTGAACAATATTGAGAGTTATTATTTTTTTTATATTTGACCGGATTTCAGTCTGTTATATCGAGGTTTTACCGTACTATAAATATGAAAAATGGTGGATTCGTCATTACATTTAGCCTAAACTCTGCCGATATATCAAATCCCAATTGCTTCCAAATTATTTGTCGTGAAGGAACAGAAATATCGCTCCACATTATAAGTTTAATTAAATTAAATTCCGGTAATATAAGTTCTACAGTCAGTATATAAAAGGCAAAGCGTTAGAAATGTTCCGATAACGAACTAAAACTAATAAAATGCTGTGCGTAGTGACACTTCTTTTACACAGAAAAAAAACAAGATCGAATAAGTTATGCGTCGTTTGTTTCTTACATGGGGTAGGATCTAGAACTATATCGCGACTAAACTTGTCATTTATGACCAATAGAATTTATTCAAAAACTAACTTTACCATCGGCTTCACTCGCGTTAACTAACAATATTCATAGATAGTGCCTCTAAATTATTGGCAAAGTTCAAAATTCGCAAAGTCTTACCCCAAAGAATATTATAGGATATCCCGTGGAAAGAAACGTTGTTTTTGCTTATACACCAATACCTCACTTTGCGTCGGGGTTACGTTCCAAAAAAACACGACGCAAATTGAAACGACGCAAAGTGAATTAAGATTTTCTATAGCAAACCATGTAAAGATCGAAGATAGGTTCCAGGGTTACGAAAATAATACTTTTTAAAAAGAAAATTGAACAAAGTAAACATTTAAAAAACAAAAATAATATAAAATTTTTAAAAAAAGTACAACACACTAAATGAAACGTTACAAAAAGCACAACACACTACATAATTGAAACTGAACTCTAAAATTAGCAAAACAAAGTGAAAATAAAACTGTATTAAAATTGCGTTGATTTTTAGTTAGAAAGGGAATCCCCGAGTTTTGATGGCATGGCGCAATTAGGAACAAAAGTGGTGAAAAGTGGTGCCATCTTTTAGAAAAAAAAGAAAATTTCAAAAAATTTCAAAAAAAAAATAAACCTCGAAAATCTAACGACGCACAGTGAAAATTAGTACTAATTAAGCAGCGACGCAACTTCGAAAAAATGCAAAACGAAACGACGCGAAGCGAGGTATTGGTATATATATGAAATATTTAAAGGATTAATTTTAAAAATGTATTACAAAAAAATTGGCCAAGTGCGAGTGGGACTCGCACACTAAGGGTTCCGTACCACCGTACAATATTTGTTTTTTGTGATGTAACTACAAATTTACGGTTTTCGGATTTTTTTTCTTACTTGTACTATAAAACATTGCTTCTTGTCAAATTTCATGATTCGAGATCAACAGAAAGTACCCTATAAATTTTGATTCTCTTGCTAGTGTCAAAATATGCGGCATAAACCGCAGTATCTTTTGATTGCGTTCACTTAGAAGTTTGATTTTTTCACAGCTTCAAGTAATTGCAGCCCTGAGTATCTGATATTTATTTCAACTTAATACATCCACGCATTCTTGAGCAAAAATGTCTTGACACCCAGATAGACAGCCGAACAACGAAGTGATCCTATAAGGGTTCCTTTTTTCCTTTTGAGGTACGGAATCCTGAAAAGCGATCCAGAATACACGATGTAACGTTAACGCGCCGCAACATTAACATTGCGTACAATGTGAGTCGACCTTCACTCGTCTAAGTATTTAGCTCCATGGTTTAATGTTACAAAGCATGTATTCGCAGTTTATGTGTAAGATAAACAATTCGGTTTGTATTCAATTTATTCAAAGTTGTTTTAGTTTTAACGAACCGTTAAACGTTTTACATAAATGAAATGACAGCTTTACTGTTCAGTCATAAAGTTGTGGGAGTGACGACTGAAGACTGATTTTAGAACACAGTGGTGCCAGTGTATTTGCACTGGAACCAGTACACTCATCGGAATTTTTTCAAGTTCAAACTACGACGCAGCAAGGGACGTATTAAGAGTTATATCAAGGTCGCGTCTACCAAAATTTGATAATTTTGAACAATGTACATTAGACATTTTCTTAAACCATAAAATTATGACTTTGCCATCTATTTATATTTATAATACTATCATCTTTGCGCGTAGGAATCGGCACCTATTTAGCACTCATGCACAAAAATACCTTACAAGGAGTAAAAATCTACTAATTGTTCCTAAAGCTAATTTAAATATCTATAAGAAAAGCCCTCATTTTAATGCCGTTACTTTGTACAACAACTTGCCAAATGAAATAAAAAATGTATCCCTAATGTTGACATTTAAAAGAGTTCTGAAGCAATTTCTAATATCAAACTGTTTTTATTCGATAAGTGATTATACTAATTTTAATATGTAAATATTTTATAATTTTTTCTTTCCATTGACGGCTGTATACAATGTATATTGTTTTTCGCAGAATAAATGAATATGAAATAACGTAAACAAATAAGGTATTTCGTTTTGTATTCTTTCTCTGTTAATTGCAAACAAGAATTAAAAAAATGTCTTTATTTCAAACGTCTGATGACGTCAAAACTGGACCTAGCCACCATTTTCAAGCATAGATACAAAAAAGGTATGTCTATGAAAAGAGATGTATATACAAGTTATTTATACCTTTACCGCGTTAGCCAAGTCCATCCTGACGGTCCATTATTAATATTGGTGAAAACATTTCTGAAATTGGATGAGTAGTTTCGGAGACCTCCTACATCCAAAGTTACAAACTTTATCTCTATATAATATTAGTATAGATAAATTAACCCCGTGCCAAATTTCAGTTTCAACAAAACACTAGTTTTTATTTACATATTTTAAAGCGCCCCGACATCAGGTGTCCCAACTACTCACAAAGTATGTTTAATTAGACCCTAAATAAGTAGGTACTAACTAATCTAAAAATAGCCTTCATAAAAATCTTGATTTTTTTACCACAAGCTGGTGTACAACAATGAAAAGGATTTCTTGCACATTATAGCTATGCAACAGCTGATACAGGGGTAGTAAACGCCCTGTGTGCTTGGGGTTAGTAGATTTCAACAGGTAGGCGTGGCGGGGGTGTGGTTTCTAACACCACTAGCCCCTATGTCATTTCGGTGCAGGGTTGAAGTAACATGTTTAATATTTAGACTGCACTTCAAGTATTTTTGCTCAGAAATATGCCGAAACAATTTGATTTAATTTTTACATGTGTATATTTTTTTACATAAATCTACTTAAAGAAAAAAAAAACCCGGGTCGCAGTGCCAAAACCCTGCCGACAATATAGTGTATTTGCTTGTATAGGGCCGTGTGGTTTTATACTTTTATTATGTGAAATTAAGTTTGTTTTTGGGCAAAATAAAAAATTTAACCCCTTAATACACCCCCTAAAATAACATTTTTTTCTTAATTGTAATATTATTATCAATCTAACGTCTACACCGAATTAAATACACCCTTCAATAAATAAGTCACTATCTGCAAACTAGTGTTTTCATAAAATTTGTAAATCCGGTCCTGTCGGGCCGATTTTATTAAAATGTGGGGACACTTTTTAATCACTACCAGAGGATTAAATTTCAATTTTGAAACGATTCGGAGAATTTTTTCGGTATTTTGGGGCCCAAAAACAGTTTTCAACCCCTAAAAACTACCCTTAAAATAGCCCGATGAGGCCCATTTTAAATAGGCTTCTTGCGGTGATGGGTTTCAACACGTGGCCCAAATTTCGTTGAAATCAATTAACTCTTTCGAAAGTTATCGCGCGTACACATATATATATATATAAATATATATATATATAAATATATATATGTATATAAATATATATATGTATATAAATATATATATATATATAAATATATATATACATATATATAAACATTTTTAAAAATGGTGCCAACGTGTTTAGGAGGTTATGAATCGTCGAGAAATTTTGGTCCGACCCCTAGGTCCCGCCATCCGACCGACGCCAATAGTGTATGTTGCCATATGGCAAATACACTAAAAATCCAAAAACAGTAAATTTGTAGTTACATCACAAAAAAAATGTTTTTTGGGATTACAAACTTATTTTCAGTTGGTAAACTAACCGTGACCTATGTCGATGTATGCGGGGACAACAGTTTTCACACGGCACAAATTAAGTTTGTCATTCAATCCAATTTATCTTTTCGTTAGAGCGGTGGTTCTCAACCTTTTTCAGCTGGTGAGCCACCTTTCCTTATCGAAATACCTCCACGAATTGGTCCATGGTGAGTAAAAAACTGTATTTGTATCGTATCCCTTCCTTATGTGTAGAAAATTAACCATCAAATATTGCAAATATATATTATATGCTCTTTTGAAGATACAAATTGATCATTGATAAATAATTTGTGTTCTGATTTGAAAATGGTCGACAAAATATAAGCACTTTGTAGCCAAAAATCAAGAACCAAGAAAACAAGCAAAACACAATTCGATTTGTTTCGATTTTTCTTATCTTTTCTGATGGTTTATATTCGATGGTTTCTGATAGTTTTAGGATTGAGTCGCAACCCACCTGTAACTAGGGGCGTCGCCAAGGGGGGGCAGGTAGGGGCAGCTGCCCCTCCCTAGATGTTCGGGATTTTTTTAAGTTATAAGTTTTCCTGCCTAATGTCACTGAATAAGTAAGTAATAAAATGTAGCGTTCAGCAGAATCACTCTGAAACTAAAATCAAATTTAAGCATTCAATAAATGTGTTAATATTTAATATCTTAACCCTCAAAAATCTGAAATTTTTGTTTTTTTCTCATCCTTCTGCCCCCCTCTGGCTCAAAGGCTGGCGACGCTCTTGCCTGTAACCCTTCCGCGACCCACTAGTGGGTCGCGACTCACCTGTTGAGAACCGCTGCGTTAGAGCAATGTTCGGTGCTTTGATAGTTTTTTTTATTCAGACGCTCATCAAAACAAATAGGTTAATTCCCGTTGACCTAGAATCTTATAATTTAGCACGAGTAAAGGAAAAAACCCGAAATTGATAAATTTTTAATTTTATGTGGAATTATAACGTGTTATTACGGTACGGAATCCTTAGGGTGCGAGTACTACTCGCACCTACCTGTCTTTTTTCTCTGATGGGTTAATGACCGAACGAAAATAATTCAATCATTGCAACGATAATAATTTGAATTTAAGTATTTAGAAGTTCCGCAAACAAAACTAAAAGCTATATGAAGTGATCTATTTGTTCTAAGACTGTTAAACAGTTTTTGATTAATTAATCGTTTATTACGTGTTTCTTTTGTAATAATAACTAGTTCATTAAAAGCACTTGTTTATTAATTAATATTTGGCAATTAACATTTTAAAGTATAATCAATCACTCTCAATTGAAACAAAAATCAGTGTCAATCAAGATTGTTTACACATGCGCCGTTCAAATATACTGATTGAAACAAAACACTGTTATAGCTACAAAAATTTATGAACTTTTCTCATCTCAATTTATTATTAAAAATCTAATTGCTACTTTCACCAGTTGCGATTTGATATAAGACGATACGACATCTGGTGATAGAAATTTAAACCTTAAACACGCTACATTTTACATGGCGGATTTGACATTATATTGGGTCTAAATTCCGTCCCAGTGGGGCTAGAACCTGAGAATGGAGGAGCCATGAGAGCGCCATATACGACATTGCAAAAAATTAACATAAAAAAATGGTAGGTACCTACCATCGTCAGAAAAAGCTAATATGACAAAAAAGCTTGTTTTTAATCCGAAAAACTACAATATATCATAGTTTTTCTACTTTTTATTCACGGCTTTGATTGCATCAATGTCGATTTTTAACTGCATATTTTGCACTACACATTACAGAAGTAAAACTGGTAAAAAATGTAAAAATGACACCGACGATTTGTTCATGTGAAAATTCTTCAGCCGCGTTTTGTACCTTGACGTCAGACCATTACGGGTCACATGTAACCGACTTACATTTTACAGTCGGAAGCGAAAACTAAAAATCCGTGTTCGAAGTTGAATTTTATAGTCAAAAATTTTTATTCAAAAAGTGTTAGGTTTCATCAAAATCGATCTAGCCGTTCTCGAATGATATAAACAGATCTGAGGCAGATAACATTTTTGAAAACAGTTGGATACACGTTCAGTGTTTGAATTAAGGTTACTGAGGTTACTGAGTTCAATATGCCCCCTTTTTCACCTGCATAGCTCTATATTATGAACAGTTACTCACGGTTCGGAAATCTCTAATGTCTATGAAAAATCTTATTGATTTTTTAGTGTATTTGCCATATGGCAACATACACTATTGGCGTCGGTCGGATGGCGGGACCTAGGGGTCGGACCAAAATTTCTCGACGTTTCATAACCTCCTAAACACTTTGCCACCATTTTTGAAAATGTTTATATATATATATATGTATATATATATTTATATATATATTTATATACATATATATTTATATATATATATATTTATATATATATATATATGTGTACGCGCGATAACTTTCGAAAGAGTTAATTGATTTCAACGAAATTTGGGCCACGTGTTGAAATCCATCACCGCAAGAAGCCTATTTAAAATGGGCCTAATCGGGCTATTTTAAGGGTAGTTTTTAGGGGTTGAAAACTGTTTTTGGGCCCCAAAATACCGAAAAAATTCTCCGAATCGTTTCAAAATTGAAATTTAACCCTTTGGTAGTGATTAAAAAGTGTCCCCATAATTTTAATAAAATCGGCCCGACAGGACCGGATTTACAAATTTTATGAAAACAGTGGTTTGCAGATAGTGACTTATTTATTGAAGGGTGTATTTAATTCGGTGTAGACGTTAGATTGATAATAATATTACAATTAAGAAAAAAATGTTGTTTTAAGGGGTGTATTAAGGGGTTAAATTTTTTATTTTGCCCAAAAACAAACTTAATTTCACATAATAAAAGTATAAAACCACACGGCCCTATACAAGCAAATACACTATATTGTCGGCAGGGTTTTGGCACTGCGACCCGGGTTTTTTGATAATTATGCTTCAAAATAAATCAGAAATATGACTTTTAGCTAAGTTTTTACAGTTTATTCGATCTAAATAAACGATTCATAATCAGCTATAAAAACGGGAAAATTAGTATAAGTTTTGCACATATTTTTGTACAGAAAAAACTAAATTTGAAAAAAATTCTTGAGCAAGTCAAATTTGCCAGTATATTTAATATAAGTTTGTAAAGAAAAAACTTCAAAATGTGAATTTACTTTCTCGTAATTATTGCTATATAGCCTACTATAGTGTCCACGCTTATTGTATATCTGTTGTACTTTGTCAATTTAGCTTTAATGCTAGAATGAGCTGCCATACGGACGTAATTTATTTAGAACAAAGCCAGTGCGTGCCTTCACTTAAGAATAGCCGAGAATGTAGCGATGCCGTTGTTTAAATGACTTTTCATTAACTCATGTATTACAAGCCCCCAGTTCTAGTTCTCAGGCTCTAATTCGAGAAGTGCATTAAACGTTTTTGCACAGTCTCCTACAAAATAACTGGTTTTCATGCCTAAATAGCGATAGCAAATTAATACTAATTGTCGTACTAGAGCAAAACGTTCTCGTACTATTATTTCTATAGTAAAAATATGAAATTTCAAGGCAGCCTAGAAGATAGAAGTGAACTTGCTTAAAATTGAAATGTCAAAAAAAAATATTTTATAGGGGGTACGTGCAAAAAATATTGTATATATACAATATTTTTTGCACGTACCCCCTATAAAATATTTTTTTTTGACATTTCAATTTTAAGCAAGTTCACTTCTATCTTCTAGGCTGCCTTGAAATTTCATATTTTTACTTTAGAAATAATAGTACGAGAACGTTTTGCTCTAGTACGACAAGTATTAATTTGCTATCGCTATTTAGGCATGAAAACCAGTTCTAACCAGTAATATTGTATATATCGCGTGCGTGATGATATTCTGGCTTATGTTACTGTTGAAACTCGCTGTTGCTCGTTTTTAACAAATTCGTTATAATAGCCTCACAACCTATTATGCTTATTTCTATCAGCATGTGAAATACTGAATCATGTTTTGGGGATGCAGTACATCTGATCTGCATAGAGTATTTTTAAAAGCCATAAGAATTATCTACAATCTGGGTTCCTGCGATAGCTGCAAACATTATTTCAAGACAAATCTAATTCTTACTGTTCCATCAATATATATTTTCACTCGCTATGTCATTTACAGAAATATATTTTGTAAGTATCCAACTCACAATGCAATGCATAATTATAAAACGCGTAATAACAACTCAATTTTGCTTCCCAAACCTAAGTCTTTTTCGTAATGGCCGTGAATATTCGGCCTTAAAATACTATATCTATCTGCCTATTGACAGAGATTACCATTGTCTAAATTTAAAAGAGTCCTTAAGTCATTATTAATTAAAGCTTGTTTATATTCCGCTAATGAATTTTATGATACATGTATATGATTTTATAATGTATTTTTTAAATTGTATTTAATTTGACGAATCCTACTCGTTGGCTATTCCGGATAAGAAATTTATTCTATTCTATGCGCACTAGAGTGGAAAATGAATGTAAAATAAAATGAATCGCAGAAGTAAGTTTATATTGTTCATACATAAGAAGTTTCACTTCGTTCGTGTGTGCCGCGACACATGTTTTTTTTCACTAAGGTAGTTTTCATGATTATAGAATTATGTAATTGAAATCTGTAAGTTATACGCTCGTTTAAAATCGGAACGCCGCGCTGTTGCATTTTGATTGAGTGCGATACGTGGGCGTTTCCGAGCAAACCCGATCGCCAGTCTGGACGCCTGGAGCACGGAACGCGGGTGCCCGTTAGACTGGAGCCGACGCCCCCTCGGGGGCATCGCTGCTTTATTATACAGCGTATAACTCTACCGTGTATCAACCATTCATCTACCTGTATAAAGCTATTATATAATTGCAGATTAATTATACGAGGGCAGAGCAGAAATTTAATTTTACTCAAACCAAATAATACGGATTTATGATTTGTCAATGCAGTAAAATGCCGTTTTACTTATTTTGGAAAAAAGCTGTCGGAATAATTTACTGTTTGTTTTCGTCGACCTCATTGAGTGAAAAAAATTAGAGTTTAAAAAACTAAAACAACACGTTTTTATGAACTAAAAAAATATCAACCTCCTTCAAAAAAGTCACTGAAAAGATGGAAATAATGAAATTTTGAGGGCGGAGCTAATTTCATTATAAAAACTTTAAATTACATATCTACTTTTATTAAATAGGCGTCGCGACCTCAACATTTCATTATTTTCATCTTTTTAGTGATTTTTTTTGTAATGAAATTAGCTCCGACCTCAAAATTTCATTATGTTCATCTTTTTAGTGATTTTTTTGAAGGAGGTTGATATTTTTATTTTAAAAAAAGTTTATTTTATTTTTTACTTTCTAGTGGATTTTATTTCGCACATTTTTAAAAACTACTGAACCGATTTAAGTAAAATTTATGTGGGATCACCCTGAAGATGTGCCCTATTAAATAAGGAAAGAATCATCATAATCGCTTTACAAATGTTGGAGATATGAGGTAGCATACATTAAAAAATATGTTTTTTTGACGTCATTTAAAAACGGATGAACCAATTTTAATAAAAACTATATGAGACCACCTGGGATGTATACCCTTTCAAACAAAAAAAAAAAATTCCAAATCGGTTCAGGCGTCTTCGAGTAATCGGGGAACATACATAAAAATTAAAAGATTCCGACGAATTGAGAACCTCCTCCTTTTTTTTGAAGTCGGTTAAAAATGCAAAATAATTTGAGAACAAAATTAGTTTTACTGTAAAAAGCATGGGGTGCCATCTACTTAAATTTTCATAATATTCATAATAGCTCTACATTTACAATTAAATACTAAATGAAAAATTTATCACCGATATTAGGTTGTCCACGCCTTTTACAATAAAGCTAATTTTGTTGTCAAATTATTTTGCATTTTATAGTTCATAAAAGTGTGTCGTTTTAGTTTTTTTAAACTTTAATTATACCAAAATATTTTAATTGACTATGAGCTAGGCAACGCAACGTCACTGCACAGCGTGCAGTTAGTTTGCTTGCTGTAATTTTTCAAGTTTTTTCCCCTGATGATCCTGGTCAAGATAATGGGACAAATTTATCAAATTATTGTATGGTCATCGGTCTTTGATAAGTGCGCAAAGTTTCAGTTTAATCTGACGTTTTGAAATGGGTGAATTTCACGTTCAAAAAATCCTTTACAAACATACAAGTGAAGTTAATAAAAGCGTGTTATAACGCGCCTAAAGAAGTTTCACTTCAACAGAAAAAATGATCTTAATGCATTCTATCACTTATCCTTCATCCCTTAAATATTTTTTTTGCAAAGTGTAGAAAAGCTTACAGATTTTCATAATCATAGATACAGATAAATAACCAGATAAAAAAATCGAAAAGTCGAAAGCAGTAAAGTTCTGTCGAGAAAGCGATTGTAATTTATTGACCGATGACAAGCTAGATTGTTACCCCACGTATATTTTCTATCTTTCTATTCGCAGTATGTACGGTAATTCAGTGCCCTAAATAACAACGATTCTACATAACCATACTTTTTACCTTCCTCAACAACCCACATAATAATTACATGGTTTTATTCCTACCATATACTTTGTGGTCGCCGTCAATTAAACCAACAAAAGGTTTTTGACTACGATTTGTTTGGTGCCGCTGGCGTATTTCAAAATATACCCTACGATAATAATTATAAGGGAATTCAAAGGATTTTTTTAATCGGTCAAATTAACGAAGTGCGTTCATTGCGTTTTTTTCTGTACCATTTTTTGCGACCTTAGTTAAAACACAAAAAAATGGCTGAACTGAGTTTGAAGTAACGTGGCAGACAACTTAAAGTACAGGGCAACGCTCGTAATAGTATAGGTTAAATTTCTAGTACATGATGGCATATATTATGGCGAATGTGACGTTAAAAACGAGCGGGTTTTAACAGTCACAGAGACGGCAAAGCAAGCGTTGTCTTCGTAAACAATCCAAATCTCAACTGTCAGATATATCTTCATTATGAAGTGAAAATCAGCACGTGCAAAAAATATATTCCGTGTCAAAACTTGCTAGGTGTTCGTTTTACCATAATGTTACACTGCGTCAAAATTAATAATTCACGCACTTGATACATAACCTACTAGTACACACGAGATATATTGCAGTATTTTATGCGCGTATCCTCTACAAAAAAGCTGATTTTCACACATTTTCAAAATTTTTGTCAATTAAATTTCGAGCAAATAATTCATTTCTTGTTTGTAGGCTGAATTGGATTTTCGTACTTTTACTACGGGAACGACGTTCAATTTACTTTACGCACTAGACTGTAATGGATAATTTTACTATCGCTACACACGCATAAAAAGCAGCTATATTTTATAGGGGGAGGAGTGCACGACTGTAATAAGAAAAAAATCCCGGGCATTAAACAATTTGCTTATGTCCTATTTATATTTTTACATTCGAATACAAAGTGCTCTGGGAGTGTTATAAGCATCGTTGCCAGACGTCCCGATTTTTAAATCAATATTAAATGTCCTGCGCGGGACAGGCTCAGTCCCGCTTTTCGGGGATAGCTTGACCGGGGTGCAGCGTGCTGAGGAAAGAGAAAAAGGAAAAAGGAAACTTTAAAAGAAGTTAAATCTTCATAGAAATATCATGAATAAGTAATTCTTATAATAATTATTCTCTTATTGTAAGTTGCAATTTGTAACATTCACTCCTCAGACTATTGTTTGAAACGCCATATTTTTCTAATGATTAAAACTTTTTTGATTTTGATTTCTGTTTTTTTTATTCAGAAGACGAATAAGACTCAACTATTTAACGATAGGGTAAATCGGATTTAAAATATCATATTTTTATTAAAATACATTTTCTATGGCAATTTTTGCTATCTATTGTCACGTAAACGTAATTTGAACTCAAATAAAAAGATAAATATTTAAAAACTTCTGATTATATACGTTTTTTTACTATGTCCCGCTTTCGACGAAAGAACCCCGGTTTTTTCACTCAAAAAATTCCAAAATCCCGACTTGGCAAAAAAAAAATCTGGCAACGCTGGTTATAAGGGCCAGATTTGATAGACCCTGAGGCGTTAATTGCAGCTCGCTGGTTTAGGGTACTTTTTACCTAGCTAGTATTCAGTTTTCGGGCATCTACAATCTACCCTCGCTCTGTAAATTATAGACGCTCGACAAGTTAGGTCATTAGTTTAATATACAAATTCATAAAAGTAAATATTTTTTGTTCTTCTTGACATTTTTTATATAGTTGCCAGCGTTATAATCCCGACATTGCAATTACAGACATTCACTGTATTTATTTCTAATATTAAGGAGGGTTCTACAGCAAGTAGGTAATTGTAAATATACCAACCGTAAATTATAATTAAATATAAAACTGTTATAAATAAAGAGTTAGATATATTATAGAATCTACACTTTCGCGTTATGCTCGGTTTCATAGTTTTTAGTTTTTCTAAATGTGAAGAATAACAAACTAAAATTTTGTAGTGTCAAAGCTATTTATTTTTTAACACGCTTTTAATTAGCTTCACCTGTATGTTTGTAACGAAATCTTTGAACGTGAACTTCACCCACTTCAAAACGTCAGATAAAACTGAAACTTTGCACACTTATCAAGGCCCGATGACAAATATATTTAATAAGTTTGTACCATTATCCTGACCAGGATCATCAGGTTAAATAAAAAAATAAGACTAAAAAATAAATATTAGTTAAAAAAAACTAAAAAAACGCGCTTTAATATCAAGCCGAACTAAAAAGTAAAAAATATTTTTTATTGTAAAAAAGCGTAGGGTGCTTATTACTATTTTTATACTACTTATATATCAAAAAATAAATGAAACCCGATCAAACACACAATATAAGTACATACAAAGATTATTTATTAGTGTATTTGCCATATGGCAACATACACTATTGGCGTTGGTCGGATGGCGGGACCTAGGGGTCGGACCAAAATTTCTCGACGTTTCATAACCTCCTAAACACTTTGACACCATTTTTGAAAATGTTTATATAGGTATATATGTATATATATATATATATATATATATATATGCGTATATATATATATATATATATATATATATATATATATATATATATATATATATATATATACATATATATATATATGTGTGCGGGCAATAACTTTCGAAGGAAGTAATTGATTTCAACTAAATTTGGTCCACGTGTTGAAATCCATCACCGCAAGAAACCTATTTAAAATGGGCCCAATCTGGGCATTTTAAGGGTAGTTTTTGGGGGTTGCAAAATGTTTTTGGGCCCCGAAATACCGAAAAAAATTTCCGAATCGTTTCAAAATTGAAATTAACCCACTGGTAGTAATTAAAAAGTGTCCCTAAAATTTTAATAAAATCGGGCCTACAGGACCGGATTTACAAATTTTTTGAAAACACTTATTTGTAGATAGTGACTTATTTATTGAAGGGTGTATTTAATTCGGTGTAGACGTTAGATTGATAATAATATTGCAGTTAAAAAAAATGTTATTTTAAGGGATGTATTAAGGAGTCAAATTTTTTATTTTGCCCAAAAACCAATTTAAGTTTGCATAATAAAGCCACACTGCCTGTATTAGCAAATACACTATATTGTCGGCAGGGTTTTGGCACTGTGACCCGGGTTTTGAGTTAGGACCGCTCATATTCGTTTTAAATTTCAGATTTTTTGCAAAAACAAATAAATAGAGATGAGTTATTTTGTGTTCATATTTGGCGATCTATTTAATACTGTTGCATGTAGCTGAATTTTCTGCCTGGGCGCATAGCGATTTACAAAATACATTAAAATTCAAACTATGAATACTGACCATATGTGTAGTGCGACAGCCTTGGGCTGTGACCAAACAGAATCAGTTTGGACAACTGTGGGAGGCTGAACTCTGAACAAAGCCCCGCTTTGTTAAGATTGGCCGCAACGTCATCAAATCGCTTTTTTCAATCCAATTAAAAATTTCAATGCTATATTTTTAATAAAGCGACCAGGATACCAATTTTTATCAAAATCGATCCAGCCGTTCCTGAGTGATACCAACACAGACATAAACAGACAAAAATTTTGGATTACTGTTTTCTGAGACGACAGTAATTTCGTGACGGTAGGTACCAGTGGTGTTACTATAGTATTATAAATTGCAACTGGCAACATCTATATGATCACGTATAAAAAAAGCTGCTTTTCATGCCTGTATCGCGGTAGTATTTCCCACTAGTGCGTAAAGTAAAGAAATGCGAAACGTAGTCGTATTACAACTTCCATAGTAAATGTATATGAAAAGCGAATGCAGGCTACAATTGGAAACGAATTTGCGTAACATTGAACTGTCAAAAATTTTGAAAAATATGTGAAAATCAGTTATTTTTTATAGCGGATACGAGAAAAAAATACTATACATGATGATAGCATGGCTCATGTGACTGTTAAAACTAGCTGCTACTTGGTTTTAACATAATGTCGCATATTTTATCAGGCAAGAGAAATATAATGTAGTACCTATTCAGGTATTCCAAAAAATCCGAAAAACGAAAAAATAAACTGAACTTTGGTTACCGGATTTAAAAGTTTAACTGCTTTTAGCGACGTATTTATTTGAAAAAAGTAAAAATCGAGGGGAAGTATAGTTCCCGAAAGGGGAAGTTAGTTTGTGTTCTAAATTGCATGAAACTGACAAAGAAAGAATTTTGTAGCGTGTTAATTAGTTTGACATAACAAAAAATTAAACCTGGGAATAGGGATGTAACGATTCCGATACCGATATATCGGCCGATTTAATCGGTAGGCCGATATATCGGCATCGCCGATTATATACAACCGATTTCAAACAGTTTGAAAAGCGCGCGAAACGACGCCACACGCGCGTGGTATTGCCGCAGCGTCGCAGGTGGGAGAACTGCGCATGTTTAGCGACATGGTAACACAGCAGATTAACTACAAATAATTTGAAAAAAATTTTCTTTCTTAATAAAAATCTGCCAAAAGTAAACTTTAATTACTGACTTCATTTAACGGTTTATTACTTTCTCAAGGATAAGTCTCTGATAAATATAGGTAAGTTTTAAGCATAACAAAAACGTACAAACGCCCGAGGTACATACTTTATTATTTATTTGATTTATTTTCTATTAAGCCATCGGTATCGGTATCGATATCGACGATTATTTACTACAATAATCGGTTCGGTATCGTATCGGCAAAATTATGTATCGTTACATCCCTACCTGGGTATAATATTAAAAGCTAAAGAAGTTAAACTTCTTGAGGGTGAGGTTCATTATAATTATGACCTCTTAAAATACGAATCTATCAATGAAAAAAACTAAGAAGTTCAAGAAACGACGCAAGGAGCAATCTTGAAAAAAATTGTAAACTTTTGTTGGTCCATTATAGGAATAAAAAGAGAAAAAGGCAATTCCTTCAGTCAGAGAATATCACTCAAAACTGCTTATTAGCAACAAAATACAAGAGATATTTACCATACAAAGGTATCAATTAATTTATTAATGAAAGACTTTTAATGTTTAGAAAATCTTTTCATATGTGCGGTCAGATCGTTTCCTTGTAATTTAATCACTCGTTGGAACGCTATATTATTAAACGATACGTGGGTAAAATTGTTGAATACTTGTTTTACTTTTCGATGTCAACTGATTTGACGTACGAATTAGAAAAAAAAGTTATTCATACGTCATTTGTTAACAAATATTATTGTTTGTGTTTAAGCACACAAAAAAAGAGTTTAAAAAACTAAAACAACACGTTTTATGAACTAAAAAATGCAAAATAATTTGACAACAAAATTAGCTTTACTGTAAAAAGCGTGGGGTGCTATCTACTTAAATTTTCATACTAGCATTTCTAGCTCTACGTTTACAATCTTCACAGTTTGTGAACTGTTATAGACTCACGCCCATCATTTATAACGATTATACAGACGCTCGCAGAAAAGGGATTATAATTATTATTATTATTATTATTCTACAACCTGATAGCTGAACAAAAAAAACAGTCGACTACCTTATTTCGAATCGTAGTTGGCAAACGGTTCATAGAGATTACAGACTGACGCAGAAGTGAGATTATTTGCGAACAATTTATATTATACAGAAATGCAGAAGTGGGATAATTAAGATTTGTCTTGCTTATATTCTAGTTGACTCATAGATTCGACTGTATGTATATAAAATAAAATTAAAGTTTAAAAAAAACTAAAACAATAAGCTTTTATGAACTAAAAAATGCTAAATAATTTGACAACAAAATTTGCTTTACTGTAAAAAGCGTGGGGTGCTATCTACTTAAATTTTCATAATAGCTCTTCGTTTACAATTAGCTAGTAAATGAAAAATGTATTACCGATATTAAGGTAATCCACGCTTTTTACAGTAAAGCTAATTTTGTTGTCAAATTATTTTGCATTTTCTAGTTCATAAAAGCGTGTTGTTTTAGTTTTTTCAAACTCTAATTTTAATTATAAGACTAAAAAACAATATGCACTTGACTATGGGGTAGGCAACGTAACGTACGTCACTGTACAGCGTGTTTTCTTGTTTGCTGTAATTAATCAAGTAGATGTTTTTCATGTCTGTATAGCGGTGGTAAAATGTCTCATTTCGCACTAAGCCGTAAGTAAAACAAAAAAAAATGTGACTTTATTAGTCCAACAGTATACAAAAATATTTATTTGTGCAATGTTCACTTTGAAATATAATTTTTCTATGCATTTGCAGCATGAAAAACGATATTTTTCTATGTATACAATGTAAGTTAGAATAGAAATATTTCTTTATGAAAATTCCAGTCATTACAATACAATAAAGAGACCTTACTAACATTTTACCATGCATTCGTAATAAACACTATTAAATATGCAATCCCTATTTGGGGAATATCAGGAGATAGACACAGAGTTTTTACAACTCAAAAGAAAATCTTGAGGTTAATTTATAATTTTAAGTGTAGAGACTCGTGTCGAAACATATTCAAAGAAAACAAGCTACTAACTTTTTACGGGATTTTTGCTCTTGAGCTGCTCACAGTTATGCATTCTAATGGATATTTCATTGAAAAGAACAACGCATCCAAAACGTATAACACCCGCAGGAATGATATTGTATTGAAACATAAAACAACTTTTTTTGAGAGAAGTCCTAAGTATTTGGGAATTAAAATTTTCAACACACTACCTGATGAAATAAAAATTTGTATGAAAACAGAACATTTTAAAAATAAATTAAAAAAATATTATTGTAACACCGTGCCTTATGATTTGAAAGATCTTTTTTAAATTATTATGTATTTGACGTTTGTATCCGCATTTGTGGCATTTCAATAAATTCTATTCTATTCTATTCTATTGCGTGAAGCATTGGTTTTTGTGCGAGTACAATCTAATGTTCTACATGATGGAGTTTGACAACGCCATTAAACTGCTTCCGCATGTATAAAAACTTTAATTATATTATCACCACCTAAGGTTATTGTGAAATCAGATTTTTTGACTATATAGGCTTTTTGCTGCCCAGCATATAGTATAATGAGTTATTAATAAACACAAAAAAAATTATAGATTATTTAATTTACTTATATGAGGAGCAAAACACTTTTTTATGAAAATACGTAAAGACACATGTCTTGTGCATTTTATTTATGTTAATTAACTTAAAAATACAAACAGTATCTGATAAGATATACGTGAAAGCAGTCAAAACTACATCAATAATTCTATAAATAATATCAACTTCGTCACAAGAATATGTTTAATAATAAATAATAACTAACAATGTAGGTACTTTAGCAGGGTCGGAATTGGCATAAAAACGTAAATAAAATATTAGAAAAACAAGCTTTTATTGTAGTGTACTAAAAAGGATAAAAATAATTTTTAATAATTTAAGTTTGGTTACCGGTTTGCTATTAAAGCGAGTTTTTATAGTTTTACTATTATTTATTTAATCAAGTAATTACTTCGTTATACTTACAATGAAGTTGAAACTTTCAATGAATTTTTCATAGACACAATATATTTCTTATCAATGGACGTTCATCGGTTGTATAGTTTTTTTCAAGGTCGTAAATCACGCACTGTATCGAAATCTAATTTTCAAAATTACACTGCACAATAACCACAATAATATTCGCATAAGAAAATAGTCGTTAGATGGATATTGTAAATTTTAGACGCCCGACAACTCACTAGTGTTAACAAACGCGCTAGAACCATTCACAACTAGAACACAACATAAAATCCAAAAGTCTTGAAAAATTCTGCTGTGACGATATTATGACCTTTACACAAATTTATGATCTGTAGTTATGTAAGTTCCAATTTGATATTACATGGGCGGTTAGGAGACTTCGGCGATATTTTAATGAATAAAGGTGCGCTTACACGGGCAACTAAAATTGCTCAATTCCGGGCAATATTGATCAACTATGTACATCAGCAATTCACGGCAATGGCAACATGGAGCAATTATTGCCAAAGATACCGCCACACCATATCACGAAATATGGAGCAACTTTGAGCAACTAGGCAAAAATACAAAGTAATCATTCATACACTATAGCAATTCAGTTGAACTGTCACTGGCTATGGACGAGGTTTTACTGGCAGCGGCGTGTCGTGCTTTTATTATAATAAGTTTAAAACGAAAAAAAAGAAAAGGAATATACAGATTTGGGTGTGAACGTATCTAGCAAGACGAAAGCCATCTTTATTGTGTGATGATATGGACAATTATTTATTCAAAAACTTTATTATTTTTTCATTATTCCACGCCATTTTTATTAATCCATGCACAGCTGTACTGCACTGTACAATAGAAGCAAAGAAAATGAAATGACAGCGGCACATCTCATCCCTGTCACCACACGAAAGTGAAACCATGGAAACCAAGGAAAATCGACTAAAATTTCCAAACCGTGTGGATATTCGGCAATTCATGTCGGCCACTTTGGGCAATAGGAATATATGGAGCAACTAGAAGCAATATTGCCGAAATTATTGCCGCAATTTTATTGAAATTGCTCCAGATTGATCCATTAATTGCTCCATTGTGTTGCCGGGCAATTATTGCTCCAAAAATTGCTCGTGTAAAGGCACCTTTAGGCAAGGTTATTACATACAGAGGTGACCGCATTCCGTTGGACAGTAATGAAGGGAATAACGTCTTCCGCAAAGACTGTCAATTGATTTTAGGTGTGTTTGGTATTGTACTGCAATTTCAAAGATGTTAACAGCTTTTACTCTATTGCGTTCGTTACACAGAGGAGTAAGATAGACATCTGTTTGGTATCTCAGTGTCGGATTAAAGGAGTAAACACTAGCAGTCCCGACTCTTGAGCAGGAGTACGTAGAGTAGAGTATACCACGTGAAGCGTCTGAATGTGACAATTGTTTCTTTTATTTACTGCAACTTTGGTTCCGATATTTCGATCATGCTGTATACATAGTTGTACCATTGATAAATCTATTATTGAAACGCGCCACTTTCTGTCCAGACGTAAATCTGCAAACATTACATTACCGATAAGGCCGCATTGCAAACGATTTGAATTTATCGATGCGTCGACTGTGCGCTCGCAAGAGACTATAAATTATAGACGTTCGATAGCTGAGATCATTAGGGTTGTGCAGTGAACACACGAAAGAGTTAGTACAACCATTGATGTGTAGAGAAATAGAGAATTATTGTAATAATCTTAAATTGGGATTTTTTATATAACTTTAAAAAAATATAATATACCTTCAAAATCGGTACATTAGCTTTGAAACTGTGGTTTCCTTGGTAGTTGTGTTAAAAGTTACTTTTAAATCTTCAATCGTCTTGCATGATTTTTATATAATATAATAATAATAATATATTTCGTTACAATTGACTGTATGTTAGTAACATGTCATTTACAGATTTACATATAAAATTCATTTAGTTTATAAAATTCTTCGGTTATCAGTTCATTCCTTATTACTTCCTTGAAGCGAGAAAGGGTCTCAATTTTTTTTATTTTTGCTTGTAAATTATTATATATCTTTAAACAGTTATAAAGAGCACCTCCCTCAAAGGAAATTAAGGAATGAGCTGGCAAACGGAAGTCATTTGCTCCCTTAGTGTTAATTATCAAAAAGCAAAGGATTTTTCCTAACAAACATAAGGCATTCGTAGATATACACACAGGGAAGCGTCATATGTGAGTCGTATTGCGTGAAGCAGACTTGTTTTTACTGTGTTCACAAAAAAAAACCCGGGTCGCAGTGCCAAAACCCTCTCAACAATTTAGTGTATTTGCTTGTATAGGGCCGTGTGTTTTTATACTTTTATTATGTGAAATTAAGTTTATTTTTGGGCAAAATAAAAAATTTAACCCCTTAATACACCCCTTAAAATAACATTTTTTTTCTTAATTGTAATATTATTATCAATCTAACGTCTACACCGAATTAAATACACCCTTCAATAAATAAGTCACTATCTGCAAACTAGTGTTTTCATAAAAATTGTAAATCCGGTCCTGTCGGGCCGATTTTATTAAAATTTCGGGGATACTTTTTAATTACTCCCAGAGGGTTAAATTTCAATTTTGAAACGATTCGGATAATTTTTTCGGTATTTTGGGGCCCAAAAACATTTTTCAACCCCTAAAAACTACCCTTAAAATAGCCCGATTAGGCCCATTTTAAATAGGCTTCTTGCGGTGATGGATTCCAACACGTGGGCTAAATTTCGTTGAAATCAATTAACTCTTTCGAAAGTTATTGCGCGTACACACACACACACACACACATATATATATATATATATATATATATATATATATATATATATACTTCGCAACCAAGTTCGCATAATAAAGCCACACTGCCTGTATCAGCAAATACACTATATTGTCGGCAGGGTTTTGGCAGTTTTGTCATTATTAATCATGTTCTACCAAGTACCGAGTGAAAAATCAGTGTAAATTAAACAAAATTTTGTTTTGCAGAAATGTAAAGTGATCCATTACGCACTAGTGCGGTAAAGAAAAACCAAACTGGTCGCACTATACCAATTCCATAGTAAACCACTATTTGTCAGTCATTTGTTTTTTTATAACTTCCTATTAGAAGTGGCATTTGTTCAAAAATGAAATTTTGAAAATGAAGTAAAAGGCAGCTATACGAGGTACGTTAAAAATATCATACATATCCGTGGCGTACCTTATGGTAATACGGCTCGTGCAACTGTTAAAACTCGCTAGCACTCATTTCAAACATATCACAACTTGTAATAAAACACTCGATGCCACTATAGATATACGATCTACTATTTCCATGTTCATTCCGTTTTTGGAGGAATGTTGAGAGTGCAGTCATTGCGTTCAATATAAAATATATAATGGGAAAATCACATTTTTTATATATAATCACCATAGTGTATGTTATCTCTTTGTACAGTGGGCACAACTACAAACAACATAAAATATATAAAGTTATAGGTTATCATTCATTAAGTTAGCAAACACCCACACCGCAGCGCATCGCATCATTCATTTGTCATTATATATACAGTGTGTTTTGTTTTATGTCGACCGAACTCATTTATTTCGATTTTTAGGTTCGCCTTTTGGCCGTCATATTGGTTTTTAAATAACGTCACACAGTTTGCTGTATTCTATTTGCCATACCCTCTCATATGATACACATATCAAGGGGTTTGTAAAGAAATAGATGGTCCGCCATTTTGGATTTGGAATGAAGGCACGCTCCTGATTGTATTCTACTTATCATACCCTTTTATTTGATACCCATGTGAAGGTGGTTATAAAGAAGAAGGTAATCCGCCATTTTGTGGTGGTTGCCATATTGGATCTACCATAATATTCAATGTAATATATTGTATTGTCTTCAAAACCAAAGGTGTGTGCACAATTTCAGCTCAATCGAACAACGGGAAGTGGGTCAAATTCAACTTGTAAGATTCGATTACAAATTCACAGACAGACATCGAGACAGATGAAATTCACTAAAAGCTTGTAAAAAAAGGAATCGGTATCGAGACGAGATCATATTTTCAATAATATCGAAGCTCAAATCCGATTGAAATAGCTTTCGTGTAATTCAAATAATTTGAATAAGACATAATTCTATTATGAGTACACTAGGTATATCTTTTAGATAACATTTCAGCGGACGCACAGAAAAGCAAATCAGAAGACTGGACCTGCGTCAACAGCTAGCATTTGTTTATAAACAACTGACTATCACTCGGCTTGACTCGGTAAACATGCTGTCGTGGGTGTTTACAAACAAGAATCGTGTGATCCTAATTCTAGCAAATTAATAGTAGATTGTATATTTATAGTTGCGTAATGCTATCTATATATTACGACGAGCTGTGACACTGTGCTAAAAACGAGCACCAACGAATTTTAACACGAGTCCGTATTATCATTACACACAAAAAATATATGTTTTTTTTTGCACGTACCACTGATAAAATTGCTAGTTTTCACTTCACATTTTTGACAAATCTTCACAAATATTTTTTTTATCAGTTGTAACCGCATAAAAAACTGTTCAATAGTTTATCGCGTTCAGACCAACGTTGTATATGGTATGTATGTGGGGATCATTAACAGTGTTGGATCATTTTCACACAGTTTGTGCTGAGACCCAGCGGTAAGAGGCGAGGTAGGCAAAAGACATATTGTGGGTGTGACCTTCTTTAGCTCTGTCTCGCTCAAATCATCCGCACGTTTCAATTTTTGGCTGGTGCCAACTACGAGGCTAAAAGATGTTATTGCAAAGGTGCCGCTCTCAATTGATGACTCTAATTTTGGGAAATATTTTGAAGATTTAAAAAAGTTTTCCGAAAAAGGAAGAGTCACTTTAGGTTTGTGATGGAACAGTTTTGTGAAATAAGTACGAATAAGGTCGTATTGTGACGTTGAAAACGTGTGTTTTTTTGGCACAATTAATTCAACTTATTTCTAGTAAATCGTAAATAAATTACAAAAGTAGTCCATTAGAGACCTAGACTTGTCCGTTATCTTCCTTATAGAGAAAGAATTTTTGCAGAATATTGACGAATAAGTTTTACAATCAGTTGACAGCCGAAGCTCTATTTTTGGCTTAAATTCAGAGCGTTCCGACAGCCTTAAGGTCATTGTTTACCAGCTGTTCTATACGCTTCCTTTTTCGCCCACATAGCTCTATCTTACGAGCAGTATGTGCATGTAAAATACACTTACATTTCGGAAATCTCTAATTTCTGTAAGAAATATTATTCAATATTTCATAGTAATGCTTACCAAAAAATAAAAAATAAAAATATGGACCATTCTTCTCATATGACTTTTACAGTTTTGTTGATCTAAATTCTAAATGAACGATTTAAAATCAGATAAAAACAAGAAAATTTTTGTACAAAAAAAATTTAATTTGTGAAAAATTCTTGAGCAAACCAAATATGTCAGCATTTTTAATATACATTTGTAAAGAAAAAAACTTGCAAATTTTAATTTGCCTTCTCGTGATTCGAAATCTCGTGCCGGTCTCTAAAGAAATATTCACGAATATCATGTTTTTTTATTCAATTTTTAGAGCAAAAATATGTTTTTTGAAATTTTTAAGCTGTAAGCCAAATTTCGTGAAGCCTTATGCTGAATCGTAGCTAATAAAAACAGTAATAAAATGGATTTTGCGACCACAGTTCGAAATTTTTCGAGAGCATATTTTACAATCAGAGAGATCAGTCTCCGTAATCGCATTTTGATTTACTCAGCCGCAGCGTTTAGAAACAGTGTTGCGAAAAAATAAGAAACATTTATAGGAGTATACACCCACGTCAACATTGACAGTTAAAAATTTAAAAACCGCTAATTATACTATCTACAAAATATGTCCGTATTCAAGACATGTAAGACATTTTAGAATTTTAACTTATTATACAATAATAAATTATATAATTATAAATAGAGGTTCAATTTAATTTTAAATACGTGAAATTTGTTTTAATCGATGCATTTTTGTTTTTTACCGTTTTTTCAAGAACCTTGGCAATAGTTCAATTGCCGTGTCAAAACCTACTGATAGACAGATATTGTAAATTAGACACTCGACAACATACCACATAATAACGGGACCCAGCGCTGGATTTACACTAGGGACTAGTGCCCAAGGCGGCAAATTTCCAGGGGCGGCAAAACTAATGAATTTTTCATTTACTAGCTAATTGTAAACGTAGAGCTATATTATGAAAATTTAAGTAACAACCCACGCTTTTTACAGTAAAGCTAATTTCGTTGTCAAATTATTTTGCATTTTTTAGTTCATAGAAGCGTGTTGTTTTAGTTTTTTTAAACTCTATTTTTAATTTAAATTTTAAACCATTCTAGGCCAACGTCATCGAATGGAACTATCCACGCGGTATAAAAAACGGCTCATTAAACGAAAAGAAAATATATCATTTACATATAGTAAGTTTATTATGTCTGATCTATCTAATCAATTACATTGGACGAGATTGATTTCACCACAGTTGTAATAAATGTGCGGTCACAAGACAAAATTAATCATGCCGATTTTTTAATAATATTTTAAATCTCCGTTTTTTGAATGCTACTAGAAGCCAAGGTTATTTTGATCTAGCGGCAATTGACATTTTCAATTTATAGCTTTCAACAATTAATCCAATATTGATAATAATTTTCTCTTTTCTCGGATCAAGAACCTGGGAATAAGGATGTTGACTGTGTTGAAATAAAAACATAATTTTAACGAAAAGTGGTAGTTTCTATGATAGAAATACTAAAAAACACTATATTTTTCCTTATTTTTAAGGAATTTAATTAATATTTAATAAATAAAACCTAATAAAATCACTCTCAAGTCACGTGACAACAGACACCAATCAGAGCGCATGACGTCATAGAGTCAGCCGCTGTCAAAAAACTTCATTGTTTGGTTAATATTTCGTGTGTAATTTATTCGAAAATTTCTTTAAAAAAAGACTGCAAGGAGTTTTAATGTCATGGAAAGTGTATTTATTAAGGCTAATAGTTCGAAAACTTAGAATTCATGTTTTATAACAAGAATTACGAAACATTTTTCATAACCTCATTAGTTTACTAGCGTTTATGAGCACAGCCTCCTACTTTGTGACCGCATCTATAGAATGGTAGCTCCTGTGTAAACTTTTGAGCCTCCTTTAGTATGACCAGGTGTCGTCACGCGACTAGTATTGGCGTTTTGGACCGAAATTTGAAACGGGATTTAAAATACATGATTTTTAAGGCTTGAGTAGTATTTAAATAAAAATAATAAATATTTGTGGCTATATTAGGTACTTATGCACGATTTAAAAACACTTTCCCAAAAATAGTCATCATCCCTATTGAAGGCCTGTATAATAGTCATGGAAACGCCGTATAAATAATGGCATCGCTACACGCTCGGCTATTTTCAAGTCCTAAATTTCATAGAACGTGAATGCGAGGTATTTTATTTTATGTGGAAAAGACAGAAAATATAGGAATAATGCACTGGAAAAAAAAATTGTTTGTGTCTATTGAATCGTATAAGTTACTTAAACTAAAGCAAAATTGTAAAGCAATATTTGTTTGAGACTATTGGATCGTATAATTTACTTGAACCAGACACAATTGTTTGAGGCAAGCAAATATTTATTTGTGCCTATCGGATCGCATATATATATAATCTATTTGATCCAAACATTATATATTGTTTGTTTGTCTGAAACAATTTAAATAAATTACACGATCCAATAGATACAAACAAAATATTTGTTCGCCTGAAATAATTTTTTTCTCAGTGCAGCTTATGGCATCTGTAGCCAAATAAAATAAAATGTAGATTATAGACGCTCAACAGCTGAGGTCTTCAGCGTTTATTAGCCATACAGACACTTGATACATGTAATGATAAATTGAACAAAAGACATTGTCAAAAGGAAAAATAAAACACACACGCAATCACGTACGGCTTGTTGAAAATAGGTCATTAATTGACATGATCAATACCACCCACTTAAAACAAATTGTAAAGCCGATCACCCGACTGACCCTGACAATATCTCTATATTGTATCAAATACAACTTGCGGGGACACTTGATGCGCATTTTAGCTCGGACCGCACCGTTCTTCCGAGTTTCAAAATATAATGACTCTATTGGATAAGTTTGGATAAAATCTGTGGCGCAGGATCAATAAAACAGCAATACTGAGATTAAAATTGCATTTTCACTAACGTTTCAGTACGCTTTGCAACATCTTCAGAGTTCAAATGCTGTCAAACCATCAAATCAAATCGTACCAAAACGTTAGTGAAAATGCAGTTTTAATCTCAGTATTGCTGTTTTATTGATCCTGCGCAACGGATTTCATCCAAACTTATCCAACATTCATCAAGGATCACAACCACTCTAATTAAATTCTTTTAATTGGAGTCAACCTCGTATAATGACTCTATACCCGGCTTTATTTTACTATATATCCAGAGGCGGATCTAGATTTTTCGGGGCCTAGGGCTTATTGAAGTCCGCTAAGGCCCCGTTTTGTCAAAGTTGTTGTTAACATTCATAAAAAAAAGTCAACATCCACCCTGACACTCGTTTTAAACATAATGTCTCTACTCGTCGTAATCTAATCCATTACGACACTAGATATATAATCTACTATTCGACAGATATGCAAAGCGTAACTACGAACTAAAAGGATGTTCACGGAAGCGATAGCGCGGGTTCATGCTAGTTTCACGTATTTTAACCGACTTCAAAAAAAGGAGGAGAGGTTAGATATCAATTCGTTGGTATTTTTTTTTTTTTGCTAACCGATATTTTCGAAAAATTTCAACGCCATTTTATTTAGAATGCTACCGAATTGGTATCATATAGTTTTTTTAAAATCGGTACATCCGTTTTTAAATGACATCAAAAAACATATTTTTATATGAATGCTACCTCATATCGCCAGCATTTGTGAACCGATTTTGATGCTGATTTTTTTCTTATTTAATAAGGCATACCCTTCAGGAAGATTCCACATAAATTTTACTTAAATCGGTTCAGGAGTTTTTTTATTATAATTTATAAACAAAGCAACTACGAAATATTACTGATAAAAATGTGCGAAATCAAATCCACTAACAAGTAAAAAAAAAACCGGGTCGCAGTGCCAAAACCTTGCCGACAATATAGTGTATTTGCTAATACAGGTATTGTGGCTTTATTAAATGAAATTAAGTTTGTTTTTGGACAAAATAAAAAAAAATTGAACCCCTTAATACACCCCTTACAATAATAATTTTATTAGTTGAAATATTGTTATCAATCCAACATCTGCACCAAATTAAATACGACCTTCAGTAAGTAAATTCGTATACGCAAACTAGTTTTTGTCGGGCCGATTTGCTTATAATTTTAGGAACACTTTTTAATTGCTACTAAAGGGTTAAATTTCAATTTTGAAACGATTCTGAGAATTTTTTCGGTATTTTTGGGCCCAAAAACTTTTTTCAACCCCTAAAAACTACCCTTAAAATGACCCGATTGGGCCCATTTTAAATAGGCTTCGTGCGGTGATGGATTCCAACATGTATGCCAAATTTCGTTAAAATGAATTAGCACCTTCGAAAGTTATTGCCCGCACATATAAATATATATATATATATATATATATATATATATACGTATATAAATATATGTTTCTCGACGTTTCGTAACCTCCTAAACACTTTGGCACCATTTTTAAAAATGTTTATATATATATGTATATATATATATATACATATAGGTATATATAAACATTTTTAAAAATGGTGCCAAAGTGTTTAGGAGGTTATGAAACGTCGAGAAATTTTGGTCCGACCCCTAGGTCCCGCCATCCGACCAACGCCAATAGTGTATGTTGCCATATAATAAAAAAAAACTTTAAAAAATATTAACCTTCTTAAAAAAAGTTACTAAAAAGTTGAAAATAATAAAATTTTGAGATCGGAGCTAATTTCATTACTAAAACTTTTAATTCCGTATCTTCTTTTACTAAATTGGTACCGACCTGAAAATTTGATTATTTTCATCTTTTTAGTGACTTGTTGAAGGAGGTTCATGATTTTTTTAAAAGTTTTTTTGTTTAAATGTTCCCCGTATAAAAAATTGTCGGCGCAACACATATATTAAAATATTGTAACAATAATAAGATATTGACGTCATCAAATGACATTTGACTTCAACAATCGTTCGAGACGCGGACTGCAAACACTGGTTTCATCTAGAAAAGTGTCTCCTCTCAATTTTATTTCACGGACATTTTTCGTATTAACAAACTATTCCAATTTTGTCAATCTAAAAGTAGTTTTTGAATGGCAAAGGAAAATTTTGGTTAGGAGAATTTATAAATTTAGATTTGATTTTAATAGACTTAAGATATTATATTCTTACAAATCTATGTTATCATCAACAATGAATCTAAGATTGGTTAATATGCCTTAATTCTTCCAATTATTGAATATGTAGATGTGGTTTATGGAGACTCATTAGATTTTCAGGAACGATATAAAATACAAAAACTTCAAAATGCTTCTATGCCATATCTCAATAAATACAAAACTTAAACATGTTTCATCGCAAAAAATTATATATGTTCATAT